>CM052886.1:95757094-95880892 GCA_028534135.1 Potos flavus
GACAGAGAGAGAGAGAGAGATCACAAGTAGGCAGAGAGGCAGGCAGAGAGAGAGGGGGAAGCAGGCTCCCCGCCGAGCAGAGAGCCCAGTTCGGGGTTTGATCCCAGGACACTGGGATCATGACCTGAGCCGAAGGCAGAGGCTTTAACCCACTGAGCCACCCAGGTGCCCCCCCAATGTTTTTTTTTTTTTTTTAAGATTTTATTTATTTATTTATTTGACAGAGAGAGACACAGTGAGAGGGGAACACAAGCAGGGGGATTGGGAGAGGGAGAAGCAGGCTTCCCACAGAGCAGGGAGCCTGACGCAGGGCTCGATCCCAGGACCCTAGGATCATGACCTGAGCTCAAGGCAGATGCTTAAGGACTGAGCCACCCAGGCGCCCCTAACAGAGTGAATTTTTTTTTTTTAAGATTTTATTTATTTGTTTGTCAGAGAGAGAGAGCACAAGCAGGCAGAGTGGCAGGCAGAGGCAGAGAGAGAAGCAGGCTCCCTGCTGAGCAAGGAGCCGATGTGGGACTCGATTCCAGGACCCTGGGATCATGACCTGAGCCGAAGGCAGCCGCTTAACTGACTGAGCCCCTAGGCGCCCCACCCCCCAAGGTTTTTAAATAACTCTTTAACTTTCTGTATTTGCCTGCAAAGTCTTGTCACTTTGATTAGATAACGAAGTATTGTGAAAATGACCTATGATTCTATTTGATTCAGTACTTTAAAACCTTTTGATAGTTTTTGATGAACTTCCCCCAGATCAAATCCTAAATAGTTTTTTTGGCCTTAATCTAACTTTGGGTTATTTCAGAAGTTTCCCAGAACATCTCAAAGAATTTGTTCTCTCTCCTTTTAAAAAGGGAGATAGTAAACTAATTAGGTTTATTTGATATATTAAATTACATGGGGAGCATTGTCAAATAAGAAGTAATACTAAGCCTTCTTTATATTACGTCTGTATACATGTTCCAGAAATTATGTAAAAGTCCTGGAAATCTGATGTGTCCTAGTATAATGTCAGGGCTTGTAATTCTACTTACTATCTTAAAATGTATGTCACAAAAATAACCACATGTCTTTGTCAATTGCATTACAATGAACTCTCATCAGATCTTTACCCATGTCATTTTTAAGTCTTTTATCATTTATCAGTAGTTATTACTGTACTCAGAGACTTCTACAAAAGTTTCCTGCAACTGTGCTTTATCTTCAGAGGAATTCATGGAAGGGAATCTGACAAGCACTCTCGAATACAGATTTCTGATAACGTTCAGATCATACAACTGAACCGGTAAGAACAAAGACTGCCCTCGAATGTCCTTGGAAGGGACTAAGGGCAGGTCCTCCTCACCAGCCAGATGGCAGCCAAACTTCAGGGGCTTAAACCCTGGATGTGCACCTTGGAGCTGGGAAGGCTCCACCTGACATCTGGTCCTGCACGGCGCTGGAGAACTCCCAACCACGGGACGAGGAAGAGAAGTAGCCACATCGAGGTAGACTGCTTCCTCCGAGATGCCCGATCGAGACCTCATGCTTTAACTGAATTGGAAACTTTTCTTTTTTTCCACTCTGGCACTGACCTGGAAAGACAACATCATTGGTGTCTCTCAGGCCATTGCCAAGGGAGGTGACCTTGGCCTTTCAGACTGCTGGATCTGACATCCCAAACTCCTATGTGTCCATTCACTGCACCACTTTAGTGAGAGTGGTTTGTGCCCTGTTGGGTTTGTCCTTTGTCTTTGGTAGTTATCACTCTCCTTGGGCCTATGAATGTTTAGATGGCTGGGACACAGCCAGAAAATGCCTGTTAGGGTATCTCATCTCACTGGGCCCCCACCTTTTTACAAGTGAAATCAGACATCTCATTGGTTGACTCCCCTGGATTTACATATTCCAGTTAGAAAATACCTACTAGGAGGCATTCACAGCTCAGGATTTGCTCCCTTTGGCAGAGCCATACTTCCCTGGTTAGGAGAAAATATAAATAAGAATGTGATCAGGGTGTCCGAGGGGGCTCAGTTGGTTAAGCATCAGCCTTCCGCTCGGGTCATGATCTCGGGGTCCTGGGATTGAGCTCTGCATCCGGCTCCCTGCTCAGTGGAGAGCCTGCTTCTCCTTCTCCCTCTGCTGCTCCCCCTGCTTGTACTCTCTCTCAAATAAATAAATAAAATCTTAAAAAAAAGAACATGATCAGAAACCTCTCCTTAACTCTTAAAGACATTCACAGACTCGGTCACTGAGACAATAGCGGTCTGACAAAGATCCTTCCAGCTCTCCAGCCAAGATTGTTCTTTACAATAGGACAGTCTCTGAGCAAAGAGGTGTCTGAGCTGTGGCCAACACCACTCGATGCACCCGGATTAACCCTTCTGGGGAGGTTGAAACTCAGTGGCACGGGATCACGGAGCAAGCCGCTGGCTTTAACACGGTGACTCCTTCAGCGGGGTCTCTCTTTGACTTATTTAATTCTCATTGGTTTGGGTCTGAAATGCACTCCAGACGTTAGGGATTATCCTGTTTATAATAATCTTAATAATCTCCCTGGTGCATTGTGCTCTCTCTAAATCTTTAAATGCGTGCTTGCAGCTGCTAATCACCCAGCATGTGATGGTTTCCTGAAGACGACTGTCAGAAAAAGAATGAAGAGGACAACGGACTTAAAAATTATGAACTTTGGGACACCCGTTGACTCAGTTGGTGGAGCATGCATTTTTTTTTTTTTTTTTTAAACATGCGAGTCTTGATGTCTAAGTTGTGAGTTCAAGCCCCATGTTGGGTATAGAAATTACTTAAAAACAATTGTGAACCTGAGGTCGTAACCTGTGACTAACCATAGTCGTGGAATGCCTTAACATTTTGATCACCTGTTTCAGTTAAGCTTAGAATCTAATCAAAAGGGAGCTATTGCTGGGGCGCCTGGGTGACTCAGTGGGTTAAAACCTCTGCATTCCGCTCAGGTCATGATCTCAGGGTCCTGGAATTGAGCCTGCTTCCCCCTCTCTCTCTGCCTGCCTCTCTGCCTACTTGTGATCTCTCTCTCTGTCAAATAAATAAGTAAAATCTTTTTTTTTTTTAAAGGGAAATATTGCTAAAAAGAAAACCACAGGCCCCACATGGAGTCACTTATGTTAAGGCTCCCCCTCAGCAAGCCAAGACTTAATACCTAACCTAATTGTCATTTCAATACCCCCAGGAGTGACCTCTAACTAGTCAATCTGGCAATCTCTGGGCAGCATTAGGAAATTTACAGGTAGACGCCTCCTGTGCCCCTTAGAAGGGAGACCGTACCTAAAACAATACCGTCTTTGCTGATAATTCCCTCCCCTCCCCCTCCTCCCTGCCTTTACAAACCTTTCTTTTCTACAGTTGCACAGAGCTTTTTTCTGTTTGCTAGGTGGGATGCTGTCGGATTCATGAACTGTTCAATAAAGCCAATTTGATTTTTTAAATTACTCAGTTAAATTTTTTTTTTTTAAAGATTTTATTTATTTATTTGACAGAGACAGCGAGAGAGGGAACAGAAGCAGGGGGAGTAGGAGAGGGAGAAGCAGGCTTCCTGCTGAGCAGGGAGCCTGATGTGGGGCTTGATCCTAGGATCCTGGGATCATGACCCGAGTTTAAGGCAGCTGCTTAGCGACTGAGCCACCTAGGCGCCCCACTCGGTTAAATTTTTATTAACATCACCAGTCCACAGTTGAGAAAAAGGAAACTGTCAAATAAGTAAAATAAGTTGCCAAAACCACCCAGACAGCAGTTGGCAGCATCTTGCACTAGGGCAAGGAACAAGAGGTGGGGTCAGCATCTTGCTGGGCTTCCCAGAACCCGGTGGGACTGCCCAGAACCTCTCCAAAGTTCAAAGGACCTGCTAGTTTCCTGGCCTCCCCAAATGATCCCTGCCCTGCCCCCGGGGAAGCTTTCTTTGCTCCTTAGAGAGCAGCTTGGGGGAGAAAAGGTGGCAGAAGGTGGGGCGGAGGAACCAGCCTTTAAGAGGCTCCTTAAGAGGGTGTGACCTCTCAGATAGGATTTGTAGAGGGCAGAGGAAGGAAGAGGGAGGTGGCCTATGGAGATGATTTCTGGGAGGTGGTGGGAGCAGCAGGGGAGGAAGAGGGTGGCTGACTCGGTTTTATCTTTGAGGCCACAAACAAGGCAGGGGGCAGGGCTGGTGCAGAGAAATCAGGCACCGGATGGGGGGGGGGCTTGGAATCCCAGCCCCCAGCTAAGCATGAGAGGGGTGGGTGGATGTCTGTGCAAATGGAAGGAAGCCTTGGTGCAGGGCTGCAGGAGGAAGCCAGCCCCCCCCAACCCCCCCCCCCCGGGGGGACAAAAGTGCACACAGACACAGGAAGGATCTAGATGCATTTAAGGTCAACATGTCCTAAGCTAAGGGGATCTGGAGGCAGTCTCTGTCCAAGAGGCTAAAAAGCTTGCACGCACAAGACCGGGTGCCCAGGCGGGAGAGACCAGAGGGGAAACCATGGAAAGATCTGGAAGGATAGGCGATGTGTAGTTGAGGGGCTGCTGTAGGTGGTCTGGGCTTCTCCCTGCAGGGAGAGGCTGGGGGCTGGGAGAGGGGGGATCTGGGGTAGAGACTCCAAGGTCCAGAACTAGGGGACCCAGGGTCCCTTGATCGATCCTGTGAGGGCAGTAGTTTGGCAGGCAGCAAGTCTCTAAGAATAAAAATGACTTGAACCAGAACACCTTTCAGGCAGGAAGGAACTTACCTGTTGCCACAGTCCTCAACCCTCCCAGCCTCACACCCAGGAAGGCTGGTTCATTTCTACGATCAGCTAGCTGGTGTGGGTGTTGGATTTTTGACCTTTGAGACGCCCACACTGCCACCTTTGCAGGCCCCAGGGGAGGAGAGAGGAGGCTAGGGCCCTGTGGGTCCCTAACTGTGCCCAGTGCTGTCTCCTCCCATGCTGCTCCTTGGTACCCGGCTCTGGCTCCGTACATCGGCGGGAGGGACTGCTGTGCCTCTAGCATCCCCGGGACACACATAAATGTCAACAGCGCCCTCTAGTTTTTGTGACAGTCCCACATTCTTCCCTGGAAGTAGGGTGACCCCCTGAGAGCTCCTGGGGCCCCTTTTTGGGGCTGGGGAAGTGATTTCCACCCCTGCCGGAATTTTCTTGGCGTTGAGACACAGAGACATGGAAGCCAGTGGCATGGGCTATTTATTATAATAACGCCCCCCACGGGAGGCCAAAGCGGGGGGCTGTGCCAGGAGGGGTAGTTAGGGGGCAGGTGTGAGCAGGAAAGTGTGGAGAGCCTCCACAGCCACTGGGGAAGTGACACTTAATCTTGCTAAAATATACTGAGAGAGAGAGAGAGGGAGGGAGGGAGGGAGACGGGGGAATCCAGCCACCAGAAGCAGGCTGGGGAAAAAGAGAAACACATTGGGCTGGGAAGATGGGCGACGGAAGGCCTGGCGCTGGGGTAAAGCTCGGGCCACTAGCTGGAGCCCATTCCATCAGCAGAGACTGCAGAGCCCAGAGCAGCAAGGAGGCCCCTGCTCTGGGGCCAGAAGCCCCACAGTGGTGAGGGGGGTGGGGGCGGTGGGAGCCAGGCTCCTTGGGGCTCCTCTATCCCCACATGATTGTCTGCAGCCACTATGGGAAGAAAAGAAGCAGATCCAAGGATGGGAGGGGGCGTGGGCAGGATGGCTAGGGGAGCGGTGAGTGGGGGTGCCAGAAGATCTCTTCCACGTACCTGGTTCAGATTCAAGTGAATATAGCCAGTATTCTTGGGGTCCATGGATAGAAAGTACGCTGTTTCAGAGAGGAGGCAAGAGGAGGGGTTTGGGAGCTGAGTCTGTGGTCGGCAAGACCCACTCCCCAAGAGGCAGGATGTCAGAAAGGGCGGAAGAAGCTGTCCCTTGCTGCTTCCCAGCTAACCCTCCACCCGGGAAGGATACCACCTCATGGCCTTGCCATGAGCCATATACTGAGTGTTGCCATACGCGAACCCTTATATTCGGGACCTCTGCCCTAGGAGGGCAATACTATTGTTGCCCACGTTTTATAAATGAGAACAGAGGACAGAGGCAGAGAGATAAATGACTTGCTCAAGTGGCGGAGCTGGGATTTGAACCCAGATCACCGTGCTCTTAAGATTGTGTGGTCTGGAAGCAGTGTGTAGAAGGCAGCCCCCGGTCCGTAGCCCAGGGTGGGGAGCGAGCAGAGGACTGACTCACTGAACATGGCCTTCAGCCTCAGGAAACAGCTGATGAAGCTGTCAAAATCCACGATCATGTCGTCGTTTGAGTACCTGGCCACCAGCACCTGCATCACCTTGTTATTCAGCTTGATGCCTGGGAGAAAGAGGAGTGTGGAGGGGGAGTCCAGCCCTCTGGCCCCCGCTTCTTCCCTCCCTGCCCCCGGAACCCTCTCCTGACCCCCTGCTAACCTGCCTTCTCGAGTGCCAAGCGCATCTCATAGGAGTTCAAGCTGCCTGAGTGGTCCTCGTCACACTCTCGGAAGATGTCCTGAAGGGACGGATGGGTGAGGTCGGGCCGCATGCATGGCGGGGCGGTGGAAATAATGAAATGCTTTAGAACAGGTAACCTACAAGGGCTGCCCAAGACCCAGGGCTGCCTGCCCGGGGCCCACTCCCCGAGTGCCCGATGTTCCTATCATCTCGTGACTGTAGGGGGCGTCTGGCGGGGAGGGGGTTGGAAACTGAGGCAGTGGTCTGAAAGACCCTTTAAGCTGGCTGATGCCTGGGATACTGGTTGTTAAATATTCTGGCTGGCCAGTACACCACACTTCAACAGACCCTGTCCTGTCGCCCCGCATTGGGCTCCTTGCTCGGCGGGGAGCCTGCTTCTCCCTCTCCCTCTGCCTGCCTGCCTGCCGCTCCCCCTGCTTGTGCTCTCTCCCTTGCTGTCTCTCTGTGTGTCAAATAAATAAATAAAATCTTAGAAAAAAAAGGAAAAAAAATCCTGTCCTGTCTTGTGTATGCGTGTGTCTGGTTCTAGCACCATTCTTACTAATTCCCATCGATCTTGAGGACCTCCCTCTCCGCCCACCATAAACTGCCCTTGCAGTTTTTTTTGTTTTTTGTTTTGTTTTTTTTTACCGTCCATTTCTTGATTTTTTTCCACAGGATCTGGAACTCGAGAATTCCCAGCTTGCCAGAATCATCTTTCTGGGGGGTGGTCAAGGATGCCAGAGGAGGGAGTGAAGAGGGTAACTTGGGGCCGGGGACGCAGAGGGACTCCCTGAGTGGAGGGCCGTGGGACCAGGGGTTCCTGTGTGGTCACTATAGTAACAGCCAGACCGCGCTTCTTTTGCTACCTCAGAGCCTCATCCCCAGCAGGAAGGAGGACATGGCTGGCTAGAGAGGGGGCCACCTCCGGGGGGCCAGGCTTGGGGGTGGGGGTCAGGGGTGGGAGACCGCTGGGTAAGAAGATACATCCATGAGGTTGACCATACAGCGGCACACGTCTAGGCTGAAGCCCTGGGTCCTGAAGTTTCTGACTGTGAGGGAGGGAAGGGGCGGGAAGACAGAAGGAGTGAGCGGGGCATTGTGGGGGATGCAGGGAGTGGTCGAGGTGAGGAGCAAGCTGCAGGGGAAAGGTTGTGAGTGGGGGTGGGGGGTGGGTTGGAAGACTCACGTTTGGAGACCACCTTGTTGAGCAGCTTCTGTAGCTGATACACGCCTATCTCCTTGTCCTAGGAAGGGGGACGGTAAACCTCTGCTCCGACGCCTTCACCCTGGCCACCTCCTTCAGGCACCCAGCCCTCAGCCTCTCACCTCTCCTCCTGCCACTATCTCAAACAAATGTATAAAGTCCTTGTCTATGTCCTTCTCAGAGAATTTCTCCTGCAGGAAAAGGAGTGGGAAAGGGACCCATTCCAGAAAGTTCTTTCACACTCCCCAGGTGCTTCCTCTGCTCTCTCTACCCCACGGCATCCCCTTACCTCTTGGAGTAGCTCCGCATAGTTGGCTTCATCCAGTTCCCTGAGCAAAAGTGAAGGAAGCCTTGGGGGTTCTCCGGGATCAGGGAGACAGGGATTTTAGTGGGGTGGTTGTGAGGAGGTCATGTCATGTATCTGAAGCAACGTGGAACAGGCTGCATGGGATCCGGGTCCTGATTCTGGTTTGCTCCCAACTGGGACTCCCCCCTCGTTGTGCCTCAGTTTCCCTGACTTAAAATAGGGGCGGAGTTGGGGAGGACCAGATGACCGCTCCCTAAGCGTGACCTCCTGGAGCTCTTGGGCAGGTGGCCTTGGAGCAGCGAGAGAGGGCCCCTCACCAGGACTCGCTGTGCTTCTCTGTGAAGACCCGAAGCAGGAAGTCAGCATCCTTGTGAGGCTCAAAGGTGGAGGGAATGATGACATATTCCCCCGGAGGCAGCCGGAGATGGCTGGTCACCTCCCGTGAGTTAGTGAAGGTCTCCGAGAAGCCGAGGTCCTGATACTTGATGAAGAAATCCTTCTTCAAGCGAAAATCCTGGATGTTCTGAAACTATATGAGCCTTGGAGGTGGGTACAGGGCTGGCACGGGGGGGGGTAAGAAGAGGGGGACCCCGAAAGTGAAGCTGCACTGGGCCAGGCTTGCGGGAGGCGTGGCCACACACCGACCAGTCCTGGACACCACCCAACTGGCAGGCAACCCCAGGAAGGTCTCCTGCCCCAACTCCCACCCGGGGCCGCAGGGCACTGGAATCCTAACCCAGCGGCCCCCAGTGGCCCTGAGAACCCTTTGCTGAATTGCACCCTTTGCCAGAGGTGGGGCAGCGCCTGCCCAGAATCAAGCCCCACGTCTTCTGTACCTCCTTTGGGACCTAGGAAGAGAAGAGAGAGAGAGGTCAGAGCCCCAGGATGGCGAAGGTGAAGGGGCTCAGGTTTGTAGAAGCCAGATAGTGTGTGTGTGTGTGTGTGTGTGTGTGTTGGGGGGAGTTAAGGCACTGGGACACTCGTGGTGGGGTGGGGCGTGGGCTCGAATAGCTAAAATTCCTGGCGTTAATATTGATAGTCCCTAAGTTTGGGAGAGCAAAGTACAATTTATACAAAGGAAAAAGGAGAGCATTTTCCTGAACGTGAGCATTTTCCATGGAACATTCCTATCCTGCAGGAAGTTCCTAGGTGACTACTGAAATGGAGCGTTGAACATAGTTCTGTAAAATGGTGGGTTAGACCGAGTGGGTTAGACCCATTAATTCTGTAAAAGGGTGGGTTAGACGAAGATAAATAGGTTGTTCTCCTATAGGGATGACCAGAGCCTTTAACACGCTGGTGGCCTGTAGCGCTCTGGGTGGGAAGCAGAGAATCCAGCCTTTCCCCGAAGGACCACGTCTGACCTTGGAACTATCTGGAGCCATGTCTAGTGTTTGTTAACCCGGTGGGCTCACAGCCTAGAAGGAGGGCAAGACTTGTGTCTACGGTGTTGACTACTGCCCCAGCGGAGACTGACCGGGGCCTGGCGCATGGCGGGGGGCGGGGGGGCCTCCATAACTATTTGAACAAATGGTCATTTATAGCATTTTGCAAAGCATGATTTTGGAAACATTGCCAGGGATTTGTCTTGACTGCTGGAGTCAGTGCTCTGTGTGGGGTATCTGGGGGGAGACTCGGGGATGGTGAGGAGAAGGCTCAGAGGGTCTGGGAATCAGGACACAGGCTCTGCTTCTGAGCCTTGGGGGTGCGAACTTGGACAAGTAACCTCATCTCCCTGACGCTCCATCTCCTTCTGTGTTCCTATTTGTAAGGGCTCTGGAAGGGTGTTGCAGGGGTGAGGCCGGGAGAGGGAGCAAGACTGGCCCGGGGACCTGCCGGAGTGCCCACCTCGTAGATGACAAAGCCGATGGTCTGCAGGTGGGCTCCCTGGGGCCGCGCCCGTCGCCAGTTCTTCTGCATCAGGGCCACCAGGCAGGTGCACACGGCTTGGTCGTCCTCTGGGTCGTCCTCGTCGTCCTCCTCGGGGAGAGAGATCCTAAACTGGGGGTTGCTCCAGAATGTGTCTGTGGACGAAGCAGGTCAGCATGGCTCTGCCCTTCCCGGGGGTGGACGGGTTGCCCAGCCCCGGGCCTGCCTCACGTCATTCATGGCGGCCCCTGCGGCCCCTCACCCACCCAGGTGGTTCCTGCAGCCCCCCGCGGTGCTGCCGCGCCGCCAGCTGCCCTCGTAGAAGGTGGTGTGCCAGTAGCTCTTGTAGTCCCCGGAGAGGGCATCGGGCGTCAGGTTGCAGATCTCCAGCAGCGTGAAGTTGTCTAGGAAGTCTTCATAGGACATCCTGCGGTGGGGGGGCGACGGCTGGAGCCTGTGGCATCCCCACTCCCATAGCGCCGCCCCCCACCCCCAGGAGCCTCTCCATCAAAAGCACAGGTGGGAGGGTGGCAGAGGAAAGGAAGGGACAGGGCAGGGGGGCAGAAGGAAGCCCATCCCAAGCTGTACTGACCAGAACTCCCCGTCCTCCTTCCGGAGCAGGAGCTGCTGCTGGAGTTCCGGAGACACCCGTTCCCACTCCTGGGCGCTGGAGCAGAGATAGGCAGTGCAGGGAGAGGGGCAGGGCTCAGGAGGCATTTTGTTCCTCCCCAAGGCGTTCCCACACCCCTGAATGCCTGCCTTGTGGGGGTCCTGAGTTAGATGGAGGATCTCCTGGGAAGGGCTTGGCCGGTCTGTCAGTGGCACTGCCTCGCTCTGCCCCTCACCCCTGACAGAGCTGGTCAGGGGCGCTTACTTGTCACTCCAGGCTCCATTCCACTCGATCCGGCCCCAGGGGTTCCGGACCCGAATCAGGGTTTCTGTCCGGCCTTGGTACCAGACCTGGTGGGAGGGATGTGGCCCAAGGTCAGGTGCCTGAGGCAGGAGGCCTTCTCCTGGGTCTCAGGGGAGGGTGCGGTTGGCAGACTCACCTCATGGAGGCCGGTCACGGAATAAGCATGCCCTCTCACCAGCATCTTCTGGGTCAAGGTCTCCAACTCGCTATTGCTGGCAACCTGCAGAACAGAGGAGAGGAATTCAGAGCCGCTGAGGCCCACAAAGAGATGTGAGCATTCTCGGGGTTCAGTTTTTTAAAAAGATTTTATTTATTTGAGAGAGAGAGAACACGAGCAGCGGGGAGGGGCAGAGGCAGAGGGAGAAACAGACTCGCCACTGAGCAGGGAGCCTGATGCAAGACTTGATCCCAGGACCCCGGGATGATGACCTGAGCTGAAGGCAGACGCTTAACCGACTGAGCCACCCAGGCGCCCGGGGGTTGAGTTTTTTAAAATTAAACCTGGTATTTGGAAAGAATTGTAGATTCCCATGTAGTTGTAAGAAATAATCCAGGGAGGGGCGCCTGGCTGGCTCGGCCAGTAGAGCGGGTGACGCTTGGTCTTGGGGTCATGAGTTCAAGCCCTGCATTGGGCATGAAGCCTACGGAAAAAAAGAAAAAGTCCAGAGAGATCCTATGCATCCCGTATCCAGTTTCCCCCAGTGGTAACATCTGGCAAAACTGTAGTACAATATCAATACCAGGATGCTGATGTTGATGTAATCTGTGAGTCTTCTACAAATGTCCCCACTCTTGCCAGTAGTCCTTTGTGTATGTTCTGTGCGATTGTACCATGTGTGTCCCACCATAGAACCGTCCCAGCACCGCAGGCATGCCCTGTGCCGCCCTCTTGTCACCATGCCCACCTCTTCTTGCTACGTTCCTGCCTGCCCTCTCACAACTGCTCATCTGTTCTCCACTTACATTTTATTTTTATTTTATTTTAAAGCGAGTTCACTTTTATTTTTTATTCTCCACTTTCATTAAATTTAATTAATTAATTTTTATTTTATTTTATATTTATTTATTTATTCGGTTCAGAGATAGTGTGTAAGTGCAGGGGTGGGGGGGAGAGGGGCAGAGGGAGAAAATCTTCAAGTAGATCCTTCACCCCTGCTGAGCGTGGAACCTGAAGCCGGCAGATCTCAGGATCTGAGATCTTGACCTGAGCTGAAATCCAGAGTCAGACACTCAGCCGATGGAGCCACCCAGGTGCCCTTGATCTCCATTTTAAAAACATTTTGTCATTTCGGGGCACCTGGCTGGCTCAGTTGGTGGAACGTGCCACTCTTGATCTCGGGGTTGTGAGTTTGAACCCCATGTTGGGTGCAGAGATTACTTAAAAATAATCTTTTTAAAAATTTTATATATTTATTTGACAGAGAGAGACAGCGAGAGAGGGAACACAAGCAGGGGGAGTGGGAGAGGGAGAAGCAGGCTCCCCATTGAGCAGGGAGCCTGATGTGGGGCTTGATCCCAGGACCCTGGGATCATGACCCGAGCTGAAGACAGATGCTTAACGACTGAGCCACGCAGGTGCCCCAAAAAATAAAATCTTAAAAGGGGTGCCTCGGTGGCTCAGTCAGCTAAGCATCCGACTCTTGCCTTCGGCTCAGGTCATGATCTCAGGGTGGTGAGATCGAGCCCAAGTCGGATTCTGTGATGAGTGTAGAGCCCACTTGGGAGTCTCTCTCTCCTTCTCTCTCTGTGTCTCTAAAATAAATAAATAAATAAATAAATAAATATAATAAAACAAAATAAAATAAAATCTTAAAATTTTTTTTTCATTTCAAGACCGTCAGGGAAATGGAATCATACAGCCTGGCGCTCTCTTGGCTTTTTCATTCAGCATAATTCCCTTGGGACTCATCCAAGTAGTTGCATTTATCAATAGTTCATTTCCTTTTATTGCTGAGTCATGGCCTATGGCATATGTACACCACAGTTTAATGATTCACCCACTGAAGGACATCTAGACTGTTCCCAGCTTCTGGCCACGATGAATAAAGCTGCTGTGAGCACTTGTGTGCGGGCTTCTGTGTGGACATAAGTCTTCATTTCTCTGGGATAAAAGCCCAAGAATGCAACTGCGGGATCATACTGCTGCACTCCGGGTTCATTTATTTTTTTTTTAATTTTTTTATTTTTTTATTTTTTTTAAAATTCTTTTTTTTTTTTTTTTAAGATTTTATTTATTTATTTGACAGAGAGATCACAAGTAGGCGGAGAGGCAGGCAGAGAGAGAGGGGGAGGGTTCATTTATTTATTTGAATAAATATTTGCTGGGCGTCTACAGCATGCCAAGCAGCACCCTGAGTCCCAGCATCCAGCAGTGAATGAGACAAGTCACCGCCCTCACTGACTGAAACAGCCAGAAGGCAGGCTGTGAATAACGACATTGATAAGTAAGACCGTGACAGCACCGTAAATGTTGAGGGGAAAATAAAAACAAAGTAGAGAGCAAATGAGGTTAGGAGCAACTGATTTAGATTTGGAGGCAGAGAAGAGAAGTCAAAGAAGGGGCATTTGAACTGAAATGTAAATGAGAAGGAGCTAGTCAATCAGCTCTCTGGAGGAAAGACCCTTCTAGGTGAAAGCCACAGCAGGTACAAAGGCCCTGAGGCAGGACCAGGTATGACTTACTTCGATGGAGCAGCCCATGAGGGAGGATCGTTCGATGGCCTTCCTAAGTATCCTCAGCAGGTTCCGAGGGGGCTTTTGGAGTTGGAGGCTATAGGTCACGCCCCCCGTGAAGTCCTCGAAGCCCTCCATGGTGTTGCCCCCCGACAGTGCTTCATAGGACCCATTCAGCCTGTGGGCACAGAGAGGGCACTTTTGTGCTCCGTGATAGAGAGGTCAGCTTGGACGTGGGAGGGCGAAGGGAGGGAAGGAAGGGATACCCTGACCTCCCTCTGCCTTTTCCCCTGATTCCAGCTGCCCCCTAGCTGCCAGCTCTGGGGGCAGGCTTGGAGGCAAGCCCAGCTTGGGACCCTCACTTGGCGTATGCCTTCTCCAGCAGGGGGCTCCAGAACTCATTGTGCTCAGCGGAATGCACGAACACCAGCTTGCCATTCTTCGTGGGCAGCCGGTCGTCCACCACCACGTCTACCCACCGCCCAAACTGCCAAATCTATGGGCAGCAAGGTGGACCTCAGTGGGGCTTAGGGCATCTGTCTGCCCGAGGCCTTCCTCCAAGCACGGACATGCGCACATGCGCCACACCCCCTCTCACCCACCCCCATACCCCTACTCCCACGCGCCCCCCACATGCCCACCCATCCCACACACACCCCTCCCCCCCAGGCACACGCACACTCCTTGTATAAGAACTGTGTTACGTGAGCCCCTCCTGGTGGCCAGGATCAGTGACATGCCCGCAGCAGAGAGCCCACCCCCCATAATGGCTGAGGCATGAGAGAAAGGCAATGAAAAGCCTGAAGCTTGCCCCGGGGCCTCATCTCCAGTTTCTGCCGGGGGGCCTCCAGAGAGACACCGCCCGCGTTTTGACCTTGGCTGGACTTCAGGATTTCTGAGGTTTTCAAAAACTCTTGTGATTCTCAGAAATATTTTTGTGATGTGGGGAATTTGTCCACATGTCACTAGACTTAAAGAGCAGATTACAGAAATTATGTGACCCTGACTGACTGTTGACTCCCAATGTCATAAACACACACACACACACACACACACACACACACACACACACACACTTCTACCAAGAGAAAGAGACAGACGGGGCGGGGGGGTGGGGGGGAGAAGCAGGAGGAGAGCCACAAACTGATAACAATTATTTTCTTTCTGGGCTTTAAAAAATTAGCTTTCATGATTTCTTTAGTGAGTAGACATTTCTCTGATAATTAGACAAAAACCCACCCTAATAAATGTCATTTTTCAAAAGGAAAAGAAGAAAGGTAACTTGCAAGCACATATAATTCTTCTTCTTCCTCCTTCCCCTCTTTCTGTCAGTCTCTGTCTCTGTCTCTCTCACACACACACCACAAAACAACTCTGGCTTTCAAATCATCCTTCACCCAGTGCTCGCTTCGGCAGCACATATACTCAAATCATCCTTCACCTGAAAATGGAAAATGCCAGCATAGTTTTTCCTGAAGCTCTGCCCCTTGGGTACCACACGATACAGCAGTTTGGGGCATGTGGTAAGGGAGCCGATGGCAGCCAGCAGCCAGCAGTCCCCTGGAAAGACAGGAAGGGGGTTGCCTCTTGAGCCCTCCCATAGGTGAGTGTGGGTCCCGGAATCCACGCCCTAAAGGAGCGGCCTCTGCGGCCCCTCCCCCACAGAGAAGCGCCTCCTTTGGCCCTCCGCCTGAGGAATGTTCAGGAAGCAATCTAGTAGGGAGAAAGACGGCTGAAGCAACAGGATCTGGGGAGGGGAGGGGAGTGAGCCTCTTTACCTTTTCTATTAGGTAGGAGATTCACAAATTAGAGCCAGATACTTTGTTTTTTGGATTTGAGGAGGAGGTATTTGGCCTTCGTCTTCCTCCTTACCCCGAGATCTGCTGTGGAGATCTGCTTTGTGGAGAGAGCCAGTTTTCTCCCATCCCTTGAACAAATCCAGTCATCTTCCCCCATACCACCTGCCTTCTACATCTACTCTATGATTGCATTAGTGTAGCAATCAAGAAACCTCTCCCTGATGTCACCCACCTAGTACTGGAGACCCAAGGGGCTTAGTCTGTACCCCAGCTGGGCCCTGGGGCTAGGCGTTGATGGGGCCTAGCTGCAGGATCCCTAGGCCAAGGCCATCCATTGAAATCTCTCTCTGGGGTACCTCAGACCTCGCTGGGTGGGGCCATGGGCAGGGTGGTACTCTGAGTGAATGTTCCAGGCCAGGCTGAGGCCGTGGGCACTGGGAAAGCGTCTGTGATTACCAATGACCTCCTGGCTGCCTGGGGTACCCTTGGGCAGGGGAGGGGAGGTACGAGGTGGGAGGGAAGGTTATGGACACTCCAATCCTCCATTGCCAAAAGGACACCTAACCAGGAACAAGTGGGTTCTCCTCCTGCAGCCCAGTGAGCCACAGAGGCAGGCCTAAGGGCCTAAGGTCTCCTTGGCTTCCTCCTTGCCCACAGCCTGCCCTTTTCTCTGCCACAGATATGACAGAACTCAGGCCCTGGTCTTATCCCTGAAGATGCAAGGAGAGTTTGGAGGAACCCTTCCTGAGGGAGGAGGCTATCCCTTGGGGCTGTCATAGGAGCCCGTGGGAGAGTGGGCGGGGGAAGCCAGTGCTCCTTTATTTGATACGTCAGACTGAGGAACTTCTGGCACCTGCAGTGGCTTAAAACCTCATCCACAAGCTCTTTGACAATCCTCCCCTCGGGAGGCAGAGCCTAATTCCTTCCCCTTGAGTGTGGGCCAGATTTGGGGCTTGCTTCCAAACACATGGAATGTGGCGGAGGCCGTAAAAGGCATGACGGTTTCATCTTTGTTCTCTCTCGGATCACTCTGTCTGGGACGACCAGCTGGCAGGTTGTGGGGACACTCAGGCGGTCCTACGGGGAAGCCTGGTATCTTGACTGCAGCCTCCTCAGAGACTCTGAGCCAGACCCAACTTGCTGCGTTCCTCACAAACTATGAGGCGATAGGTGTTTGTCCTTGCTTTAAATCACTAAGTCTGGGGGCACTTGATTGTTCAGCAGTGGGTAACTAAGAGACTGCCCAGCTTACTCCCAGACCCAGACAGCAGCGGGAGGGACTGGAATCACACTGGGGGGAGCAGGGAGACTATACCTGACAGTCCCACTACCCTCTCCTCAGAAGGGGAGTGGAAGGCAAAGAGAGATCCTCTGAATCTAGGGGCCCCAGCTCCCCAGCCTCAAAAGACATTCTGGAGCTCCCCCTACCTCAGCCTTCTTCCTCGATTCACCCCCTCCTTCCACACCGGCTTTCTCGCTCCCCACTCACCAAGTACGCCTTGGCACACGTCCGTTGGGGTGAGCCCATTCACAATGAAGTGAGGAGTGCTTGTGATTTGCTGCGGTGAAGGAATAAAGATTTTAGGGGGTCCGGGACAACCCCCTCCCAACCTCCCTCTCACCATTCCTGGGAATGACATCCACATCTAAGTTCTAGGGAAAAACATGGCACTGGAGGGGGAAGGTCACAGGACCAGCTTGGCAGAGTTGAGGTCAGTGAATGACTTTCCCAGGGGTTCTCAGAGAGGTTTGACTTAAGCATGGGCAGAACTGTCCCCAGGCCTGATCCAGGGTCGGGATAGGGGGACGGGGGACCGGAAATGTCAAAGTGACGGGGGTGTGGTGACAAACAGCCTTCCCACTCCGACCAGGAGTCCCCGCCTCCCCTCCCGGTACCCACACCAGGCCGCTGCCAGGAGATGTTCTGCACACTTTTGGAGCTGGGGCCCAGATCCTTGAAGCCCAGGGAACTGGGTTCGGCGGGGAAAAAGGGGTCCTCGAACAGTTCTCCCTTCCTCAGACAGGCTGCTTGCAGGTCCTCATAGTTCTGGTTATTGAAGTTCTCGGCGTTGTGGTGCTGGCCTACGCCCTTGGCCCTGAGCCAGTTCTGGCTTATGTGAGCCGCCATTCCTTGATCCATGAAAATGAACTCTGCTTAACAATGAAAAGACAGATAGCCCAGCTCGAAAATGGACAAGGGTTCTGGATAGACGGTTTTTCTGAAGAAGATACGCAAAAATGCTTGACACCATTAGTTGCCAGGCAAATGCAAATCCACCACAATGGTCCTCCACTTTGCACCCTCCAGGATGTCTATAATAAAAAGGACTGATAATAGTGAGGGTCGGCGAGGATGAGGAGAAATTGGAAACTTCATCCATTACTGGTGGGAATATAAAAGGGTGAAGCCACTTTGAAAAATAGCCTGGCCATCTCTCAAACGGTTAAACATAGAATCATTACCCTAGGATCCAGCAATTCCTCCTCTAGGTGTATACCCAAGAGAAAGGAGAATGTATGTCCCCATAAAACACTTGTACAGGGCGCCTGGGTGGCTCAGCAGGTGAAAGCCTCTGCCTTCGGCTCGGGTCATGATCTCAGGGTCCCGGGATAGAGCCCCGCATCGGGCTCTCTGCTCAGCAGGGAGCCTGCTTCCCCCTCTCTCTCTGCCTGCCTCTGCCTACTTGTGATCTCTCTCCTCTCTGTCAAATAAATAAATAAGATCTTAAAAAAAAAAAGAAAGAAAGAAAGAAAAGGACTGAAGTACTGATCTGCGCTACGGCATAGATGAGCCTCAGAAACATGGTGCTAAGCGACAGACGGCAGTCACAAAGAACCGCATATCCCATGATTCCATTTATATAAAATGCCCCAAATAGGCCAGTCTATATAGAGACGGAGAGTAGTAGAAGGATGTGGTCTGAGTTAAACAGAACCCAGTTGGTGGCGCGGTGTGGGAGGAATCCCGAGTGGGGAAAAGAAGGGACAGCTCCAGGGAGGGCAGGAGGGTTCTAGGCTGTCTCGGGGCGAGACCCAGATCGAGGCCACAGAGGGCTGAGTTCCACAGAGGCAAGAGCAGGGGGTCTCGGTGCTTCGCCGTCCCTCGAGCTGGCAGACAAGGAGAAGAGTTACAGTAGCAAAGCTAACAGCACTGGGCGCCTGCTCTATGCCAGACACACCAGCCTCCAGAATGATCCATGCAATATTCTCAATGACTGGAAGAGGAAGCAGGGGTCCGGAGGTCAAGGAGCATGTCCAAGGTCATGGGTGAGGGTTGGGCATGGGATGGAGTCTGACTGCAGACCCCAGACAAGGCCCGCGACCTTTCCCTGACAGTCCCTCGAGACGGAGGTGCCTCTCCTCAGCGGGAAGTCCCGGGGACTACCACCATCTTCCCGTCTTCATCAACTAAGGGGAAACTTCTCTGATGCCCCTTGACTCTTCCCACGACTCCAACCAAGCACACCTGTTTTCTGGTCCCACAGCGGTGTCTCCTTGGGACTTCCCTGGGTCCAGGAATGCTCCTGTGGTCTCCCCTTGTTAGCCTGACAAGCCCAAACCAGGCTGCCACTGAGAGGCCCAGCGCCGTTGAGCATAGGCAGCCATTTCTCCGCTGCCCTGGACCACTCCTGCCTCGGTGCCTCTGCCGGCAATCATTCCTGCTCGCACGCACACACCTTGTCCGCTGGGAAAATCCTGCTCAGCCTTGCAGGCCCTGCTCCATGCCACCTCCTTGGGGGAAGGCCTCCCCTAACCCACCCATGCAGACTTTGGGGCTGCCCTCACGTCCAGCACTTTCCTTTGTTGGAACGCCCATCGCTACCTGCTCTGAGTTGGCTTGTTGGTGACCCCCCAAGGTGGAGGTGGGGGCTCCTCCGTCCACCACTGGGTTCCCTCTATCTCACATAGCACCTGGCCCAGCAGGGCGCAGACATGCTTTCAGTGGATGAAATGAATGAATGAACAAATGAATGAATGGATGCCTTCCATTGCACTATAGTGATTTTTCATCTACGTTTGCAAATCTATGTTTTCTCTCTCCTGCCCTGCCCCCAACTCCCTGTCCCACTCTGGTCCATGATGGATTAGACGTCGGCAGATGTATATTTATTATTACTTATTTACTTGTCTCCCTCACTGAAATGAAAGCTTCTGAGGGCAGGGATTTCTGTCTGTTTTGTTTGCTGCTGCATCGAGCACGTAGGAGGTACTCAACAGATGTTTTGAATGACGTGCCCCAGAGCTCCTAGAAGGGAGGAGGGTCATGCATGTTAGCTTCTGCCTCTGAAGGGATAGATGGGCTCCTCCCTGGGACCCTCTGTTCCATTAGGGAAGGTCCCCTCCCCCCTAGATGCCCAGTAAATGGTGCGCTCTGCAGACTCCAACTCAGCCCTGCCCAGAGGCCAGGCCTGGGCTGGGAACCAAAAAGAGCTCACCTGAGCCCAGGGAAGCTGGAGCGTTGGTACAGGCCATGAGTAGAGGCCCTGGCCACTGCATAAAGACTTCTTGGGAGTCCCCTTGGGGTCCCGGGGGCCTGAAGACTCCTGGCCCCCCCTGAGAAAAGTTCATTGGCCGTCAGGATTAGGGTGAGTTTGCTGGACAGACTCAGGATCCTGTCTTTTGCTGCTTCTATGGAGCCTATGGTTTGTGATGAGACGATATTAGGAATTGTCCCCAGTCGTAGAAGGGACTAGCACTTACAGAGCTGTTATAAAAATACTGGTTAAACATGTCTGAGGACTAGGCGCAAAGCCTAGTGTGGTCCTAGATGCTTTCGCGCATTGACTCTGGAAAGCCCCAGGGCAACAACCCTAAGGGGTGGGTTTGTTATTGTTCTGTCTCCCTGCTACGGAGGGAAGAACCAAGGCCCCGAGGGCTCGGACTTGTCCAAGGCTGCACGTCTGGTGGGCAGCAGTCAGGCAGGGGCAAACGGAGGCAGGCTGCTCCGAGCTCCTACCCATCACTCGCGGCCTCACCAGGAGGGAGCCACGGTGCAGGGGCTGAGGCTGGACTGGAAGGGATGGGGGGTCCCTCCCTTCCTCCTAGGTCTTTGTTAAGTCCCTTCCCCTCCCTCAGGCTGGATAAGGTGTTGGAAAAGGGGTCAGGAAGGCAGCTGATTCCTCTTTGGCAGAGCCGGCGCCCTGGGCTGCACTGACCCGGAGTGGGCAGCTGTGTGACCACGTGCCAGTTGCTTTATGTCTCGGAGCTCTGATTTCCTCATCTGCGTAAAGAGGCTGCTATATTCTACCATGAAGGGTTGTTCCGGATGAAATGATGCAAGTTACGTGAACTGGTCTTCAGCAGGGGCTCGGAAAGTGCTGGTTGCCTTTCCCCCAGGGACCTGGCTGGGGAACTAGTATTTCTTGAGTTCCTGCTGGGATCATATAGCAGCCCCCCTCCTTCTGAGGACTCAGTGATGATAAGGATGCAGGAACATGGGATCATCAGTGAGTCTGTCTGCCTCGGAGTGAGCTCCTTAGAGCAAACTGTAACTCATCTCAGCCACCTTTGAGGGGCATTTATTCTGCGCTGGGCCCTAAGGCGTCAGAAGTGAACACTCTCTCGCAGGGAGCTCGGAGAGGACCCTCCCCAGACTATCCCTCTTCGCGTTTAGCTTCACAGGGCCGTAGAGACAGGGAGGAGGGGCCGGGGTGGGATAACTGGGAGGATCTTGGGGGGAGTGACTGCCCCCTTTTTCCTGACGGGCCCCTGAGGGTGGGGTGCACCAGAAATTCCTGGTTCTGGAAGAGTCGGGGTGGGGAGCAAGGAAGAGGTTGTGTGCCGCAGGAATCTGGGCATTCTTCCCGCTTTTTCTCCCTTTCCTCCCACCCTCTCTCCCTGGCCAGGCCTTCTGGCTTTCTCTTAGAAATAGTACTCCCTCAGGCCAGGGGAAAAGGAATAAAGGGGTATGTTGGGGCAACAGGGGAAGAAGTGGCTTATTTCTTTGCCACTTAAGAGCAGGGGAAAGACGTGGAGGGAGGCCCGTGGGGGACAAAACTTGGAGCCCCCTTGAGGTGAAGAGGGTCCAGAGAGGCTCGCTGCAGAACTTCCCCGAGGGGGGATGAGGATCA
This sequence comes from Potos flavus, assembly GCA_028534135.1. Taxonomy (NCBI): domain Eukaryota; kingdom Metazoa; phylum Chordata; class Mammalia; order Carnivora; family Procyonidae; genus Potos; species Potos flavus. Next base: position 95,778,351 of record CM052886.1, read on the forward strand.
GAATTGGTCTTGTTTCATCACCTGGTCCTTACCCCGTGTCGCCAGCAGGGCAGGGATGACTGTTCCATGTGACCTGGGCCCACCCCAGGGCCCACCCGGAGGCACTAAGGCTAGTGATCCCCAAGCTGGGAGATCACGCCTCCGGCGAACACTCAGCAATGTCTAGAGACATTTTGGGTTGGCATAACTGGGGAGCAGAGTTGCTCCTGGCATCCAGTGGGTAGAGGCCGGTGAGGCCGCTACGGTGCTCAGGACAGCCCCGTGACAAAGACTTAGCCCACCCCAAATGCCAAGCACCCAGTGAGAGACCTGGGGTAGGTGAGGGGCCTGAGGGCGCCCACGCAGTGAGGCGAGCCACCTGTGCGCTTCCACCACCGGGTCGCCTTAGGGAGGCCTCTGACTTCACCGAAGGACCCCAGGAGGGGCTGGCGTCCAGGAAAACTGGAGAACCTCAGAGGGCAGACCAAGGCGGTGAAGGTGAAATCTCAGCTTCCTCATCCTTCTGGAGCCCTCTGTCCCCTGATCACCACCTCACCCGAGGAGTCATTTCTCACTGTCCTGCCTCCGAACTCTGCTGGCTGGGTCTGAACGCACTACTCAGCTGGCTGGCTGGGGCACTCACACACACACACACACACACACACACACACACACACACAGTCCACCACAGTCATCACCAAAAATGTCTCCAGAAAGGGTGAGAGAGGGTGACAGACCCGAGCCCGGTCAGGTGGGCTAGGGGCGTGGGCAAGCTGAGACAGACGGCCAAGGCTGGCTGTGGGAAGAACAGACAGATGGCTATGAGTGACGAGGAAGCTCTCTGTCCCAGGCGTGTATCATGTCTCCCCTGCAGGTGGGGAGTCGTCCCTGAGGTGGGGGGCTCTGCAGCTTCCCCACCAGACGGTGGCCTGCAGTTTTGGGGACAGCTGAGTTTTCAAAGCCGGCCGGAGACAAAGAAGTTATCTAGACTTCTCAGGGGACCTCTGAAGAGCGAGGACTGTGTTTGGTCTTCTGGTAGGGCCAGGCCCACACTTCCAGGGCCCAGGCAGATGGTGAGGGCCCGAGAAGCCAGAATCTGCGTGTCCCTTAGAGCAGAAGCCAGCTGCCCCCCTCCCAGGCTGGGTGAGGTGCAGGGCTGAGCCCTTCTGCTGGCTGGGACTGGCTGCCCCCCCACTTAGGCCCCACCCCACAGGACGGTCCAACTCTGCCGAACACCCCTCTCCCCAGTACTGTCTCCCTCAGGCCCCGAGGTCAGGTCCCCAGCCTGCCTCCAGAGTCCTGTTCCTGCGGCCTTCTTAGGGATCTGGTCTTTTTTGGACCAAGAGGCCCACTTTTCTGGGCCGGGGAGAGGTTGTCTCTGTTCCCTGAGTTTCAGTTCTCTCATGGCTGCTGGGGTTTCCCTCACACAAGCCTTTCTCCCAGGCAGCTGTGAGAGTGGGGCGACTGGTCCCTCTCCTCTCCCCGACCCCAACCTCTCAGTGGAGACAGGAGGAAGGGCTCCTGTGGGTCTGGCCATCAGCGGGGGGTCTGAGGAAGAGGCCCGTCTGGTCCTAGGGAACATCCAGTCTGATGGAGGAGTCACCCTCCAGGGGCACAGCCCCTGCCCCGGGGGGAGGCCCTCGTCTGCAGAGGTACAGGAGGGGTACAAGGCCCGCCGGCGCCTACCTGGGGAGTACAGCATGTTGGTGGCTTGCGTGGGGCTTGACAGTTGAAGGTTCTGGGGGGAGGGGGAGGAGAGCCCCCACCCCCACCCAGAACTCTCCAATTGCAGTGGGAGTCCTAGGGCAGCGACATATTCTGAGAGCTGCCTTCCTCTTCTGTCTTCCCTCCCCCTGTCCCCCGCAGGCTGCCGAGGTCAGCGACCTAGCCCCTTTTGATCTGCCTGGTCCCCACCCACCAGCCCAGGGGCCATCTCCCGGCGGGGACAGGAGTCCCAGCACCCCTACCAGGGATGCCTCTCCCAGGCTGGCTGTCCTCACTGCACTGTCCAATCAGGACGAGTCTGAGTCCCCTTCCTTCAGCGCAAGGCTTCTAGGAAGGGATTGTCCCTGACACCCCAACTTGGCCCTTTCATCCTAAGTGCCTCTTCGTTTCTGAAAGACACCTTCCCACTGACTCGGCACTCTCCCTTCGTGTGACTTCACATGGCCTTCTCTGTGTCCCTCCTCTTCTCATTCCAACACCAGCTGTCTTGGATCAGGGACCCACCCTATTCTGGCATGACTTCATCTCAACTATTTACTTCTGCAGGGACCGCATTTCCAAATAAGGTCCCATGCTGAGGTACTGGGAATTAGGATTTCAACATATCTTTGCGGGGGGGGGGGCACAATTCAACCCATAACACTCTCTTTGGTATGATTAGGCCACTGGCTGGTTGTCACGTCTATCCTCGGGAAAGCATCAACTCTCTGACCTGAGAAACCCGCCCTATAGTATAGTGTATGGCCATTGATGGAGGGGACAGTCGAGGTCACCTGGGTGAACTTCTTCCCAGCCTGGCGGAGCATTGGCCACAGAGCAGATCCTCAGGCCACTGAATGGAGTCACCGAGTCTTGTCCCAAGCCGACTTTGGACAAGTTCTCCCCACCCCCCTTTCTGGGTCTCAATTTCCTCATTGGAGGAGGCCCCCCTAATTCCCCCTTTCTGACTTGGGTTCCACCTGTGCCAGCTAGCCCTTACCTGGGCCCCCACCCCTCCCTGTCTGTTCACTGCCCCTTAACCCAGTTCCCCAGCCTTGCTTGCCCTTCTGGACTTTTCCATCTGACCCGAGGAAGGGTCACCTCACTCCCCACTCCCTATTCCCAGCCTCAGAGCTGGTGATGGAGTGTTTCCGGTTTAATCCAATGAACTTGGGGAAGACCTTTGGTACCGCACTGGTCATTTTGGCCTTAATAATTGTGGGGTCTTGTCATTCCTCCTCTTTGGATGTCAACTTTCTTGGCTGAGCAGTCAGAAGTTTGAATGGGTTTCATGGAGGGATCAAGGGCCGGACTGTGGATCTGTCGTGGGGGGTCTGGGTGGTTCAGATGGTTAAGCCTCTGCCTCTGGCTCGGGTCATGATCTCCCGGTCCTAGGATTGAGCCCCATCCCATGTGTCGTCAGGACTCCTGGCTCAGCAGGGGGTCTGCTGCTCTCTTTCCCTCTGCCCCTCCCCTTGCTTGTGCTCATTCTCTCTCTCTATTTGTCTCAAATGAATAAATAAAACCTTGAAAAATAAAAGGCTGTGGCTGTGTCGTACATGTGAAGGCTGAGGCCCAGATCGAGCTGCCCACAGCTACCCACCAGGGAACACGGGCCTTCCAAGCCACGCGTGTCGGGCGGGGGGCATCTCTCCGCAGGCTGGGGTGGGCGAACCCCGCACACCGTGCACCTCCCGCCCCTTGCCAGTGCCTGGGTGATCTTCGACAGGCTCCGTGCCGTGTTTGCTGTCCCCGCTGTGGGTCATTTCTGGTTGCCTGTCTGCAAGCCTTCGTGATACCTGTTTTTTTTCCTCTTCCCCCTCCTATCCCCGCCCCGGGGTCTCTCCTCTTTTCTCCTCTGGGAGTTCCTTGACTCCCTTTCCTCTCCGGGTCCTGCTGACGGGTGGTAGGTGATGGGTGGGCAGGCTGGTTCAGGGACTTCCGGGCACCTGGTCTTACTCCGTGGTTTTACTGATGAGCAGATAGGTGCGGACAGGAGGGGTGGCCTTCCCCGGCTTGCACAGCACCGTGGTGACAGAGCCGGGACTGGAGTCCCTGGCTCCCGGGAGACCCCTGCACATGCAGGAGACACTGCGTGCGGCCATGTGGCTGGGAGGGCCTCTGGGGGATGGGCTAGAGCGGCCTCAGGAAATTTCTTAAGAAGGTGGAATACGGTTGGGTCTGGGGATGGGTAAGATTTGGCTGGGTAGGAGACTTGTCCGGCAGGAGGCTTCTCGGGGACTCAGGCACTCCTGAGGGGGAACGGACAGATGGGTGGGGGGCCTGGCTCACTGAGATGCTCAGAAGGGCTTTTCCAAGACTCCTTCCAGGCCGGTAATCTTGGACAAACCCCATAGCCTCCCTGAGCCTCCATAAGAGGGAAACCACACCTGCTTTGTAGGTACTATTAATGATCGTAGCATTAATTATAGTTGACATTTATTGGGTGTTTTCCATGGGCCAGGCGCTGGGCCAAGTGTGCACTTGGCATATCTCATCTCATGTAATCCTCATGGTAAACCCATGCCTGACCCTAGAGCAAACTACCTGAGGAGTAAATGCCTTAGAACACATAATGCAGCCACTCGGCGTAATTCCAGGCATATAACGTCTGCTTAAGAAGTCGCAGCAACAACGACAACAAATAATGATATTATTTGGTGGACTACTGTGGCCCTGTTTTCTTGCCTCTCCCCTCCAGAACCACCTGCCGAGTCTTCTAGGAGGAGCTCTCCTGGGATCTTCCTCCTCCAGGAATCCATCTTCCTGGCCCAGTGGAGAACCTGTGGTTTTGCCTGGCCTTTCTCCCTCAATCTCCGTCCCATCTGTGTGGCTCTCGGCAATTCAGAAAGTGGGTTTATGTCCCTGTGAGCGGTCCCACCATTTCCTCAGGGCAGGGGGTAGAGCTGGGGCTGAGGGCTGGCTGATGCCAGAGGGGGGTGTCAGTGTGACCGCGGCAGGCCCCTCTTGCCTGAGACTCCCCTGAAGTCTCTCCTCTCCCTGGAGAAACTGAGGTCCTGCACCAGAAGTCTCTTGCCCAGGCGCCGGACAGAACCTCTAGATATGGAGCAGGGTGCTCGGTCCCCAGCCTCCATGCCCAGGGCAGCAGCACAAATCAGACACCTGCCTCAGAGCTTTTCTTTTCATTTTTATTTTAAAGGAAAAAAAAAAAAACAGTGCAAAAACCCATTTTCCAGTGTCAGCCATGCCCACCCCCCACCCCTAGGTCACCTCCCTGGCTGGGGGCCTCTTTCTCCCACTCTGCAGCCCCTCCCCTCATGCAACCCACAGGGGCTGGAGGCTCCACTTCCCTGGAGTGCCAGATCCCAGGGGGTCTAGGGGGGAGGAAAGAATGGGGGGGGCAGCCCTTGATCTGCCTGTGCCACCCCCCCAGGTCTCCAGCCACGGCACCAGGTACCCCTCTTGGCTCTCAATAACCCTTTCCTGACCACACTACTAGCGTGGGGGGCACGATCTGGGGGAACCCTGTCCGCACCCCTCTTCGCCCCGGGTCCGGCTCGGGGCTCTCCTCACTGAGGCTGGGGGTTCCCTCCCTCCCTCCATGGTGGGGGAGAGTGGTGAGATCCCCAGGTTTAAATACCTTAATGAAAGCAGAGGACGGGGGAGGAAGGGGCTTTAGACCTAATAAATTATTAGCGTGTTTTTTTTTTTAGTGTCCGTGGGGGGCGGGTGGGGTGGGGGCAGGGCGTGGCCTCCAGGGCCCCCCCTCCCCTTACTGGTGAATCTCATTCTCTATGAGGCTGTCCTCATAAGACTGGAAGTCTGTGTCCGTGAGGCCATCAGGCGGCATCAGCAGCTCCTCATCTTGGGACGAGGACAATGGGGGCTCATCCCCCGAGCTCCCAGGACCCCCATCCCCATCCCCGTCCACCTCTGAGTCCTGCAGCACCTGAGCGATGTATTTCTGAAGGGGGAAAGGAGTAGAAGGTGAGGGTAGATAGCTGCTCCCCATGGCGAGGGGCTGACTGGGGGATCTCAGGGTTTCCAGGGGGCGGGACAGTGACCCTCCCCCCAGGGAGAGGTGGGCAGCCCCCTCAGTGAGGCCAGATCGCTCCCTGCCTCTGGGGGCTGGAACGGGCTTCACTTTCTGGAGGACTAATGGGACCCCCTGGTTTGGGGCGGAGCCTGTCAGCGGCTCCTCCCCCCGCCCCGCCCCGGCCATGAATCCAAGTACTCACCGCAGATTTGGGGACAGCGGCAGCAGTGGGGGGCCGTCCATTGCTTCTGGGGTCCACGGCATCTGTCTCCGTGTGCTCAATCTTGAGGGGCCCAGAATGAGTCAGGGAGTGGGGAGCTGTCCTTGCCCTCAGCTGCCATTACAACCCCATGCCTTCCTGACCCCCTTGCTGCCCCTGCCCTCAGCTCCCACCCAGCCCACTTCCCTGCACCCCCTTGAGCTTCTGCCCTCAGCCATCCCCTGCCCTGCTTGCCCCACACCTTGTAGTTGTGGGCACTGAGGTATTTGAAGTGTCCGAAGCAGACGTGGCAGAGACAGATGACGATGGTGATGACCAGGACCACGAATGTGAACATAGACGTGGGGGCTAGGAACCCTGGGGGGGGGGCGCAAAGGATGGGGCTGCTACCTCTCCTCTGGGCACCCCCTCCCGGGGGCCCACCACCCCATTTGGGCTACCTTCTGCATGCAGTCCTGCATTCCTACGTGCCGGGGCCTGACCTGGCTTCTCTCAGGCTCCCTGCTGGCCACCCTTGGCCATCACCCTTGGCCATCACGGGCCCTCCCGTGGCCTGCTCCGCCTCCGCTCTGGATGGCGGCCCTCCCTGCCCAGCCCTGCTGCCCCCTGCAGTGTGTGCGGGGCGGCCCTCACCCGTGCGCATGGTGGAGAAGAAGAGCAGCCAGAAGAGGCAGAGGATGGGTGCGGCCACCACCTGGTTCACGGCCCCTGAGTGGATCTTCTTGTCCAGCTTGGCCGGCAAGTAGGCGTAGTAGAGATTGTACCTGTCTACCAGGTGTTTCAGCAGCATGTACATGAGCCCTGGGGGAAGCCACACGGGCCCTGACCTCGGAACCAGTGCCGTGGGACCTGTGTGTGTCCGTCCCGGCTCGCCCTAGGCCTCCTGAGATGGCTGAGGGGGTGGCCTCCCCACTCCTGCCCCAGCCCCAGGCCAGGCCAGAGCCCCAAGCCCGTCGCAGGAGCACACAGTGTCCATTGCCTCGGCTTCCCCGCCTTGTTCCGCGGCCCCTCACTGAGATTCCTAATGTTAGAAGTCCGTTCCCTTGGGTCAGTGAGCTTCTTCTTGAAACCCTTAGTGTTTTTTTTCTACCCTGTCCCTACACAGAGGAGTATAAATTAGGTGGTAAGTTCTGTTTTCCGGGGGCCCGAGGGAACGGGAGCTTTTGAAAGGACAAGGAGGTTAGTTTGGGAATTTGGAGCCTTCGATAACCAGGGAGGGTGGTTAAGGGGTTAGGGTGTTACAAGGGGGGAAGCAGAGGGATTTCAGAAGGAAGATTTCAGAAGGAAGAGCTACTCGTCCGAGGCGCACAGCTCAGCTACCGCGGGGTATTCCGGTCAGCGGCAAGAGCCCAGCCCCGCCCTGGACTCCAAAGGTCTTTCCTGAGCTTATGGGACTGTCTCCAAGTGTAGCAGCGGACCCTGTGTAGGAGCGTGAGCGTGTGTGCGCGCGAACACCGCTGTGGACATGTGATGGGTGTCCGAGTGTGTCAGCCGAGTGGAGGCACTTGGTGTGGATGAGGATGGCCATGTTGGGGTAACTTTGCCCGGGGGCCCGGCACGCCAGCTGGGGCCAGCCTGAGCTGAGATGGCTTTCCCCCTCTGCCCCCCCAGGCTGGGCCCCAGACTGAGGCAGGGACCGGGCGGGAGGCCGGAGGGGCCGGTCTCCCAGCCGGGGCCCTGTCCACTCGGGGCGGCCTGCCTTACTAGAGTGAAGCGGGTGAGGTCCTGGGTCCCCCCGAGCAGGGCCCAGGTCCCGGCGCGGCGGTGCCTACCGAAGGGCACGATGATGGGGCAGGTGATACTGTAGGTCATGACCACCGTGAAGACGCACATCATCCAGGCGTAGGCTGCGCCAAACTGGAACTCGTAGGCCTGATGCTGGGGGGGAGATGGGCAGGAGGGTGGCTCAGGGAGGGGAGGGACAGGCTAGAAGGGCGAAGGGCAGGTAAGAGGGGCAGGGGGCCAGGAACAAAGCCACAGGGAAAAGGAACCCAATATCCAGGGTGGGGCAGGGTGAAGCAGATGGAAAGAGGGGCCGTAGCTAAGGTGGAGGTCAGAGTGGGTACAGTGATGGGCCATGGGTTGAGGGGGGAACCTTTGAGAGATCGGGGGCTGGCAGGTGGCTAGACCTGGGGGGGTGGGATGCCCAGAGCCCTCATGTGGGGTTAGGGTGCAGAGACCCTAGGTCTAGGGACCTGGACCTCCCCCAACTCCCGTCAGAACACTAGACTGTCAGGACTGGCCGGGTTATCTATGCTGATCCATCGCTGCACATATGGGAAAACTGAGGCTCCAGATAGGAAGGGGATAGCTCAGGGCCACAGAACTGGGTCCCCCAAGTTCCAGCACCCCCGTGCCCCCACACCCTAGCATGGCCGCCACTGTTTCAGGATGGGCCCACCAGGGGGCGCTGCGCGGGCCGCTGCGGCCCCAGGCGGCCGTACCCGCTTCACGTTGCGCCTCTCGGCGGCAGAGCGCGCCAGGCAGAGCCGGATCATGTACATGAGCAGGCCTGGGATGCGCAGCAGGTCCATGGCGTTGCCGATAAAGGCGGAGGCAATGACGTAGTTCACGAAGAAAGCGCCGTTGTCGGGCAGGAACACGCACCTGCAGGCACCAAGTGCTCCAGCGCTGCCCCCTCGGGCGACCCGGCGGCTGCCTGGCCACGGCCAGCATGCCGGCACGCCACACCACACCTCCGCCCCCGATACGCCTTCCTTCCTTCGTGGGGACACCCCAGCTCAGCTCCCAAGCACCCGTGCCCCCAGAGTGTGAGCCCCAGGGGCAGACGCCAGGCTGGCCAGACACCTCCAACACCCTCAGTGTGAGTGGATCCAACCCGAGGATGTGAGCCCAGAGGTGCCCCGAGAACTTGTGCCCTATAAAGACCCATGGAGAGCGCTCCAGACCCCTAAGGCCATCAATGTTCAGGGTATGACTGCCTGAGATCCCCACAGACAAAGGCCGTGAGACCCTAAAAGACCCCTAAGAGTGTGAGCCCTAGGAATACCCAGAAAGTACCCCCTTAGACCTTAAATTAAGCCCCAGTTATTCCCAGAGTGTGAGCCTCAGACAACTCCAGAACGCGAGCTCCACAGACCCTTCCTCAAATATCTCCAGGGTGGGGAGCCCCAGAACCTTCGTCAATGCCCACGACACCCCGAGTGTGAGCCCAAGATTTTTACAGATGGCTTACGGCAAGACCCCTAGAGCTTGTGCCCATATATATAGCCATGGTACATGGCCCTCCAACCCCCCACCCCCAAACAGCCTCCTAGGGCTTCCCAGAAAAGGTACCCCCCATAAGGAACTCCACAGTCACACCTCTGGATAAGAGCCTGAAACTGCAGAGGTCTTCCCATGACTCATGCCCCATAAACCCCCCAAGTATGAGCCCCATAGTTCCCCATAAATACTCCAGAGTTGTAAGCCCGAGGTTTCCACAGGTACTTAAAAGTGTGGGCTCCAGGGACCTTCAGGGGTACCCCCGAGTCATTCCCAAATTATGACCAAAATTCCACTACAGACGTCTCCTGAGTGAAACTTGACTCCTAGAGTTAATCCCAGAATATAAGCTCTATAGGCTGTCACAGAAGTCCCCCAGTGTGGGTCCCAGAGCCCCAAATATACCTTGAAGGTGCCCTCTACATGGGTTCCCAGAGGATAAGCCCCAACACAGACCTGAGGGACATCGCCCATGTCTTATACCTGAGCGCTGCAGTGTCATCTTTGGGATGACCCTGCCCCGCCATCTGAGCCCCCCCCCACCTTCGTTGTCTCAGGCATACCCACCCCCGCCCTCTGGTCTCTTTCCCTGGGGGCCCAGGTCACTCACTCAAACCGAATAGCTGCCTCAGCCAAGAATTTCTTGTCAAAGAGCCAGCGGAAGAAGAGGTCCAGGCTGGAGAGGAGGAGTGGAGAGGTGTGGTGGGGGACTGGAATGGCCCAGAACACCAGGGGAGGCGGAGTCTAGTCCATGAGCCTCTGGGGATGCCCCTCGACATGGGCCCCCCAGCTCTGTGAGGGAAGTGGGAGCCTGAACTGCTCCCCTTGCCCATCCTGCCCCCCCACCCTAGCTCTCATCCCATCGTCTGCAACCCACCTGCTCAGTCCCAGCGAGGGCAGGAGCAGCACCATGAAGATGAGGAAGGTGTAGCACTTGTGCATGGTGGTCCTGTTCTCCCCGGAGCTGGGGTGGGGGGCACAGGGGCAGAGGTCAGGTGAACCAGTGCCCCCCCAGGCCTGCTCCCCCAGCCAGTATGGCATCTGCTGGGATGGGGGCCTCTCCGTGTGAGATGCTGGCCTTCCCTGGCAGCTCTGGGACTTGGGGAGAGGGCTGCCCAGCAGGGACGGCCAGAAAGCAGGGCGCATGCAGTGTCTCACCGTGTCCAGTGAGCTTCGAAGAAGGCCGAGTAGTAGACGATGGTGGGGAGCAGGGCCGAGAAGCACCACAGCAGCAGGGTGGGGAAGAACTGAGTGATGATGGGGTTCTGCGGTGGGGCACAGGGGTTCGTTTCAGGCGGGGGTCGTCTAGCGGGCCCCTGTCTAGCGTGCTTGGCTTACCTGCCCCCTACCTCCCTGAGCCCCAGGCCCCATGGCTCTCGGGGTCCCGTGGCAGAAGTCCAGAACATTGCAGGGCCAGGGCGAGGGTGGGGGCCGGGCTCAAGAATACCACTGCAGGGTGAGTTACTCTCATAGCTAGCATCTGCTGAGTACCTCCTAAGTGCCGGGCACTGATCGTGGGCTTTACGTGTTTGGATCTTCCCAATAATGCTATTAGCCCATTTTACAGATGAGCAAACTAAGGCAAAAAGAGATACAGCAGGTTACCTAGCCAGTTGAGCGGTGGCGTGGGGATGGGAACTCAGGCCTACTGGGTCTGGTGTATTTTGCTCTTATCACTCAGGAATTTTCAAACTGTCTGCCTTTGGACTTTGAGGCTCCAAGGAGGTATGCTGTGCGCCTGGCAGAGGGGGCGAGCGAGGAGCTGGTGGAAATGACCTCTTACTCTACGGCCATCTGAGCAGCCTTGCTTTTCCACACTGGGGTTCACCTAAGAGTCCTTTTGATAAAGGCATCAGAATCTAAGCTCGGAAGCCAGTGCTGAAGTCTGAACCTCTGCTCTTCTGTCGGAGAGATGAGAAGAAGGGGGCTTGTCGGAGGTCACGCGGTTAGTTAAAACCGGCCCTGGGCTCGCTTTCTTCCCTGGTGTCTCTCTAGAGCTGTGCAAACCTAAGGGTGGTGTCCCTAGGGGGAAGGTGGCAGGGACACTCCCAGGGGGCTCTGCAGCCTGTGGCCGTGGGGGAGCTCTTGGTGGGGCTGGGCTGGCCAAGCAGAACCGGAGCTAGCCCGGGCCGGAGGGCATTCTGGTTCTGCTCCCGGAAGAGGGCTCCGAGGCCTGGTATCTGTGTCTCGGGACCCAGCACCGAGGGCGTGGGGCGGGGCCCGGGCCTCACATTGAGGTACTCCACGGGCTTGGTGACGTTGAACTTGTCCATCGTGGTGATGATGATGGCGGGGGTGGTGAGGAAGAAGAGAAGGATGAAGAGGACGACATTGATGACCAGGCAGCGCAGCCACCAGATGAAGCCTCGGATGGAGAGGTGCTCCCTGGGAAGGCAGAGGCGAGGTTCATTCTAGGGATACCCAGCCCTGTCACTCTTCCCCTGTCCCCGCTGCCGCCACCAGGCCGCATGAAGCCTGCCCCGGCCGCCCCACAGTGCTCACCAGTAGATGTTCTGGGGGTCGGGAGCGTAGGACACGGTCCAGTTGGAGATGTGTAGGGACTCGCTGCAGGACGAGGCGCGCGGCTCCCCGCGGCAGGTGCAGCCCTGGCACTTACACACATTGAAGTCCTTGAGGATGCTGAGGGAGGGGTGCTGGTTACTGCCAACGGCTGGCCGTGAGCGCGGGGACCCGGGAGTCCCCACTGGTCCCCGGGGCACCGGGGGGGTGGGCACGGGCACGCAGGGCAGGGGCTCACATGGCGGTGATGGTCTCATTGTGGAAAGTGACAAAGGCCATGCCGAGAGGCTTCTCGTTCACCTTCTCCTTCTCCCGCTTGTAGTCCTCCTTCAGCTTCTGCTCCAGCTTCGTATAGTACTCGATGGCCTCCACCTGCCGAGGGCAAGCGAGCGAGGCGGGGGGCTCTGGTCAGAGCGCCAGGCTGCTCCTCGGCACACCCGGTGGCACTGACCCGGGCCTTACTCCAGGCCAGGCGCTGCTCTAGGCTTTCTGCGTGTTAGCTCGTGTAACCCTCACGGCAATCCCGAGGTATGTACCATTAGCCCCATCTTATATAGGGGGAAAGTGAGGCACAGAGCAGTCAAGAAACTGGCCGAAAGCCACAGAGCCAGTAAACACAGCACAATGCTGTTCTCTTGGCTGACTCCTTCTGATTTGGGGTTTGTAAACTTGGTCACTGTACAGATGGGGACGAACCCAATAGAGGAACTGGGGCTTCGAGGACTGTAGGGACAGGTGGGGACCTGAGGGCGGGGCTGCACTCTGCTCCCAGTCCCAGCCGCACCCCCCCCGCCCCCCCTTGTGGCCTAGCCTGCTCTGAGAAACTGTTTACCTTTGGCTAGTTATGTGCAAGGCCCCTTTGCGGGCGTGTTCCCGGGGTCAGGGGACTCGGGTCTGGAATGTGTCCATCTTTACTGTGGCCAGTCTTCCTGGGATCTGTCCACCTCTTCCCCATACCCAGCCGGAGATCTGGGGGCCCGGGGTCACCTCGTACCTGTTCACAGCCTCGCACCACGCAGCAGCAGAGGTGGCCGCAGGGTTTGGGGTTGATCATGGTGGGGACATTCTCCTTGCTCTGGAGGTTTGTGAAGTAGAGCTTCCCCCGCTCGGCCTTCTTCCTGTGAGAGACCCAGGTGCCCGGTCGCCCGCCGGCCCAACTGGAGCCGGGAATGGCAGGGAGGGTGGGTAGGGAGCTCAGCTCAGGGGTCGTCTATGTCCACTCCCTACGGACAGGGGTGAGCTTACATTCGAAGCAGCTTAGAACACATGGTTCAGATACGTCCCTATTCAAGGGTCTTCCCGCCCATCCCTTAAGGGCCAGAAATTCTTCCTATGGTTTGGCCTGAGTTTCTTATACTGCAGCTGAAGGTCCTCAGATGGGTTGGGGATGGTGGACCCCTTTCCTCTCGCAATGAATTTTAACCTCCAGGCCTTGCCCTTTCCAGAGCTGAACTGACAGGCACTCCGGGGCTTGAATTAAAATCAAATGTCCTGGGAAACATCTGGAAGGGAAGCTGGGTTCCCGTGGGGCAGCCCGGATGCCCCCTGCAATAGGCAGGGGCCCCTCCTGTGTCATCCCCCCATTACCTCTCGGCGTCGAGGAACATGAGGCGAGCCACATTATAACATGGGCGAGCTTCAAGAACCGTGCAGTTGGGATAGGCCTCCCTGAAACACAGTCCACCATCATCATCTGTGGGGACCCCGCCCACCTGCCCCCCGCCCTACAGCCATGACCTCATCACCTTTAAGACACACCCCTACCCCCCCAATTCAAGCTCCCTCTGTCTGGTCTACAAAAATGGGAGTTCCATAAGAATAAATCTTTGGGGACGCCTGGGTGGCTCAGTTGGTTAAGCAGCTGCCTTCAACTCAGGTCATGATCCCAGGGTCCTGGGATCGAGTCCCACGTCAGTCTCCTTGCTTGGCAGGGAGCCTGCTTCTCCCTCTGCCTCTGCCTGCCTCTCTGCCTGCTTGTGCTTTCTCTCTCTCTCTGACAAATAAATAAATAAAATCTTTAAAAAAAATTTATAAAAAGAAAAAAAGAATAATTCTTTGAAATTCCTCCCTGGTTCACGTGAGCAGCAGGAGGAAGCACAAAGGCTCAGGGGCCTTGCACACCCCGCGATGAGCCGGGACATGAGTCCGCCTGCGTGGCAGGTGCCATGGAGGCCACGGCTCTGGCCTGAGTCATGCCCAGAGCTCTGAACTTGCAGCTGAAAGAAACTGTTTCTACTCATGGGTTGTTCTCTTAACCCTGTTTCCAGAATACCTGGTTCCAGTTCAGCACTTAGCCTTGACCATGAACTGACCCCAGCCGACCCCAGCCAACCCACAGCCCAGTCTACAGAACGATCCCCGCCCCAAGACTGACCAGAGATGGATCCTGAACCCTGACCTGAAACTGACCCGTTAGTCGGATGCAAACTCACCCATAACCCAGACCAAAGACTGACTTTCTACCCCTGATCTGGGATTGACCCTAACCTTGCCTTGGAACTGAGCAGAGAGAGACTGTCTGTGACTCTTAGTCCTGGTACCTGGCGACCTCGAGGGGCACTTGCTGACAGTTAAGAAGCTCCTTCTTACTTCTTATTACACACTGCTCCCTGCTCTAGACTGAGTCCCGTCTTTTAAAAAAAAAAACCTTTTTAATGAAGAACCACTGAGCGTTAAAGATGCACAAGATCTGGTCCTAAAGTAACAAGATGGACCATGCAAATCCACGAGAATTTGGAAACTTAAATCTGGGATGGGGTCCTTGAAACGCACTGCAGACCTTTCCCCTGACACCGTGTTGCTCCAGCTACTTTAGGGGCCCTCCTTGGAAGGGCCTTCAGCCCTGCGGCAGCGGAGCCCTCATTCTCACCCGACTCATCTCTAACCCCCCTAATCCCCACCACGCAGGCTCTCTGATCTTACACACAGGCAATTCCCTAATTCTGCTGGGTAGTTCCCTAATCCAGACAGACCCCGGACTTGGATCACAAACCCTACTCCTCACCATACATCAGGCCTGGCCCAACAGCTTAGACGTAGTAGCTGCTCAGTAAACACATGCTGAACGAATGGATCAATGAGACAGTCGTTCCCTGATGCTCACCCCCTTGATCCCCCAAACCCCAACTAGGACTAGGACCACAGTCTCCCCCACTCCTGCTTAAAGGCTGACCACTAATTTTAATCACAGTCTGCTTCCTAAACAAAACCACAAGCTGACCCCTGAAACAGACAAGCCGAACGCCGAGCTCCCCACGGACACCCATCAGGTCTGGTATGAAGCGCATAGTACATGTATATCAGACGTGTGCTGAATGGATGCCTGGTTCTCGGGGTTCACTTCCTCACTGCACGCAGGGCCCTGTCAGAGTGCCCCCGGCCCACCCCACTGGAAACAGCACCCCTTTCTGACTCATTCACTCTATCCCTCTCCCTGCTTTGGTTTTCTTCTCGGCGCCTACCCCTGCTTGATGTGGTGTCTATTCCTAGATCATTTGTTTATTACCTGCCTCGCCCACTGGGATGGGAGGTGAGGGCAGAGGCTGCTGCTTTTTTTTGTTTACTGCAGAAACCCCAGCTCTGATTCCAGCGCAGGCACATGGCAGGTACTCAGTAAGTATTGGTTATTAAAGGCTTACCAGTCCAAGCTGACAGCTGATTCCAACAGGACGGTAATATTCAGATGTCACCTAATTCTGAGTGCACGCTGTCCTTAATCCTGACCCAGACTGCCCCCTCACGCCGATCACGGCTCGGACTCCAGACAGGATCCCAAGTCACTCTCATACTGACCGAGGATGATCTAATTTTGACCACTGTTCTGTAACTTCGGGGAGGGTAGGGCCCGTTTCTGATTTATGCGTGGGGTGTGGACGGTCACAAGACATGCGTGTTGGATGAATGAGTACCCGTCCGCTATTGCCGATCGCCAAGCCCTCATCGGCCTGCCACAAAGGGGTCTGCAATCTGACCCTGCCCGCACACTGCCTCCCAGTCCTGTTCCGATCCAGAACAACTGACTTCCGATCCAGGCCACCTGACGGTAGATCTAGACCTCTCGGAGTCCTGACCCCGACCACCAAGTCCCTCATCCAGGCCACTGGCCAACTCCTAATTCCGGCCACAGACCGACCTCAGACCAAACTCTCATCAGACCCTGCACCAGCTTCTAAGGTCCACCTCCCCCACGGGAACCCCTGAGAGCTCAACGATCTCTCATTCATTTCTGTGGTCCCAAGGCCCACCGCAGTGACTTTGGCCTAGTATCATCTGAGAAAGTCTGCTGAGTGTACAGATGAACATATGACCGGATCCCTAATGCCGGCCACATGGCACGCCTGGAGGTGTGTACTCCCCTCCCCACAAGACCGAACTCCAGAGCTGGAAAAAGCCTCGGTGCACATGCGCGCTTGGGCTCCCTCAGTATCCACGGAAGGCCAAGGGGCTCCTCCCTGCCGGTCTGCACACAAACCCCAGGATGTCACATCGAAGTCTGAAGCCACACACCTCAAAGGGCCCATGGACCCCGGGGCAACAATCCATGACCCAGTTCAAGCTGTGTGGGGGTGGCGGGGGAGGGGATAGGACCCTACTTTTCTCACTTTTCAAGTAATTCTTTTATTTCCCCTGTTCTGGCGGGGACCTCTCACTCAGTCCAAGTGCTGGAACGCGCTGGACTCACGTCATTTTCCCGTGGTCTCACCTCCACCCCTGCATCAGCCCCAGGCCTCAGTGGGAGGGCGGGAGAAGTCTGAGGGGCTGAACGGCAAAGAAGGGCCCGAGGGGCCTGGGGCTGGGGGTAGGAATGGCCACTCACTCAAAATGCTTCTTGATCTTTTCTGACTCTGCATATTTGGAGATTCCATTGATGAAGAGAGTCCGCTTCACCTGGGGTGAGAGGGGGAGTGGGTCTGCCTTCAGGAGCAGGCTCGAGAATGTGCCAGGAGGGTGTGGGGAACAGAGAGCCGAAGGGTGGGAGGAGGCCTTAGGGATAAGCCAGGTCCCAGGGCAAGCCAGGAGAGTATATCTAATTGAAATCAGGCAGTGAGCTAAACGAAAGAGCCATCTGGCCCCTTGCTCCCGGGGGGGTCATCGAGGAGGAGGAAAGGGGGGCTGACTCTCTTGACCCTCAGGCCATAAGGGCCCGGCACCGTGGCTGGCCTGGTGACGAATGCAGACAGCGCATGTCACTACCCCAGCATCCCCATGGCTGTTTCCTGAGGGCCAGGCACAGCACGGACGCTCTCCATGGGTCCGTCACTTCACCTTTCCTCCGACCTCAGGAAGGTTCTGTTGTCCCATTTTACAGACGGGGAAGCTGAGGCTTAGGGAGGTCACTTAATGTGGAGAGGGACTCTTGAGCTGCTGGGCCAGGATGGGAACCCAGGTGGCCTCCTCCCGGCACAGACACCCCTTAGGGCTGAAGCGAGTGAGGCCGGGAGGGAAGGGAAGAGGCTGGGGGCGGGGTAGGCCGGGGTTCTGCTCCACTCACCAGGTCGTCCTCCTTGTAGCGCATCTTGGAGGTGTGTCTCCGCATGCTGTAGACGGTGAGCAGCAGGTACAGGAAGGCGAAGGAGGTGTGCAGCCACAGCAGGTTGTTCCTGGGGGGGGCAAAGGGGGACACAGAGCCACTGGGGACTGCAACGCACTCAGACAGCCCCCAGCCTCCTGCCGTGAGTTCAGCCCTGGTACAGGACCCCCCTCCCGCCCCGGGTCTTCGGGCATGGACCCCCTCCCGGGGCAGGCCCCACACTCCACGTTGTCCAGGCCCCCAGATTATCCCACTGCAGCTGAAATGGCCCCAAGAGGTCATCTCTTCCTGCCCTGCCCATTGGCTACACTGCCCCCAAACTGCCTGCTACCATCTTTCCTTGGCCTGCGGTCACACAGTTGCTTCTGGGTCTGGTCATCCCCGGGGCTCCCCAGCAGACCTCCACCTCCTCTGTCTCCAGTCCAAGTCCTCGGGGCCCCACAGCCTCATCTGCAGCCTCAGCCACCTCTCCCCCAGTGAGCCCCCTTGCACCCCTCCCTGTCACAGCTAGACTCCGGCGCAGACCCTGACCTCCCTGACGGCTTCCCCACCTTACCCTGATTTCAGGTTGGCGATGGTGGTTCTCCCAAAGCTGTAGGCATTGTTCTCTGGGGGTGGGGTAGGAAGAGGGAGAGGACGATGCTGGGGTCAGGGCACGGGTCCTCCTGCCCCCGATCCTCTGCTCCCCAACCCCCCCATCCTGGCCCTCACTGACCCAGCAGGTCCCCTGAGAAGTTGACAGGCAGCACGATGCCCACAGAGAGGACGCCCACGACTACCAGCAGCCCGATGATGTGCCGCTGGAAGGACAGGTAGTGCACGGCATCGCCCCCACATTTGTCCCGGATCTCGTCATCCCTGCAGGTGAGGGGCAGCAGAGGACGCAGGTGAGACCCGGGGCGGCTGAGGGGTCACCGCTCGCCTGCCTTGCCCGCCCCCACCCCCGTGTCCCCCCAGCCCCTGCCAGTCTGGCGGCACTATGGGGATGGAGTGGGGTCTCTGGGCCCCCTATTTTTTGGGAGGGGAAGGAGGAGAAAGGGAGAGGGAAGGGGAGGGAAAGGAGAAGAGGACAGAGAGGAGAGGAACAGAGGGGTGAAGGGGAGGGCTGCAGAGAGAGGAAGACAGGGTGAGAGAGGTGGAGAAGGGATATGGAAAGAGCAGGTGGGGAGGGAGAGAGGCAGGTTGATGGAAGAGGTAGAAGCGGGAGGGAGGACCCGGGTGGGGGCCGTGGTGGTGCCTTATGGGTGCTGGAGAAGCGCAGGCGTGGGGCGCCGGGGCAGGGGCCCTGGGGGCCCGGGCTGTGGCAGTGGCGGTGCTGACCTGTCAGGCCTCCTGCCTCTCTCAGGGCTCACTGCCTGCCTGCCGCGCTCTGGCTCCATCTCCTGACTTCTGCCTGCTGGGTACTGGCTCCTGCCTGTCGCTGGCGGCTCCCAGCCCGCCTGCTGCCCCTACCCGCTGGCTGCACGAGGCTCTGAGGTGAAGGGGCGGCAGGGGCTCGGACAGCTGCGGGCCGGGCGGGCCCACCAGGCAGGGGGCGCACACGGGAGACTGGGGGGTAAGGTGAGGCCGGCTCAGGCGACAACAGAAGCCAGGACCCCGGGCCCTGGCCTCCCGGAGTAGGGAGGAGGCTGCTGGGCTAGCTGGGAGCGCTAAGGCCCTCAAAGCTGCTGGCCTCTGCACTTTGTAGGGAAGTGACAAGTTCTGAAGTTTCTCTGTTTCTCTCTTTCCTTAGAGTCTGAGGACTGTTCACTTACTTTATCCTGAAGATGGCTGTCAGCCAGGAACAGAAACCCTGGGGGGACAGAGGGCTATCAGCCGGAGTCCCTCACCCCTCCAACCTGAACCTCCCTTCCCCCTCGAACCCCAGCCACCCCATTCTCGTGACCACCTCGTGGCACAACTTCCACAACTCCCCCCACCCTCAAAAAGCAGCGCATCCCAGAGGGGAGGAGGGGAGGTGCCAGCCCTCAAAGGAGAAAAGGACTAAGGCCAAACTGGGCTATCTGTGGATGCTCGTGCCCAGAGCTATACGTCCCTGCAAAGAGCCGACACGGCAGCGCCACCAGAGGAAGGCCTGAAGCTGTGTGGGTCAGGTGAGCGACGGCTGGGACTCAGGGTCCTAGCAAGGGCAGTGGGGACCTCCAGACCTGTAGCTAAAAAGCCTTTGCAACACGGCTGCCAACAGCAGAGGGCCGGGCCAAACTGCCCGACTTCCTGCCACCTGTCTTCCAGCACACCCCAGGGGGACCGGACCCCAGGTCCCTGGAGCTGCAGTCTCCCACCCTCAAGCCCCCAGGCCTGTCTTCAGCCAGAGACTCACTCCTCTGACAGCAGGTTGGGGACATATGGGGGAGGGCGAGATGGAGAGAACCCTCCCCCACCTTCCTCCTAGTAGAAGGGCAAGGCTTAACCCAGGATAGGGGAGAGAGGCGCCTTCCAGCTAAGATGCAGGACTGCTACCTGTAGCCAACATCGCCTGAGTCTGGGGACCATCCGGACACCTCCGGGCGGGCAGGGGTGATACCTTTGCTTTGCCACTCACCAGCAGGAGTCCCACTCAGGAAGGTGACTGGCTTCTTCTACTGTGGCCGCTACAAGAGCCGCTGTCCCCAGGGCCCCCAGCCCAAGCTGGACTGACAAGGGCCGTCCCGGGGCCTCAAGATTAGAGTTCTGTCCAGGACCCCCATGCAGGCAGAGCGACAAGGGGCCAGGCAGGTAACGCCCGAGTGCTGGGCCTGACGTGAATGAGGGTCTGGGGACTGCTGAGAGTCACCAGGTACATGCCTTGTCCACAGGGGCCTCTGCTGCTCGGCTCCGACCCACAACCGGCCCCACCCCGCCGAGGGCCACCAGCCTGCCATCTCTGAGCAACGCAACGAATTCTGTGTTTGCTCGATGGGCCAACAAGGCCTGTTGTTACTTCTAGAACCCTGTCTAAGGAAAAAGGGGTCCTCGGGATTAATCGGTGGAGACAGGCACAGAGTTCTACGTGGGACAAAGTTTGGGATTCGTGATGCTCGGCT
This sequence comes from Potos flavus, assembly GCA_028534135.1. Classification (NCBI taxonomy): domain Eukaryota; kingdom Metazoa; phylum Chordata; class Mammalia; order Carnivora; family Procyonidae; genus Potos; species Potos flavus. The sequence goes on from CM052886.1 coordinate 95,798,549, forward strand.
GGTGCTAGCTTGGGGGTTAGTACGGGGCACAGACCAGGAGTTCCAAGTCTGCGTGGGTTTCCTGCGGCTCTTAGACAAGCGTTGCCCTGGCTGAGGAGAAAGTCACATTCCGTAGGTCCTTGACCCTGTACCACTGGAGGCCAAGGCTGCTGAGCCCCCCCTTCACCCCCGCCCTGGAGGAGGAGCAGGTGGCTAAGAGGTCTGGGGGAGGGCACTCACATTGTCTCTTTGGTCAAAGTCGACGGAGCTGGAGACAGACGTGAGACGCTCATACCGGTCATGACTGTCCCCGTGCATAGCTGAGGCCACACTGGGGGTTGGGGAGGTGAGAGATCAGAGAGCCTGGTGAGTCTGAGCTCCTGGGGAGCAGGGTTGAAGTGGGGGGCTCCCACTCCAGGTCTCCGGGGGCTAGACAAGGCACAGAAAGCGCAGCGGCTGAAGCGGGGGAGGAGTGACTGCCTTCTCCCTGCCTCCCTGAAATCCACCTCTTTCCTTCAGGAGGCCTGGGGGGCACCAGCGCAGGGCAGGAAGCAGGGAGGACGGTGTCTTCATGTCACCCCCTGGAGGCTGAAGTAAGAATGTGAGCAGGCCCTGCAGTTCTGGAGCTGACCAGCAGGGGACGGGATGGAGGGCAAAAGTGCCAATATTATGCACAGGGCAACGGGGAGCTGAAAGAAAGGATGGACTCAGAGAGCCCCAGAAGGGCTGGGGGTTTCGGGGACTGGGACATGTCCCTCAGGTGGGACCCTCCCCTCCCCTTTTCCTGACCCCAGCAGCTGCCGCAACTCCAACGCCAGTCCTATATGCAGAGACAATGATGTGACCCGAAAGGCCAGACTCAGGGCTCCATGGGAAGCCCCCCCTCCCAGGCCTCCAGAAGGGGTGAGCAGGGAACCCTGAAATATGAAGAACTAGTTGTTAGGGGATGGCAAGCCACTGGTGACACCCACTCTTGTCTCTGTGACCAACAGGTGAGGGTACTGTAAGTTCCCAGGAGGATGGCCCCTCCAGCCCAGCCACCAAGAGAGCAGGGCGCACAGGGAGGGGCTTCTCTCAGGCTGAAAGCCAGACGGGGAGATGGGGGAGTGAGGCAGAGACAAGTTGGGGAGCCCCCTGCTCTGCAAAGCACACCGCCTGTGTTAACCCGAAACAGGAGCCTGCAGAGGAGAAAACTGCAAAGAGAAACCAGTAACTTGGCAGGAAGAGAAGAGAAGCATGAGAGAAGAAAAGAGAAAGCTGGTTTAGTGGGGATGAGGGGGCAGGTGCCCCACATACTATTCCTGTTCCACTCGCTCCCTCTCCTGCCACCGCCGACGCCTGGGGACAGAGAATAGACAGGGTTAACAGGGGTGGGGGAGAGGGTCCCTAAGGACTGGCAAAGGACAGAGGCCCATGCCCTCATGACCCCCATATCCGCTCTGGGATTGGTCCCTCTTCATCCCCCCAACAAAGGGGGATGAGAGAGGGCTGGCTCTTATCCCCGAAGAGTAAGTATGTATAAGTGTATGAGTGTGTAAGTGTGCGTGTGTGTGTGTGTGTAAGAGAGAGTCCCAAAGCCTTACCTGTCTGCATCTGTCACCAAGGCCAGCCGCCCGTAGTCCCAAGCCACCTTCCGGAGGATGGAGAACAAGAACAGCAGTGCCTGAGGGCAGAGGGAATGGTTGGCAGGCAGGTGCACAGACTGCCCACCCACCGGACTGGCCAGGAGAGCAGGGGCGGAGGGGCCGGGATCTTGTCTTAGAAAGGAATGACCCTGGCTCGGGTGAACGGTCAGGGGCTAGGCTCGGGCCGGGTGATGCGGACCCCTCCCACAGTTAAGCCTGGGGAGTCACGGTCAGGTGGAGGAGTGGTTAGGGTTGCAAGTGTTAGGGAGCTATGTACAGAGTGTGGATGCCGAGTATGGGGTGGGGGGATAGTGTGTGGGCACTCACAAGGAAGCACATGAAGTCAAGAGCCAGCACGGTGGGGACGCCCCCAAAGGGCAGGCCTTGCAGGACGGTGCTGCGGATTCGGGCACTGTAGCAGTAGTCCTTGGGGTTGCTGTTGTTGAGGGCCGTGGTGCCCAGAGTGGCCAGAAGGAAGGGCAGCATGGCTGCTACTGCCGCATGGTCCTCCTGGGCGGAGAGCACAGGGGTCAGCTGGGCTTGTCCCTGATCCCCCTCATGGCTCCCTGCCGGAGCACGGGGACAGAAAGTGAGGGCAGATCCCCCGGCAGCCTGGGTGGGTGGAAGCGCTGGCTTCCAGAGATAAGGGCCTGGGGAGGGGAGGGTTGAGTCACATGGATTTACCTTCATTGGCTGTAAGGCTGCGACCCCACCCTGGGGTCTGGGGAACTTGGCCCAGATCTGGACTGGGGAGACTGGTTTTTCTAAGCTGGAAGTTGTGTCTCTAATGTCTGCCTCCCACACCTCCATATACACACACACTCTACACACACACACACACACACACACACGCTCACACTCACAGGTTTGCTTTCTTTTTCTCTCCCTCTTTCTCTCTCTGTCTCTGGAAACTGAGTATGAGGGAAGATGGGGAGGTCTTAGGCCTGAGGATTCAGGAGCCAGCTAGTGCGTCCTGATCTTCTCTTCCTACCTCTTAGAAAAATGGCATGGTTTCATTTGCTTAGAGTTTTCAACTCTGTTAATCACTTTCTCAATACGATTGGCTTAAAAAAAGAAAAGAAAAGAAAAAGATGTTCAGCTTCCGAGCTGATCCTCTGTGCTCAGAGTAGGGACCTAACGATGGGGTCAGAGCGGGAAGTCAGTGAAAGAGTAGGACTTCTAGGTTTGTGTGATCTGCCTGGTCCCAGTCACTCCTGCTTACTCTCGTTCCATTTCACCTGCCTTGGAAGCAGCTACACCCTCCTCCCCTCCAGCTTCCTTACCTCTTCAATTATCTCAGCACTGGGGTCACCTGAGGGGTGTGAGGACTACAACTCCCAGAGTGCCCTGCTCCTGCCTCCGGAGTAGGGCAGGCTGGGAATGTTGTGCCCTCCAGCGAGCTTTTCCATTGGCAAAGGGAGAGAGAGTGGGCGGGGACCTCTTCGCCCGCCCAGGCTCCCTGCAGCCAGGGTACTACCCTCCAGCCTCGATCCCCATCACTGTGAGGCTGTCCAGCCTTCAGTGATCTGGGTGGATGGGGCCGGGAGGAGGAGGGAAAGCACAGCCAGCCCGGATACCTGGGTTCTAGGAGTGCCTGGGGACGAAGCCTAGCAGGGCTCTGGGGAGACTCCTAGGGTGGAGGAGAAGTGTGTGTGGCCGAGGCACTGCTGCCCCACCCGCGTCCTACTGGGGGGCCCCTGGGGACCCCTTCTGCTGACAACACTGAAACTCTGCCTTGAGGGGGGGCTCCCCAGGGAAGAGAGGAAACCAGACAAAGAGAGAGAACAACAAACCTAGAATCAGTGACAATAACTCTGGGAGCAAGTATTCTCCAGCCCCCTGGGGGGACTCAGAGGGTTTCTCTTGCCCACTGATCCCTGGTTTTCCCCAGCCTCTTCCTAACACTTCAATTACAGGGCAAGAGTCACCAGCTCTCAGATGGAGGGGGAAGCTGTGGTTGTTTATATGTTTTACTTGGTCCCAGGGAGTCTCTGAAAAGCCTATGTTAGGAAGACTAAGGTAGAACCTGCCTGGTGTGTTATGCCTCCCTCTTCCCTTTCAGCCCAAGTTGCCTTAAAAAAAACCCAAACCAAAAAAGCCCCAACCCTCATTAATTTAGTGATTGCAACAGGCGCCATTTACCAAGTGCCCACTGTTTCAAGAATAATACATATGTGATTTTATTTAATCCTTAACAATCCTGAGTTGGATATTATTGCCATTTTAAGATAAGGGCGCAGGAGCTTAGAGAGGTTAAGTAACTTTCCCTAAGTCACACTGCTAATAAAACGGTAGGGTTGTGGCACCTGGGTGACTCAGTCGGTTAAGTGGCTGCCTTCGGCTCAGGTCATGATCCCAGGGTCCTGGGACCCAGCCCCACATGGGGCTCCTTGCTCAGCGGGGAGCCTGCTTCTCCCCTGCCTGCTGTTCCCCCTGCTTGTGCTTGCTGTCTGTCTCGCTTGCTCACTCACTCTCTCTGTGTCAAATAAATAAATAAAATCTTAAAAAAAAAAAAAAAGATAGGGTTCAAACCTACATCAACCTCTTTCTAAAGCTAGAACACTGTTCAGGGCACCACGCTCTTCTGATGTGCCTAGAACAGGGCTCTGCAGAACACGGAAGTTTTGTACATGCCCATTAAATGTTCTCTGGCTAGGAAACACCAAAGCACTGCGGGAATGTGTACGTTCAGGTGTGTACACGTGTGTTGATGTGTCTATGTGTGTATGTGTGTGCGTGTGTGTGTGTAGGGGGGAGGTAGCTGACTGGTCTCTAGGTTGCGGTGTGGGTCGGGGTGTGTCTGGGAGCCTGAGTATGTAAACATAAGGTGCATAGAACCCTGGGGCACCAGGGTTAAAGGCGAGGTTAAAGGTAGGCAGAGGTAGCTTGGGTCTGTGCTAGTTGGGGGCCCTCTGCAGGAGCGGCTCCCCTCCCTAACTCCCAACTCCAGGGCATTCCAGCAACCAAGACAGCCTGTCTTTCTCCCTAACTCCAAGACTCCATCAGGCCAGAATGTAATAGGTACTAACCCCTGGAGCCACCCCCTGTGTCCCAGTCCTCTCCACACCGAAGGAAGGTGGAAAATTCCAGGAACTTTTAAGGGGACCCCACAGGGTGGGTGAAGGTCCAGGCAGATGCTTAGTAACTGAAATTACTATGTCCATCTGCTGCCTCCCTCTTTAGAGTCACAAAGCCTTCTCCCCTCCACAAACGCATTGATCTTACACTGCCCCCCCCAAACCCAAGGAAGGCAGAGCACACTTGCTGGATCGGATCACTATTACCCACTTTACAGGGGAGGAAGCAGGGACCCAGGGAGCAGAAGCAACTCACAAGAGGTCACAGGGCAGGTAAAGAGTGAAGCCACAGCTGGTGGCTCTGCAGGTGGACTGGGTTACTCCGAGCTCCAAACTGTGGGGGCTGTGGGGACGGGGTTGCTGGGCTGAACTTCACCTAGGGCAGCTACTCAAAGCTTTTAGTGAGAGCAGCTGGTTGGAGGGAAGAGACTGAGGCCCAATATCTGGGCGGAGGGGTTGGGGGGGACAGTTCATCCACTCAGCCAGCTGTATCCTGGAATTTCTCTAGTCTGACACTGAGGCTTTAGCTGGCGGTGTGTAGAGGGTGGTAGAGGACTTTATTTCCAGTTATCGAAAGGTTGTTATTTTACCATTGAGAAGTGTGTGCGCGGTGGGGTGGGGGGGGTTATAAGTTAAAAGTCTTTTTCTTCCAGATTTATTTGGGAAGATTTTGTTTAGGGCCTGGGCTTCTAGGAAGGCCAGGTGGTCTAAAGGGACGAGAGGAGGATGGAGGCCCACTCTGCTACTATGTAACCTGGGCCTCAGTCTTCCAAACTGTTGCAAAGAGGTATTAATATCCTTGCCCACCTCCCAACCCCAGCTTCGCAGGGAAGGGCAAAAAAGTATCCCTGAGTGCGGATAAAAACAGTAGGAAAAGGATGCATTCTCAAATATTTATTTTACTCTAATTTTGTGGAGGCACTATTCTAAGCGCTTTACACATGTTAACTCACTTCCTGGCCATCAGGACCCAGAGAAGACACTGAGGTACAGAGAAGGTACATAACTTGCCCAACGTCACACAGCCAGTCTACGTATCTAGCCAGCCAGATACGGACCCAGATAGCCTGGCTTAAGTATATGCTCTTGACCACGACATTTTGCTGCCCTGGCTGACAGAGAAGCTTCCACGGGGGCCTGGGAATTGGGGGCTGGGGGCTGCCTGCTACAGCTCTGGAGAAATGCCACATCCTATTTCTGTTTGCCCTCCTTCTTGCCTGTAGCGAGACCCTCCACTCAGACCTTGCGTTTGTGATTTCAGGTTCTGAGAGAGGTGTAGAGGACAGGTGGCAGAGCCTAGGGGCTAAGAGCTCAGGCTCTGGGATGAGACAGATCTGGCTACTGACCTGGGAAAATACATTTCACCACCCTGGGCCTCAGTTTCTTCATCTGAAAATGGGAATAATAATTCAGTTGTGTGGTTGTTTTGAGAACTAAACAGGATGACTTATGTAAAGCTCTTAATACAGTTCAAAGCACGTGATAGATTTTAAAAAAATCAGCTACCGTTATTAATAAAGAGGGGCATAAAAGGGTTGGTTTAGTGGAGGAAACTGGTAAAAATCAAAATAAAGGAAAACAGACTTTAATGATAGAGCCCCTCAGTCAGGATGGGCTTCTTATTTAGACCCAAGGGCTTATGTGGCCATTCAGGACTCTGCCACTAAGTGGCAGGGAGTGGCCCCAAACTCTTCAAACATAGCGAATCCATTTGTAGCAGCCCAGAAAGGTGGGGGTACAGGAGGGCAATGCTATGCCAGGATGGGTCGGAAGTTCAGAGAAGAGAACTGGTTATTGATCGACAACCAGGCAGGGTGCCAGGCTCTTTACTTGTGTTATCTAGTTGATCCCCATGAAAAATCATGTAAGAAGGTGGTAGTAAACATACTTTTAAATTAAAATTAAGGTTCAGACAGGTTAAGTAACTTGTCAAGGTCACACAGCTAAATAATGGCAGAGCTGGAATTTGAACTGAGGTCTCCAAGAAGCCGTTATCATTGGAGAGAACTCGTAGGATGTCCAAAAGGGGATTAGCCAGCCTAGCTACCTTTAGCTACCCACCACCCGCCTTCTGCCTTGCCACATCCCTACCCACCCACCCATAGGCCAAGACTGAGTTGGGTGAGCCAACAGCAGGCCCCAGCATGTGCCACCTGGAGCAAGCCAGGGCCTGGACCCTCTGGTGCCCTGGAGGACAGTCATGCTGCCAGCACACCAGGGCTGGAAGCCTGGTAGACACTCCCACTCCTCTCCTCACATGCGCCTGGGAGGCAAGACTGAGGGTCGATCCTCAAGAGGGGCTGGGCACAGCCACATTTTTCCTGGACCCACCGAAGGAAAGGGTTGAGAGTGGTACTGGGTAGAGAAACTGGGACCCTCCTGCTCCCCAGGGAAGTGGAGGGCTGAGCGGCCAGACCTCCCCCCAGGGGACCCAGGCAGGTGGCAGCACAGAGTCCCAAGGGCAGCGGGCCCCTCTGACCTCTCCTCTCCACTTCCCAAGCGACCTTCTCTTCTGAGGAACAAGGCGCCAAATCTTTGGGACTGTCCTCCCTAGACGGTCAAGAAGGCCAGGAGGGACAAAGCGCGCCCCCTCCCCCCAACAGGGCCTTTGCCCCGCTCCCGGTTCCGTGTCTGAATCCTCTCCCCACCGCACCCTCCAACGCAGGCCCGGGCGGCTCATGAATGAACTGCACTGTGTGGGGCGCAAGGAGAGGACACGCTCCCGGGGCCAGTCGCCTCCCCAGCCCGCGACCAGTCCCAAGACGGGCCGCGGGCAGCGGCCGGCCTCATGCTAGCACCCACGAACCCTGCCCTTGTCCGAGCCCGAACCGCTGTCCCAGGTCGGTTTCTAGGGTACTCAGCCCCGGAAACAGGAGAAAAGATAAAAAAGACCGAGGGCACTGGACTTGGCGACCCTGGAATCCAAAACTCGGGGGCGGGGGCGGCAGGTTCCCCACAGCGGCGGCTGGCTGATGGGGGCGCAGCTGGAACCCTGGAGGGGCGCGCGGGGGACGCGCACCTGGACCGGGCAGGTGGGAGAAGAGTGGCGCTAGGGGTCTAGGGGCGGGGGGTCCCACCCCTCGGGATCTCCCCAGGGGTGGGGACAAACGGCGGTGAACATCTGGACCTCCGGGCAGGGTTTGGAGGACTCGCATTTGGCTCAGGATGGCGCGGGGTTGGGGGCAGCGCGCGGCACCACTGGGTCCCGCGGGCCCGGGCACCTCTGGGTCCCGCAGGAGGTTGAAGGGAGGGGACACGCAGCTGAGTCCGGGGTTTTCTTTGGGTGGTGGTAGGATCCTCAAAGAAAAGAGAAGGGGCTGGGGAAGGGTCGCGTACTCACCCCCAGGCGCAGACTCGGCTCCGGCTTGGAGCCCCGGGTTGGGGCGGGGCGGGGCTGGGGGAGGGGGAGGGGAAGTCGCTGGGCGGCTCGAGCTCCGGGCTCCTGCGGCGGCCGCGGCAGTGTCTGGGGGAGGGGGACGGGAGGAGGGAGGGGGGATGAGGAGGGGGCGGGGCCACGCAGGTCCCACCCCCCACGCCAGCGCACGCAAGGCGCGCGCGCACTCTCAGATCGCCGCTCGCCCGGCTGGGTCGGGCGCGCAGGCGCAGTGGAGAGGCCGCGTGGGGGGGAGAAGGCGGCGCGGGGCCGAGAGGCCCGCGGCGGGATATTCCCGGGCGGCGAGAGCGGTATGGCAGGGTGGCTGGGGGGGAATGGGCGTCACGCTCCTAACTTTTTCTCCGCTCTCTTCCTTCCCTGCGGTAGGGAAGGCGCAGTCCCCGGGGTGGGTGGGGAGAAGCTGGAGTGGGTGGTTAGTGGACCCCTTGGGGGCAGACGGGCGGCTCCTGACCCCGACCCTCCCAGCCCCCAAGGGCGGCGGTGCGCCCCTCGACCCCCGCCTGCGCTCACCTGCCTTCCCAGAGATGTGGGGCCGGCCTGGGGAGGGGTGGGCTGCGGTCCAGCGTTGGCGAGGTGGCCTCAGCCGGTCACCCTACCGCGGCTCCTCGAGTCTGTCTACTTCTCTCGTCTTCCCTTCCGTTTCCCAGCCTGGGTCTTCAGATGACTTTGTGACTCCTTTGTCAGGCGCTTCTGTGGTGTGGAGAGTGAGTTCACTGCTTTCACTGTCATGCCTCTGAGTGGCTCCCCCGGCTCCAGGGGGTTCCCAGGTTTCTCATTTCACCAGAGGCTGCATCAGCCAGGGACTAAGACTGGAAAGATGAAGAGAGAGGGAAGGAGAGAGAGGGGCAGACGTGTGTGTGTGCATACTCCTGAATAGCACCTGCACAGATCACAAAGGCACACAGAGTACCAACTTGTTCATTGAATTTTGGGTTCCTGGAAGGCTCTCTTCCTTCAGGCTTGAAGGGGGTTGGTCTGGGGACAAAAAGGAAGTATTGCTTTCCATAGTGGGCCCTAAATGAACTTTGCCATCCTAAGAGATTGAATGGACTGAATTTATAAACAGGGTAACAAAAGGGCATATGGATGGAGAACCTTTGGGTTACTTAGGAAAAGCTGGGATATTGGGAGCTACTTAAACCCTGGCTTCTGGACAGAGGAAGGGCACTGCCTACCTGGTTGTGTCTGGTTCTTGTGATTGGTCATTGTCTCTGCTGTCTGCTGGCTTCTTAAGGGTTTTTTTTTTTTTTTTTAAGATTTTATTTATTTATTTGACAGAGAGAGAGGGATCACAAGTAGGCAGAGAGGCAGGCAGAGAAAGAGGGGGAAGCAGGCTCCCTGTTGAGCAGAGAGCCCGATGTGGGGCTCGATCCCAGGACCCTGAGATCATGACCTGAGCCGAAGGCAGAGGCTTTAACCCACTGAGCCACTCAGACGCCCCTAAAGGGTTTATTAGTAGCTTGTGGAATGCAACTGTGAGGTTTGATTTATTGCAGTTCAAACAACTCCTATTCAAACCGAGTCCCATTGGATACCTGGAATCCAGTTTAGCAGATCACAGCCATCATTTAAAAAAAAAAAAGAAAAAGATGTCAGAGTGCATTGTTCTTAGTAAGACCAAGTATTGCTTCCTCATGCTTGCTTCAGGTATACGTATGAATGTGAATGTGTTAGGTGTTATACCATGTGTATTTTTTGTGTGTCACAGAAAACTTTGAAATGCATTGGTCTACCGTATCCTCCTGTTTGCCTTCTTGGTTTCCACAGTCTTGAGTGTTCAGTCATTTAAAATTGTATACAGGGACTCAGCACACTGGGAACATACAGTAAAGAACAGGATGTGTCAAGAAGAAAGACAGTTTACTCTTCACGCATGGAAATACATCGAATTGAAGAACAAGCATTTTGTTGGAGTAGGAAGTGGATTGGCTTACTTAGGAAGGATAGAAAATTGTCTTTGGTAGACTCCCTGGTTGGGAAGAGTCGGAGTAGATTTGGATTCTGGGAGTTGTTTTGGGTAGGAGCAAGCAGTTGAGATGAACAGGGATCTGCCCTGATATTTTGTTTGTATTTTTCTTAGATGGAATTGTCCATTCAACCCTTAGAGCTTCTTGGATGTATATTTCCTGTGGAACTTTTTGCATATTGTGTTGGTTTTGTGGTTATAAAGCTGGTGTGATCCACTGCCAATAGCATTTACGATGGAAGTGGGTTTCTGAGGATCACTACAAGGTATTTCTTATGTAATACTATTTGTTAATCTGAACATGTGGGGGACTCCTGGTCTATTTTTGCCTGTGTCTGATTATAATTACCACATATTAACAGAAAGAAGAGGGAACTTTTCAAAAAGCCTGAAATGATAATTGAATCAAACGCACTGTGCAATCCATGAAGAAACAGTGGCCGAAATACTTTATTATTGCTCCTGAATATCAGGGGTAAAAACCTTGGCATGGAGTCCATTTTTCAGGTGGCACTTTGTTGGGCACTGAACGTGATTATTTAGACTCGCCTCAACACTTAGAGTCTTAGACCGTGTAAAAGTCCTTTTAAGGCTATCTTTTCCCATTTTTGTGTTGGGGGACCCACATAAAATGGGTTTTCCTACTATTTTTGTTACTGGGGTAGTTCTTATGGCTGTGGGGCGACTTGGAGCCCCCAAAGGTCTCTTTTTGAAGGTCTCAAAAATCAGGTTCCAAGTTAGCCTTTATTTTAGAGGCTGATGGTTTGTTTTGGGTTGTAGCTCACCCTGGTGCGATTGTACTTGTGTATTAGCAATGACAGCAGGTTTGTAAGAGAAGACTGATAAGAGTCCAGCAGTGTTGCTGTGGGTCAGATGATACACTTTCTTGTTAAAAAAGGCACCAAGTAGCTTATTTATTAGTGAAACACAACTCAGAGGGGGAAAGTCCCGCTGTGAAAAACTTTCTAAAAATCATTTGTGTCTTTAGAAAAGGGAAGGAGCACTTCGCCATGTCTACTTTAACATGTGAAAAACACTTTTAGGAGTGAGAGATCTTTATTTTTATTTATTTATTTTTAAGGATTTTATGTATTTATTTGAGAGAAAGTGAGTGAGAGAGCATGAGCAGAGGGAGGGGCAGAGAGGGAGGGAGAAGTAGACTCCCTGCTGAGCAGGGAGCTTGAAGTGGATGTGGGGGGTTTGGGTGGGCGGGTGGGGGGGGAGACCTGGATCCTCCTGATCATGACCTGAACCCAAGGCAGAGCTTAACTGACTGAGCCACGCAGATGCCCTAGGAGTGAGGGATCTTTAAAGACACACGCGTGGGGCTACCCTGAGAATCAGAGGGTGAGACTCTTCTCCCTGGTCAACATCTGGGAAACAAACTGCTTATGCTGCAGACGTAGTCCCTACTGGTTAGTTCAGGGAGGGATTCCCCACTTGAAGACAACCCCTTTCATGAGGGAAGCCAAAGCATTTTCATTTGCATGCCTCTTTGCTCTTCCCTTGGACCCCTGTTTGACAGAGAGTTGCTGAGGTCCTAGAGAATGGGGGTGGAAGAGATACGCTTTTCATCAGCAGCATCCTGTCTTTGACTCTAGGGGCTCCCCTAGGATTTTCCTTTTCTCTACTGCCCATCTGCCCAACTGACAGCTCCATAAACCTGGCTCCTTGTCAGTGGCACAGTAGAGGTATTAATGGGAAGGAAATGTCTTTGTGATTAAGTAGAAGTAAACTTTGCCTTGTATAGTTTTTCTGAGTTTGACCATACCAAGATTGTTACAGACTTTATTTCTGGCACTGTAGGTGTTTGCATACCTGTGAGGTCGGGTTGGAGGGGGAGCAAAGCTAGAATAGATAAAATCCACACATTGAAAAACCAATTTGAATAATTGAGAATTGGCATGTATATTAAAGAATCACTATTTTAAATACTTTTGTAACAAGGTGGAGCGTAAGGTAAGTAAATAAACAAGCATGGGATAAGGATCCTGGAAACATTTTATCTTTGTGAATCAAATTGAGAAATGGGGGTCCTCACTGGTAGCCTTGGTGGAAAGAGCCCACTGTGCTGTGTTGGGATGTTTTACTTATTGATAGTGATGCTGTGAAACCTGACACCTTAGCGGGTGAATCAGATTGGTTTCAGCTTTGGTCCTAGGTTGTGCTGGGTGTAGTGCAGCTATTTATTGGAAAGACACGGGCACCTGGGTGGCTCAGTCAGTTAAGCATTGGACTCATGGTTTTGGCTCTATGTCATGATCTCAGGGTCTGGAGCCTGAGCCCCGTATGGGGCTCCCGGCTCAACGGGGGAGGGTGGTCCCGGCTTGAGATTCTCTCCCTCTGCCCCATCCCCTTACTTGCGCTTGCACACTCTCTCTCTCAAAATCTAAAAAAAAAAAAAAAAAAATCTTAAAAAAAAACCCCACTTTCTAGGTGGGTGGGGGATTGGCTAGGTGGGTATTAAAGAAGGCACTTGTGATGAGCACTGGGTGTTGCATGTTTTAAGTGATGAATCACTGAATTCTACTCCAGAAATCTATATCGCACTGTATGTTAACTAAGTAAAATTTAATTAAAAAAGAAAGCTTTTTAATTCGTGAGTTTTAAAAGATTTAACAGGAGAAAGAGAGCTTACCCTGTGTGGAGTGTTTGTTTCTGTGAAGTTCATTAGTGGTTAAGGCAGCCATCTTAGCTGTGTAGGGTGCAATAGAAACAGACTTCTGACCTTGGACAGTCATCAAGTTGCTTAACATTTTGGACTTCATTTCTTCATCTGCAAAATGGTGCTTTATTGAGCCCCCAGAACTATTCAAAACCCTTCGCAGATTCAACCCCTTGTAGACTGTTGCTCTTTGTTATTTTTCTGGAGGTTTCAGTTGGGTGCTCATGAAAAGAATCATCCAGGGATGCCTGGTTGGCTCAGTCAGTAGAGCATGCAACTCTTGATCTCATGGTTGTGAGTTTGAGTCCTACGTTGGGTGTAGAGATTACTTAAAAATAAAATCTTAGGGCGCCTGAGTGGCTCAGTCAGCTAAGCATCTGCCTTCGGCTCAGGTCATGATCCCAGGGTCCTGGGATCGAGCCCCACATTGGGCTCTCTGCTCAGCAGGGAGCCTGCTTCTCCCTCTCCCACTCCCCTGGCTTGTGTTCCCTCTCTTGCTGTGTCTCTTTGTCAGATAAATAAATAAAATTTTAAAAATAAATAAATAAAATCTTAAAAAAAGGGAGTCATTCAACAAAATGATCTATGAAAGTACTTCGAAAATTCTAACATGTTCTACTTGTATGAGGTTAAAAAAATGCCACAAAACTTCCTTAAAGAGACTAATTGTACAACAAAACAGTAATGAGTTGTTAAGCAGCAAATAAGAGTACTTATTGGTACAGAAAGATTGGGGCAACACTTGCAGGAGATGGGAGGTGCTATGTCTGCATGATAGGGCAGAGGGTCAGGGAGTGACTTTTTTGATTCCTGGAAGCTGTTGGCTTCTGCTTTTCCCTGCTTTAATTAAGGACACTTGTATTCTTACCCTAGGTGTTTTTCCTTTTTTTGACTCGGCCCTGCATTTGTATGGCGTTTCTTTTCAGTTACTGACAATGTCCTTTGAACATGCCTTTGTGATTGTGCTGAACTTTTAATTTATTTTTATTTTATTTTATTTTATTTTTGGTTTCTTTGGAACCCATCCTCTTGAGAGGCCTTTAAAAATGTACATAACAGAGGGTATGTGCTATGGTTAGTGCTGTGAAATGAGTAAGCCTGAGGATCCACAGACAGGTACCCTGGGGCAAATAATACATTATGCTTTAATTAAAAAATAAAAAAAATTTAAAAAAAATGTACATAACATGTCAGGCACTTAAACATGGAAATTGTTTAGGTGGAAACATGAATATACACACTAAGTATACCATTTTGCTGATCCTTGCTCAAGTAGTGGTACATTTCTGCTTTCTACAAAGCACCAGAGGTATAGACTCTGCTTTTCCAGCTCAGTCTCTGTGTATTAAAATTCATTAAACACGAGTTCCCTATGTCTAGGAGGCTTCCCCAAGTTACTAGGAGCCTGAAGGACCACCAGCCCCCCTGCATGGAGCTTCTGTGGAACTGGAACATGAATTACAATTGCAGACTGTATTGTATTCATTTAACAGATACTTAGTAAACTCCATTTGTGTGCACTGTACTGAGTCCTCTGAGCGTGCAGCACTGAGCAGTGCAGGCCTGGTCCCTACTGTCACCTAGTGTATTTCCAGTGGGACCTATAAGGTGATGTCAAATAAAAAACTCATCTGTGTGTCCCTGAAACTCACAGTCCTCCCTGGCCAAAACGGAAGGGACATCTTAAAGCTAAACTAGGTCGGAAAGTGAGCACAATTCTTGGATTGTATTAAGTAATCTCTCTCTTTCATTCCCTCCCTCCCTCCTTCCTTCTCTTGCTTCCCCTTCCCCCTCTCTGGAGAGGTTGTGATTCATACTCTAAACCTGGAGGGCAGTACTTGGTGCTGACCAGGAAGTGGCATGAAAAGCCATCTCTGGCACTGGAGTCTCCAGAATACCTGGCCTCCGAGGGAGAGTGCTGTGGAGGAGGAAATATCACTGGGGTTAGTTTCCTGTGCAAACACAAGACTCAAAATGACATTGCTTGTGAAACCAAGCATTATGGATAGACTGCTCTGAAGTGAATCAGGGCCTGTGTCTGCTGATGGATTTATGCTGGGAAATAACATCAAGGTCAGTCGGAGTTGCTTTGAAGTAAATTGCCGCCTCCATTCCTCTGGCCTGATCCAAACCAGTTATTTCGTGGTGGGTTGAGGTGCTTTTCCACAGTGGGCATTGTAGGCACCAGGCCCAGGAGATGATTCCAGGGGCTTGTAAACATGGCATGGGCTAATCCTTCCATGACTGGTACCGCGATTCTCCTAAAGCATGTTTGCATGTGGCGTCCTGGTTCCTGATACAGAGATCAGAGCTCTGCAGGGTCTGGCTTTCCTTCTGTGTAGAGCCATGACTGAGGGGAATCTATTTTTCTGTTGGCTGCCTCATTTGTTTTATTCAACAAATACTCTTTGCATTCCTACTCTATTAAGACCTGCTGGGGTGGGAGTGGAGGGGACCACAGATTTTTTTTTTTTTTTTAAATGAATAAGGGACGTGGGGCACCTGGGTGGCTCAGTTGGTTAAGTATCTGCCTTCGGCTCAGGTCATGATCCCAGGATCCTGGGATGGATCCCGCATCAGGCTCCTTGCTCTGCGGGGAGCCTGCTTCTCCCTCTCCCTCTGCTTGCTGGTTCCCCCTGCTTGTGCTTGTGCACTCTCTCTCTATCAAATAAATACATAAAATCTTAAAAAAAAAAATGGACATGTATACAGAAGTGAATATATTTGGTTCTTTGCTTTCATGTTCATGGGAATGCTTATTGCTGTCCTTTTGATGTGTTAAGTCATTTGGGTGTGGAGGTCACTATCAGATCCACTGAGGAGCTAGGAAGAAGTCTGGATTGGACCTTGTCTTGTGAAAATGGAAGTACCCCCTGGAGATGTGAATGTATTGCTCCTCTGTCTGAGGGCAATACACACAGTCCTCATGATCTGAGTCTCTATGATCTCTGAATTCCGGTGTGAGTTCAGGTGCCAGGTTACCAAGACCTCTGGCTCCTGAGTTTTGGCGAATGCGTAGCAAGAACTAGGATGTTAAGAGTTATCGGTTTATCTGAAAAAAAGTATCCGAATGTATGCAGTTGACTGAGTTTGGATAGCGAATGCTGGAGCTGTGAGAGTTCCTCTGGCCGGGGATCCCCAGATGTCCACAGTGTGCAGGTGGGCTAACTGTAGTTTTACACAAGGCTTCCTGGGGGAGACGCGTGGGGCGCTCGCTCAGATTTAGCCAGGCGGAGACAGGCATAGGTTGTGGGGGTGGCTTGTGAACGAGGCACGGAGAGGAGGTCTGGGTTTGGGTTTGTGCCCAGGCTGCCCAGCAGATTTTAGAGAGGAGCCTTGAATCGTGGGTTTGTCGTACCCAAGTCGGGAAAGTTCTGGGAAGCCCCCGGCACTTTGGCAGTCTTTGGCTAACATAAGTGTTATTGAGGAAGAGGTGCAGCGTGGAGAGACAGGGTATTGCAGTTCTCGGGAGAAGGAATGTGGGTGGGTGGTGCTGGGCTAATCTTGAGGGTTCTGTGGAGGAGCTGAGGAGCCTCTTTTCTCCCTGGGAATGAGAACAAGGGCCCACCAGCGTCAGATGGGAAAGCTTGGCTGAGATCGGAGGTCACTGCAGCCTGGGCAAGACGGACTGCTTTTCAGAACCCTTTTTTTTTTTTTTTTCTTTTTAAGACCAATCTTTAGTTACTGCTCAGAGTGTGGAGCTCTTCTTGCCACCTACACTACACATTGTCCTCAAAACTTAAATCGGATTAAAGTGAGTAATTTTCACCTGGTGTTTATACTTTTCGGTTGACTCAGCAAATGCTGAGTTGGGCATGAGAAAAACGTGCCTGTGATTGTCAGTGATGGAACAAGGATGATTTCACAGTTGGAAAAATATTAATATTTAAAGTTAAACCATGTTAGCTGTTGAGTAAGAGCATGGGTTCAGGAAGCTGAGTACTGGGGTGCAAATTTCAACTTTGTCACTCCTGGCTGTGTGACCGTGGGTGAATTCTCTAACCTCGCGGGTTAGAGAATTACTCCTCATGTGTTAAATGAGGCTAATACTATTGCCTGTTTCCTGGAGGTTTTCGTGAGGCTTAAATGAGATGGTAACGTCAGGTACTTAGTCTCGTGCCTGATGTGTTACAACTATTGGGCTAAATTTTCATAAAGAAAACAGAAGCAGACCAGGTGGCCCATAAAGCTGCTTCTCACCCTCAGCTCCCCTGCGCGACGTGAGCTTTGTACGGCGGGGTGAAGCTGTAAGGTGCAGGGGAAGACCCTTGGGCCGAGGCTGGGCCCAGTTCTGGTTCTGGGTCTGCCCGTGGCTAGTCGTGGGGCTTCACACAAGTCACGTCGTCTCTCTGTATCTCCGTTTCCTCATCTGTGAGACGAGATGTGATGGGATGGGCGACAATGACGGCAATGGAGACAGCCAGTAGGTACTGTGTGCCGGGCACTGTTCTCCATGCTTTGCTCAGCTTATCCTGTGACCAGCTGTGAGTAGGTGTTGCAGATGGGGAAACCGAAGCTCCGAGTTCTTTGTCCAGGGTCACCTAGCTAGCTATGAAGGTGAAGCTGGCCTCATCTGATAGTTTTTGATTCGGTATGTCGGATGTTAATAGTTCTATAAGTTCGCTGCCTTCTTTTGCATTTAACTTTCTGATTAATTTTGGCCAGTGCTTCCTGGGTTGTCTTAAGGAAAAGACTGGAGACTAAGCTTGTGATTTGAGTCCAAATTGTAGTTAATAAGCATTTCTGGAGTGTCTGCATATTTCTTTGGAAGTAAATAGTGGCTCCCCCTCCCACTCTTATTAAGTAAAATCTTATCTCAGGTGCTTTGCACTTACGTGAGGGAAGACTATGTAAATACTGCAGTGGTAGAGGCCTTTCTCATCGGATTTCTTCATGAGGCCCTCTGCAGCCGAGCATTTGGGTAAAACAGGCGTGTCTTGGAGCTGGAATTGCCAGCTGGCTGTAGGGTTTTCTTCAACATGCCACTAACTGAGGCCCGGGTGTTGTAGGCCACTGGGCTTGGCGGATGTGTTGGCGCTAGGGAGCCACAGGGTTGGGGTTCTGCAAGTTGGAGGCCCTGGCGTTGGGTCGGTGTTTGTTCTTTTAGCTCCAACTTGCTCTCCCAAATTCCGCTTTCAGCTGCGGTGTGGGGCGCGTAGTTTTTCCGTATTATATTGTTGTTTGGGAGACTGACCCAAATGGAGGCTTTAGTCAGTGACTTGGCGGGAGGATCCTTGGTTCTACTTGGCTAGCCCTGAGCTACCCAGGTGTTCTGGCTCTTAATTTGGGGAAAGGTGACATGGTGACACGACAACGCGGCCATTGCTCAGGTAGTCTATCTGCGGGGGGTAAAAGCTCTGGTTTCAGGAGGCACATGAGTGTCAGCAGCGGCACTAGCTTGCAGGCTTTCCTCTGTGGAGGACTTGGGGAGGGGTCACTGTCGGGTGTGTACAGGAGGATTCCTGCTTTCTTCCTGCCTGTGGAAGTGATGTAACCAGGAAGGCATCCTCCATGCTATTGTATTATAGCAAGAGCTGCTGTGGGCCATTCCAGTTCTCTGACCCTGGTTAGAATATGAGTCAGCAAAACTGTAGCTGGAGTGCCATCTAATCATCTGCGTATCTTTTAACCACTAAGATTTATATTTAGTGACTAATGATCTTATGCTAGAAGTACCATCTCCCACACAAGCCCCCGGCAGGCTGGCTCTGACTAAGGACACTGACTTAGAAATAAACCCTTTCCCCCTCTTTTCCTGCAGGATTTGCCATGGCTTTCTATGCTGGGCTCTGGGGCCCCTTCACCCATGCGAGCAGAGCGCTCAGCCAGCGCAGTTTCAGGTAACTTTCCCAGTCATTTCTTAAAGCTGTGTCTCGGAGCAAGCCTCCCATCGGGGCTGGGTGTTATGTGACTAGAAAGGGAGTGGGAACTCAGAGGGGTGGGCTTGGCGTCTGGGAAAGCTAAATGGCCCAGAGCAGCTGGGGTTTGGTCATGGTGGTAAGAGGATTGGTAAGGATGTGATTTTGCTGTTGGAGGTGGGGTAGGGAATGGCCTACAGTAGAGGAAACTTCAGTCCTTGCCGGATTCTTGCAGTGACTCCAACATCTCTCGACCCTGTCACTCCCCCAGTACATAAAAACGTTCTCTTTTAGAAACAGAATCTTTTTTTTAAATGTTACATGCACGTCACCAAAACTCAGGCATGATAGAAGTGTGACAACCTTCCCTCCTTTTAGATGCTAAGCCAGGACACAGAGCACGGGTGCCTTATTGTTGGCAAACATGCCTCCTGGCCCCATTTGTGCACTCACTCCCCAACGTTTACTGAGCACTGCGCCTAGGATTGGTCATAGATGAATAAGAATTGCTTCCTGTCCTCAAAGAGTCTTCATAGTTGGCTACAGGAGCAAACTTGGAAACAAATAACTCTGAGGAAATGTGACCAGTATAATAATAGAGGTTTGTATGGTGCTTTGGATGGCCTGAGACAGGAGCTGCTAATGGAGGAGGAAGGGAGAGCAGAGGCAGCCTTCCCAGAAAGGAAGTGGGAGCAGGCCCCGTTCAGGCCTCCAGGGAGGGCCGAGAGGTGTGGCATGCCTGGAGGGCACAGACCACTCTGACCACTCTGTGGTCAGTGGTAAGATGTGGCCCTCAGACGGCAGGTAAGTGGAGGCAAGGTTGTCGACAGTGTAGACAGTGGTGGACCACTACACACAGTTCTAAGGGGAGTGGTCTCAGTTTTATGTTCTTATTTATTTATTTATTTATTTATTTATTTATTTGATAGAGAGAGAGAGAGAGACACTGAGAGAGGGAACACAAGCAGGGGGAGTGGGAGGGGGAGAAGCAGGCTTCCCACTGAGCAGGGAGCCTGATGCGGGGCTCGATCCCAGGACCCCAGGATCATGACCTGAGCTGAAGGCAGACACTTAATGACTGAGCCACCCAGGCACCCCTCAGTTTTATGTTCTAAAAGAGAACTCTTGGCTGGCAATGTGAGGCACACGGAACCAGTTTGGACACTAAGGTAGAAGTCTTGGTGTAAGAGAGAAAGCTGCCAAACTGCGGAAGTGTTGGGGGGAGGGGGCAGAGGGAGAGGACAGAGGGGCCTCACAGGTAGTATCAATAGGACTTGGCAGCCAGGTTGTTGATGGAGAGAGAGGTTTATGGCTCGGGAGCTGGAGAAGCCATTAGCTAAATAAGAAATGCAGCAGCACGGGGAGGTTTGCAAGGGGAGATGGTGAGGTCAGTGTGGGATCTAGTGAGTCTGCGGTATCAGTGGGACATGTGGGGAGCTTAGAGTGGAAATGCAGGCTTAGAATAGAGGAGAGAAATGAGGCTGGACATGGAATTTACGAGTTGGAAGCAAAGGGAATCAATAAAACTGCCCCAGAGGAGGCCTGTGGAATGCGAGGGGAGAGCCTAAGGTTACCCTGCAGAGTGCTAGCACTTAAGGTGCCGGCATCAGGAAAATAGAAATCCCTGTTATCAGATGCTTAGTAATACCTTATCTGTCTTTAATAGGTACACTTTATTTTTTTATTTTTATTTTTAAAGATAAAGATAAAGATATTTATTTGAGAGAGTGAGCGCGCACATGAGTATGAGAGGGGGAGGGTCAGAGGGAGAAGCGGACTCCCCGCTGAGCAGGGATTCTGAATGCCTGGGCCTCCAGGATCATGACCTGAGCGGAAGGGAGTTGCTTAACCAACTGAGCCACCCAGGTGCCCTAATAGGTACACTTAAAAAAAAAAAGTCCATTCTGGTGGGGGAAAATGCCTTGAAACAAAACACTGTTACTTTGACTTATTTCTGGTTTCTTCTTTTATGTCAGTGGACTCCCTTAGCAAACCTATTCACTCATATCGTCTGGTTCCCAGTAACACATAGATGGGAAATTTGGAAATCAGTGTATTCTGGGGGAGCAGGTTTTACAGGCTAGGCAATGGGTGAGGCCTGGCCCATAAAATAGTCCCTTAATCCTCAGTTCTTTTGGATACCAAAGGCTCTCAGTTAGGCTGCCATGAAGTTCGTTGTAACAGAAAATTGGCTTCTATTTAAAACCCCTCCAAATCGAGATGTTGACCCAGCCGCAGACACTTTTGACTGTGAGGAAACTGTCTTGGGCACAGAGAATTCTTCACAAGCCCCCGACTTTCTGTCAGGGCCCTGGGTTTGGCTGTGTTCAGTGCTTGTTGCTAACATGTGATCTCTCCCAAGCCTTGCCCTCAGAAGCCTCTGCACCTTGACCAGAGGAGATACAAACTTCTTTTCTCTTTCCCCAGCACCACCGGGAGCCTCAGTGCCATTCAGAAGATGACGCGGGTCCGTGTGGTGGACAACAGTGCCCTGGGGAATACCCCATACCATCGCCCTCCTCGTTGCATCCACGTCTATAACAAGAACGGGGTGGGCAAGGTGGGCGACCAGATACTGCTGGCCATCAAGGGACAGAAGAAAAAGGCACTCATTGTGGGGCATCGCATGCCCGGTCCCCGAATGACCCCCAGGTTTGACTCCAACAATGTGGTCCTCATTGAGGACAATGGGAACCCTGTGGGGACCCGAATTAAGATACCCATCCCCACCAGCCTACGCCAGAGGGAAGGCGAATTTTCTAAGGTGCTGGCCATTGCTCAGACCTTTGTGTGAGCAGGGCTCAGGCTGCTGGCTGCGGTGGGACTCATGGGAGGAAACTCGGGGCCCCATGGCTGGGGAAAAGTGTCCGGCGAAAAAATAAACCTTTTCATGTATGTTTCCTCCTGAGCTTTTTGGGATGTGGTCATGAAGTAAATGGCACTGAAGCAGTTAAAAGGTGGCCTACCCTTGTCTGGTCACACCGATGGCATGAGGTAGCCTATGAGCTCATCTAGGATTGTCACGCTCTGGAAAATGGAGGTACAAACCAAATGCCAGTTCATAAATGTACAGTTGGACTCTGTCACTTTCTAACCACACAAGCTTTTTTATTTTAATTTTTTTTTGCCATTCAGAGTATCCTCTTTCTGTGTCAGAGGGCTCGAGATATTAAATGGGTATGAAGGTTATAGGTTAGCACGAATAAGGGCAGAGGGACTTGTTTAATCTAGTGGAACATTGCCTTCAGGCTTCTCTGGAGCCCAGGCAGTGATCCTTTCTCTGCTGCGGAGTCCCCCCTGCTAGGGACCAGAACACTTCTGTGTGTTCAGTAGTGGAAAGCTTCTTCCCTGGACTGCTGGGGGGATGGATTAGCCTTTGTCTTTTGCAGATGACCTGATCTTGGGCCTGTGCAGGTGAGTCCATTTATTTGTTGATCTAGGGGAGACTTGGGGGCTCCCATAGTTCCTTTAATGAGATCTCATCAACTTATTTTTAAATCCTTTATTCATTCAGAATATCCTGTGCACACACTCACTGTATATTCCAGGGGCCTCTGAGAGGCAGAGTAGCATAATGATTAAGAACACAGGCTCTGCAGCCAGACTGCCTGGGTTTGAATCCTGACTCCACCACTTACCGCTTATTGACTTCGGGCAAGTTTTTTAACTTCTCTGTGCCTCTGTTTCCTCCTCTGTAAAATGGGGTTGTAATAATGGCACCTACCTGGTAGGAATGATTGGTAGTACCTCTCAGTGCCTGGCAGTAATGAGCACCCAGGAGGTATTAGCTAATTTCTGTTGTTACTATTCTGCATGTGCAGAGCTTACAGTGTTCCCAGGGAAAATCGACTCAGATCGCCTGAGTACTCAGATGCACATCCTCAAATGGGAAAGTGCCTGTGATAGCAGGATTAGATTTTCTTCGGAGGGATTGGAGGCAGCTTCCCCGAGAAAGGGTTGCATCAGCTGCTTTCTGAGGAATGAATAGAAGTGATAGAAGCATACTGGTTACCTGGGGCTGGGAGGAGCGCAGACCGGAAAGGGGAAGAGGGAAAATGTAAGGGTGTGGGAGATGTTCTCAATCTAGATCTAGGCAGGAATTATGGGAGTGTATACATCTGTGAAGAATTACTGAGCTGTACGCCTGAGTGCACTCTATGTACTTTATACCTTAGCCACAGTAAAGGGATAGGCATTTGTTAGGCAAGAGAGGAGGGGAAAACATGTGCAAAAACCCTGTGGCAGCAGTGAATGGGATACGTACCAGGGACTTGAAGAAGCCAGTGTGGCTGGAGCAGGGTGAGTGAGCTGGAGCGTGGTGTAGGAGGAGGGGAGGAGAGGAGCAGGGCCAGGCTGTGTAGGGTGTTGTAAGCCCCACGCAGCTTTCCTAGTCCTGAGGGCATCAGCATCGTGTTGTGGGGTATTCGGCATGTGGGGTAGGGATGGTGGGAGAGGAGATCTGCTTAGATTTGCTCTAAGGAAATCTAAGAGCAGAGGACAGAGGCCAAGGGAGGCCAGGATGGGTAGCATAGGCTTTGCAGCAGACCCTGTGAAGATGAGGACGAGTTGGATGGGGATGGTGGTGAAGGAGGGGAGTAGAACCCTTTAGGAGGCGCAGTTCCCTAGGTTTGGCGGTACATTTAGATGGTGGGGAAGGCCCCGGTTTCTGGCTTCCATGCGTGGATGGTTGGTCCTACCAAGCATCGAGGGGTCAGGAGAGGTCTAGGTGGGGCAAGGAGCAGTTGGGGGCCTCTGGATGGGGATGCCTTTGAGACTTCCAAGAGGTATCAAGTAGGTAGCTGGCTGCAAATGATCTCATCTTTGGAGTAGCACTTAGTATCTGTTTTGAAAGTATTTATGTATTTGTCTCTTCTTGGGTCTCTCCTAGTGCTTAGGTTTGGCAGGGACTGGTCCTTGTTTTAGATGAGGAGCTGGGTTTCTGAGGTAACATAATTTCATGGGGTCTTCAAACTAATAGGTGAAAGCTGACCTTGAAGTCAGATCCTGGGACTTAAAACAGGGGTCTTCCCACAACATTATGGGGTCTGTCTTTAGGGGTTGATGAGTCCTCTCCACCTTGAATTGATTGTCTAGCTGTGATCCTAGAGGAGAATTTGAGTTTCCTGAAGTCAGTGGGTACCCCCCAGAGCCTGTTGCCTGCTACGTCCTGGCTGCAAGGAAGCAAGGGCTAGTAGTTTTCTGTCTTCCCGGTTGAGGCGGGCACCACTTCTCCCACCCCAGGTTCCTCTGACTAAGCTTGAGTCAAGGCCCTGAGTGCTTTAGGATCTAACGTCGCTTTCCATCCGGCCCTCCGGAAGGGCTGCTTGAGTCTGTGGCTGGCCCGCTCTGCTGCAGCGGCTGACTGTGGCCGAGGAAGAGGACTCCCACCCATACCAGGACCTCCTTTGTCAGTGGTGAGTGTCTCTCCAGCTGCAGTGGCTGCTACTTAGCAAGCTCCTCGTTTCTCTTCTTTCCAGGCTGCTTCCTGAAGGTTCAGGGGGAAGAGACCCTTGTCCTGGAAAGGAAGGCAGAACTGTGATTCTCAGCCAGGCACCACCTGCTCAGGGGCTGGGCCTTTGCTCTTTCCTGAGCTGCCCTGACTTGCATCGTAGGTCACTTGCCTACTGGGGTCAGGCTCACTCCCTCCTGTGCCCTTAGTCAGCAGACAGCATGTAGATCTTTTCACGAGTGTGCGGGGTCCTGCCGCTCTGTCGCATTTTCTGAGCCACTCACTGCCGCTGAGGCTTACCAAAGTCTTTCAAATGACTCTCCTCACTGTCCCCTCCTCTGTCTTCCATGGCCTTAAACAGCCCTCCCAAGGTGTTCTCTGCTGACCACTGGAAGGCTGTGGTTTCCACAAAGCCGAGTGGCTGGAGCCTGCTCTCGGTCTGTGACGCAGGCCATCCCAGCGCACAGCCCAGAATAGCCTCAGCTTTGCTGCTTTTCCAGCCACCCTATCACTTTGCAAACTGGAATCTAATTTGCTGTTCACCCTCTCCACCCCGTGTCTCAACCAGTACCACTTTCTTTGCTCATGAAATATTTATAATCACAGATTAAGTTTCCCTATGAGTCTAAGCTGGCTTTTGTTTTTTCCCTTCCGCACCCTTAAGAAGCTGCCCCTGACAGGTCAGAGAGCCTTGTGTCTCTTGGTTCCTAGGCTTCACCGCGGTGTCTCCTCCAGTGTCTGGCTCTACCCATAGTTTTACTCCCTCTGCTGCAGCACCGCCACAGAAATGTGGTGGAAGGGGCTGTAGGTCTGTGTTGTAGCTGGGAGGCCTGGGCGCCTGGTGGGCCTGTGCTGCTGCCTAGTTGTGTTGGGCAAGCCACAGCGTCAGGGGAGTTGTACGGGGGCTGTGTGCTCAGGGGACCCAGCCGGTGGGGGCGCCTCCGGAGTAGTCCAGGCATGCTTCTGGCTGCAGCCCTTGCCTCAGCCACTTTGAAGGGCGTGCCCTTGGCTGCAGGTGGGGACGTGGCCAAAGAATGTGCAGAGATCATCCTGTCACCACCAACATTCCTGAAGACAGAGGCCAAGCCCCTGTGGCAGGGTGGCCTCTTCCTAGGTGACAGGCAGGTCCCTCCTGAGACCCTAGCCCAGCCTGGCTTTATCGAGGGTGGGCAGTGAGAGAGAGTCTATCAGGAAGCAGAATTCATCTGAGGCCTGCCTCCTGTGTCCAAGGGGCAGGGAGGAGTCCCAGGGTGCGCCTCCCGTGGGGCTCACAGGCTCAGGTCTCACTTGGGCGCGGCCTCCTTAGTTTCCCTGCTCCGTCCCCTCATTGCCTTCCTTGGCCTCTTCTTGTGCTCGCTCATGTTCTTTCTCAGCTGCTGAGAGTTCTTGGTTTTGATGAAAATTGCGTGATACTGGCATCAAATGATGAACTGAAATGCAAATCTGTCCTGGCAGCTGTACTTCTTTCTTTCCTCTGATTTTGTGACTCAGTATTTAACAGCAAGTTTTGGGACTCTGTTTTATTCTCTCCTACCTGGAGAATGGGTATAGATCACAGTTCAGTTCCCGTCAGCATTTTGGACACTTCCCCAAGTGTTTTCCCAGATGTTAGTCATTTTCCAAATTATTTGGACTTCCCGGGTTCACAGTGGTCATGAGTTTGCTTCTCAGTTTTCAGCATCAAGCGAATGTCTTTATGAAGTTTTCTTTTTTTTTTTTTTTTTTGTCTTTATGATTTTTTTAAAGGCAGTGGTTTCCAGCCAGATTCAGGAACAGTGATGCCTGTTGTCATTTGCTTGGTATTATGACAGGCTATCTCATAAGACAGACCACAAGCTTTTGTTTTTTTTTTTTTTTTAATGAAAGTCACCTTAAAACATTTTGGGAATTTCACAAGAGCTCTTAAATAATCAGGATACCCTTGGATATTATGAAATCTTGATTGGCAATTGATTTTAGGGCAGATGTTTGGCCAGCTGGGACTGACGATCCAGCGTGGGATCAGAGCCATCATCCCTGCTTTCCACTCCTGCTCTGGGCTCCCCGGAGATTTGTAGCAACTCCCGAAGGCAGGAGGGCCCCGGTGCCAGTACAAGAACAGGAGAGACAGAGACCTCTCCCACATGCTGGCCTTTTCCAGGGACGCTGCTCCAGGCCTGTGCCAGCCCATACCCACAGGCCAATGCAGTGCCCTTCCCATCCCCCATTGGCCCCGTCCTCAGCTTCGGTAATGCCCTGGTTTGCTGCCAGCTCTGCTTAAAGGTTTACTGGTGAAGGGGAATGAAACCCTCGCTTGAAATGAGATTTTAGGGTTGTCTGGGGATTTTGTATCTCCAGGCTCGTCCCGCAAATATGCGAACAATTGAGAATTAGTTACTCAGTCCTCAGACTTTGCCGCAGATGTCCTGTCCCACAGGCTTCCCTTTGTACTTACTTAAGTTGGTTTTTGGTAGGTAACTTCTTACAGAGACGGTCCATATATACGTGTTTTTTCTCCCTTTTGTTCCACGTAAAAGTTACTTTTAGTCTGACTACTCCCTTTATTTATAAGATCTTGTGTTTATTTTTTAAAAAGCTTGATGCCGAAGTACATCAAGTGAAGCGTCGTGATCTTTGCAAAAGATTATTATTATTTTTTTTTTTTTTGCAAAAGATTATTAATTGATGAATCTAAATGAGTATACGGCAATTCTTTTCTTTTTTTTAAAGATTTTATTTATTTGAGAGAGAGAGAGAGCACAGATGGAGAGGGAGAGGGAGAAGCAGACTCCCCGCTGAGCAGAGAGCCCAATGCAGGGCTCGATCCCAGGACCTGAGCTGAAGGCAGATGCTTAAGCGACTGAGCCACCCAGGCGCCCCTCTTTTAATTTATTTTAGGTTTGACATTTTCAGATGATGATAGGGATAAAAGAAATAAAAAGGAATTATTGCCTTTTTCTTTTTCTTTTTCTTTTTCTTTTTCTTTTTCTTCTTTTTCTTTTCTTTCTTTCTTTTTTTTCTTTTTTTTCGTTCTGGTGATCAGACCTGTGTTGGAAACATGCTCCCACTGGTCCATGCTCAGCCTGGGCTCCTGCACCTACCTATGGCTCAGCACTGGCTGATGGGGACCGGATGGGTCTGACAGCAGGAGCCAGACCTGTTCGGTTCGCTCACTGCTGCCCGCCCTCCAGCTTTTGGCCAGGCCTTTCTCACTGCCCCTCCCCTGTCCCCATAGCCTGGGCTTGGTTTGTATTCTTTCCTTCCTCCAGGAATGTGGTGGTAGTGTCTCTAGCTCTAGTCTACCATTTGGCACATAGTAGATATGCATGCAGTAAGTGTTGAATTAATAAATTACTTCTATTTATAATTTCGTGGGTTTTTTTTTAAATTAATTTTTAAAAATTAACATATAATGTATTCTTTGCTTCAGGGGTCCAGGCCTATGTCGTGGTGAGTGTTTAAAGGAAAGGAGAACTTTGTGCTTCTGAAGTAACTGCTGTTCGTTTGGTGGGTACTTTTGAGTTTTCCCTTCTGTGACATACGGCTGGGAGCATAGGGTGCCTTTCTCATGGGGCATGTCAACCGTAACCCACCTGTGGGTTTGAGTATGGTTGGACATGGGGGCTGAGGAGCTCCCCAGATTTCACAGATGAAAGAAGCAGATTCAGGATGAGAACTCAGATTTTCTGGTTCCTAGTCCAGTTCTCTTCCCTGCACCTCAGCATCACTGAGCACCTCCTTTCGCCACTGAGCTTAGAAATAGCATGATTTTTCTGAAAACCGCTTTTGGCAGGGGCCACACCTACCCAGCTTGCCGGGCAGAAAGCGACATTGGTGTGAAGAGCTGGGAGAACCCTCTGTGACTGAGCTGGGCCGGGTGGGGGTAGGGGTGCCTTGGGGCTGGTTGTGGAGGCGGGAGGGTGCTTGTGCTGCTGTGGGCTGAAGCCGCCCCTCTGGACCCTGCATCCCCCACCGGGCCCCAGGGCTTCAGAGCCCCCCTCGCTGCCTTTTCTTCCTTCCTCTGAGCAGCAGGGCGCTTCCTCCCGGGGGTCCGCCTGAGTTGCAGACACCACCGCTGGCCAACCTCTGCCTCTTCGGAGCACTTTGACTTTGCAGAGTGCTCTCACCTTCGTGGCCTTACTCCCTGCCCACTGCTCAGGTGCTGTCCTGCCTTAATGACAACTCTGGGTGGTAGGTCAGGTTGATGTCTTTATTTCATAGATAGTAAAACTGAGTGAGCACGCCGTGGAGTTGGGCCCAGTGTTCTTTTTATGCTCCGTGAGACCTCTGCTGTGCTTTGTATGTCCTTAGCATGGCACTTTCACACCACTCTGTAACCGGGCAGGCCCCTGGCCCTCAGGAGTGTCTGCCTGTTCTCTGTGGTCTCCCTCGTGCTCAGCAGGTACACAAAAAATGTTGACAGCTCCAAGATTGAAGTTTGGATTCTTTTTTTTTTTTCTTTTTAATTTTAAGATTTTATTTATTTAGAGGGAGGGAGAGCGAGTGGGGCGGAAGGGGTAGAGGGAGAGAATCTAAAGCAGACTTGGCACTGAGTGGGGAGCCTGACGTGGGGCTCAATCTCAGGACCCTGACATCATGACCCGAGCTGAAATCAAGAGCCAGACTCTTAGCCGACAGAGCCCCCAAGCACCCCCAAATTTGGATTCTTAATTTAGGAGTCTGTTTAGATGTTAAGCATAGGAGTGGGCAAAATTAAGACATTTACAGAGTATCTCCAAAGACCAGTGCTGGACAGGGTTGCATATCTCTGTGCGGATCCTTACCCGTGGACTTTACCCACACAGGTCAGATGCCCAGGGTTCCTGCTCATGGGACATCTGCCCGTGCTGAGTCTAGACTGGTAACCCTGTGAAACCAGAGTTCACGTTCATGTCCAAAGTGTTAGTATGTGCTTTCTTGGAGAGGACCCGTGATAAGTGTGGCTTTTGGCCATACTTTTGATTTCTTTTGCCAGGACTAGCCGGGATGAAAAAGGAGCCCTTTACTGAACTTGCTTGCTCTCTTTTACAAATAATGAAATACTCTCCCCTCTCCTAAACTTGGTTTCATTCATACGAAAATTTTAGTCCCTTCAAATGTTTAGGCAACAACATAAAAGAGAGTTGCAAGGTGGCTTATGGGCAGTCATGTGTACAGGGGCTCAGTGGACAGCAATCCCTTCCGGCTGGGCAGATGGAAGGAGTGGGATGAAGGTAAACGGCTCAACCCTTGCAGCAAGTGCATCGGGTTCAAATGATGTCCTTGGAAGCAGTCAGCAGTCCCCAGGCTCAGGCAGGGCACAGAAAGAGAGTGGAAAAGGAGGAGGAAGAGACGCATGTGACAGTGTGCCACCGTAAGTTGGCTTCAACATTAAGTGCCAGGGCTGTTGGTTGCTTCTTGTTGACAGAGCTTTTCTCCCTTCCTCCATCTCGATTCCTCCACCATCCCCACCCAGAAAGATGCTGAATAAACACGCTTCTTACTAAAGGTGAATTTCTGAATCTTCACTGTGTTTAGGAGAAAAGAAAGTTGTGCAAGTGATAAGGCAGTGGTGTTCCACTGGACATTTGTTGCTATCCGGAGGCATTGGTGATTGTCACAGCTGGGGGTGGCATCTAGTTGGTAGAGCCCAGGGTCGGTGCTAGACATGCCACCATGTACAGGACAGCCCGCGCGACACAGAGCATCCGGCCCCACGTGTCCACAGTGCCCAGGATAGGAAACCTGGGGGTAAGACTAGTTGTGTGTAAGGGGACAGAGGACATCTGGGAGTCACAGTCAACCATCGGTCCCTAAATAGTGGTGTTGAATTAGAGGAGTGAAGCCCTCTAACACTGAAATCCATGTGAAACTCTATATTGACCGCTGTTTATCTGCCCTTTTGCCCTGGCTTGAGCCCTAAAGGTAGAGCAGTAGCTAATGGGGAATTTAGAAGGGCCGCAGCTTCCCAAAGGGTCGAGAAATAGACCAAGAGGGTCAGGGCCATCAGAGGACTAGGCACTGGGGTCGCGGAGTGTGGACGGACGGAGGGTCACGGAGTGCATGAGAGCTGTGGGCTGGGGTTGCAAGCAAGGCTGTAGGTTGGGCTCAGCCATTGCTCACGGGTTGGGTCACGGAGGCCAGTCACTTTCCTCAGAGCTTTGGCTTCTGCCCCTGCCCCCCATTCTCCACGACCATCCTAGTGGTGGCACTCACGGGCTTCTTGGCTCACAAATCTCACAACCTTGGACTTCCTTTGGGTTTGCCCTGCTTTCCCTGTCCATTCCTAGTTTTCATGGAGTGCTGCCCATTTTCCTGCGGTAGAGTGGCACCCTTCCTCCAGCCCGGGGCCCAGCACGGTGCCAGCACGCTGCTGCCTGCTGCCGGGCCCTGTGACAGTCCAGCTGCCCACCAGACCCAGCTCTCGGTGTGGACATCACATCGCTTTCAGCCTGGGGTCCGAAGGCTGATCTTGTGCCAGGCTCTTGACATGTTCTGTCCCAAGTAGTCCTTGTGATGACACCGTGTGGCTGTCGTGCCTGATACGCGAGTGAGCGAACGCAGGCCGGTGGCAGGCTGGGGTTGGAAGTCAGGTCTGTCTGACCTCACAGCTCCTGCTGCTGCGCTGATCCGCAGCAGAACGGGGCCCTCCCTCGGCTGTGAAAGTCTCGAGGAAGCATCATTTGGATGGCCGCTGCAGACACCCACGCTTGCTTCCAGTTCTCTCTGAGGTCGGTTCCTTCCAGCCAGCCAAGGGCAGCGCTTCCCGCTGGACGCCTGCTCCCTGCCTTATTTGTCAGCACTGTTTCCTGGGCCTTGCAACTGGAGCTTCAGCTCCAGCCAAAGAAGTGGGGCTCCCCTTGCGCCGTGTGCCCAGCTGGGTGTGGGCTCCCTGGGGCTGGCACCCGGTCTCGCTCACTGCAGTGCTCAGCACGCAGTACCAAGTGGGTTCTCAGTGTTTGCTGAATGATTTAGCAAATAAGGAGCAGCTTCTGCCTCTCCTAACGCATTCCCACCTGGAAAAGCCAGGCCAAGGAAGTCCTGTACAGGCCGGCTAACCAGCTCTGCTCACCAGGTCCTGTCAGCATGCAGACTTGTACTTTGTCTCCCCAGCCCCTCCCACTCACCTGCTGCCTTCGTGCCCAGGGAAGCCGGGTGAGCCCACAGCTGTGCCTTTGCACACACGTTCGGCTTGGAATGTCCTTTTCTGGAGATGTGATCCGTCATCCTATGGAGCCCTGCTCAGACAGCTCATCTGTTAAATTCTGATCACTGACATTTATTGAGCCCTGGGCCGGACATCTTAATTTGCCTCTCAGGGTCCCTCTTGCCCCTTTCTGCCTAGTTCTGTCCTGGAGGCTAACCTGTAGGGACCGCGTTGGTTGCTCCCATGCTCTCTGACTTCCTGTTGGGTTTGGCTAGGGGGAGGCCCCAGCAGGAGCTCACAGGACAGGAGGAAAGAGAGGAAACAGGGTACTTTTTGCTGTCCTCTGCCACTGCAGAACTGGCCACATCGTTCTGTCCCCTCTCGCTGCAGCTCTGCCACACTTCTTCCTGGGGTGCTGTGGAGCCCACTGTGCTGCCTACACTTTTTTTTTTTTAAGATTTTATTTATTTGAGATAGAGTGAGAGAGCACAAGCAGGGCAGAGGGAGAGGGAGAAGCAGGCTCCCCGCTGAGCAGGGAGCCCGATGCGGGGCTCGATCCCAGGACCCTGAGATCATGACAGGAGGCGAAGGCAGACGCTTCGACTGAGCCACCCAGGCGCTCCTGTCTACACCTTTGTTAAACTCTCTTCTCATGATCTCGCTGGAGTGGCCCACCGGTGCCCTGCTAGGACCCTGCTGGATACAGACATGGACCATGTGAACCCAGATGGCGAACAATGGTCCCTGCCCTGGAGAAGCTCCTGGGAGGTGAAGGGGTCGGTTCATTCTGTGGGAAGGTATCAGGAAGTGTCTGCCTCAGCAGCCATCAGCCTGGTGGACCCAGAAACACTTGCTGAGGAGATTCCCGGAAGCCGGAAGATTAGTCAAGTGACATTCTAAAGTGGGAGCGCCTTTCATCCCAGCCAAAGGCACAGATGTGACACTGAGTCGGGTGGATCTCAAACTGCCAACAGTTTGGGGGTCCTACGGACTGACGGGGCTACACCCGACCTTCTCACCGCCTGGTTTTAAGTACCCCGACGCTCTTCATCCCAGATTGCATTTGTCAAGACGGGCCAGGCTGCTGTGCGTGGGACCCCTCTAACGGCTGGTGGGAGGGCCAGGCAGGGAAATCGCCCAGTTCAAGAGATGGTAAGAGCACTAGGGTAGGGCAAGGCAGGGATGAAGGATGGGAGTCAGGACATATTTTGGGGGAAATCGGTCTTCAGCAGTTTGAGACAGTTTGGCCTGGAGGAGTCATTTTGGGAGATAGGGCAGGGGTCCAGAAACTCAAGATAGCACACCTGGGCTATGTGGGGATAGGTTATCAAGGGCTGAGCTTTGCCTCCAGAGGAAGTGTTGGTGGGAAAGAGTGAAGGAGGGTGGGTGGGGAGAGCAGGAGCCGAGCATGGGGCAGGCTATGGGCTGTGCCTGTGGGGGGGGAGCATGGCCAGCTCAGGGAGTGACTGGCGATGGCCTGGGCCACGGCAGGGAGGGGAAGGTGCCTGCTTCATCCCTAATATTGCTGGGGCCTGTGGGAGGCCGGGTCTGACTGCCTGTGGCTGGGGGCGTGGGGCTTGAAGCTGCCCCCCCACGAGCCACTTTCCCGAAATAAAGTACATCCATGATCCTGAACCTTGAGTCTTAAACCTGCTGGGCCACCCAACTATGGAACTACCCCAGAGGTGGAATGGGCAGGGTCCAGTGAACATTTGAAAGTGGAAGGAGGTGAGGGTGCCTTCTAGGTCTGCAGCTTGTGGGTGCTGATGGGGCCCTGGGAGGGGAGAGGAGAGGAGGAAGGAGCTCTTTTCTGGCTGTTGTGTTGCAAGTGTGTGTGGGACACTAAACACAAGGTCGGGGAGGGAACAGAGTGGAAGGTTGCAGAGGCATCGGGACGCGTGCGGTCCCCCAGGGAGCGAGGAAGGGGAGAGAGGAGCCGGCCGCCGGGGCACAGCCCTGGAGAGCTCTGGTGTTTAAGAGGTGGCTGGGCAGGAGATCAAGAAGAAGTGGGAGGGAGGGAGGAGGGCCGGGGAGTGGAGTCCTGGAGGCGCAGCGGTGCAGCATGAGGAGGAAGTAGTCACTCCGGTCGCACGGGGCAGGGGCCCCTACAAGTGAGGTCTGCAGAGGGATGGGTGGCGTGAGCGCCTGGCTGTCCCTGGCGGAGAGGGAGGGCAGAGGCAGCCTGCGGTGGGGCGAGGATGGGCGAGGGCAAGTGGACGGAGTGTGGAGGACTTCTCTGGGAAGCTTGTCTGACAGGAGAGGACCAAGAGAGGGCAGCACGAGGAATGCTTTAAAAGGCTGGGAGAGATCCGAGCAGTTTGTACACCCGTGGGTTCTCCTCCTTGCTGGGAGGGGGTCTTTGGTAAGAAAATGCTAGCATATGTGAAAATCACCAAGTGGAGGCCAACCTCAAAAATTCCCTGAGCAGACAAAACCAGGTTAGGCATACGAGCCAAGCTTAATTTAGCTTATTTTGCACGACCAGCTTGACCTGGGTCATATCTTGCTTATGCCTCTGGAAATCACAAGCAAAACTGAAACTTTTCCCAAGGTTGATATGAGGTAACACTGACTAATTCCCTGACATTTAAGGAAACTCTTTTATAACCAATCACTGTGCAGAATAGACAGTCACTGCTTCCTCACCATATAAACTGCTTTAAAACAATATACCGGAGCCTCATTCCATGTTTTGGTTTGAGTGCGAATGCGGCTTTGCAAACTGGCCTTTTGGTGTGTGCACAATAAACTTGTATTACTTACTGCTCGGGTGATTCACTGGTTTTCTTCTGTGATTTTGGAACTTTTGCTACCTGGTAAGTACTAGGGAGCCATATCATCAGCATGGGAAGACCCATTATTAGCAGGGCCTGCATTTCACCCTGAAGGCCCTCCGATGACACTCAGGCCCGAGGAAAGGGACCTCCGGGCAGGAAAGTTGCACAAAGCTGCTAGAGGGAGAGCCAGGGCCCTCAGCGGAGGTGGGCTGAGGCCTCAGGAGGGGTGGATTTGGGGGTCCATCCCTCTGACTTAGACCCGATGATGATGATGCGATGGGGAGTGACCAGCCGTTGGTGCCTGAGCACCTCATGATCGCCAGAGGGGGCCTTTGTGGCCTTGGGGACATGTGGGTGTTCCCCGGAGCTTAAGGCAATTGCGATCTCATTGAGCGAACCCTCCCCGTCTGCCAGCGCATTTGGTAAGCTGATACTATCTTGTCTTCCCAAAGCCTCAGGAGGTAAAGGTTCTGTCAGTCTTCCTGGGCTGTGGCCCATGCTGCAGAGGTGGGGACCGAAACTCTGATGTGGGAGAGTGACCGTCTCAGGTCCCGGGGCTAGGAACTGGAGGAGCTGGGGGGCTTGGCCTCTGCCATTGCTGCTGGAGGGGGAGGCCCCGACAGAGGGGAAAGCAGGGGAGCTGGCAGGAAGGAAGTGAAGGGCACCTGGGCCCCGAGCCTGGTGGCAGGCTGGGTGCTCGGGGAGCTCAGTCTGTATATAGGAGTGGGCCCGCAGGACCTTGCAGGGCTCACTCCCAAAGGCCTTGGGAGGGGGAGGCCGCCCCCAGGGAGTTGGGGGCGGGAAAGTTGGGGCTCAGCTGCCCAGAAGGAGGGAGATGGCTGAGGATGGAGAAGAGATTGTCAGAGTACTAGGGCGCTGGGCCCCTGTGGTTTCCTGCTTCTGCTCTAGAGGGCTCTGCCCAGTAGGGCTCCGTGGCCTATGGCGGGGTCAGGGGTAGGGCTGGGGGAGAAGGTGGCCGTGGACACCCTGGGCCAGGGTCTGCAGGGCCCCCCTCTTCCAGTGGGTTTGTGGCCCCAGGACAGAGTTGACGCCCCCCCTCTTCCACTCTGGGTCTCGAACACACTTCTGTTCCTGTGCGCCACTCGTGGAGCCGTGCCTGTGGAATTGCAAGTCTGACTCTGGGGGCGGGGACGGTGCTGCCACCTGGATATACTGCTTGAACCCGCCTGTCCTGCATTTGTCCCCTGTGAGTTCCTCAAGGTCGGGAGCAGGGTCTGGCCCCCACGGTGATTGCGTCTTTGTTCCCGCAACCCTGAAGATCCTCCCTGGAAGGGGCCGGGGCTCCTGCCTCTCAGGAAACCCCTGAGGTCTCCGCCTCTCCAGCACATGTGGACCCACATGTGGACCCGCGCGTGCGCGCGCGCACACACACACACACACACACACACACACACACACACACGTATACACTATGGTCCAAGCGCAGGGTCTGTCCCGGGGCATCGCTCTGGTGTGGCCCACAGAGGCGGGGCAGGGACTCTGCTCACGGTGTTTCTCATTTGTCCACAGCAGATTTAGGCTCCCAGCCCAGGGGGGTGGCAGGCTCTGGGTGAGCCTTGCTCCCTGCCCTTGAGAGGGTCCCGGTTGTGTAAGGATCTTGGCCAGAAGTAAGGAGGTCAAGGGCGGGGACACAGAGCAGCACCGGTGGCTTCATTCTTTTCACAGCAATGCTATCGGCAGGTATGACTTCACTTTGTAAAGTGGAAACTGAGGCTTGTGTTAAGTAGGAGCCCACGGCGAGGGGTGGAGCCAGGATTTGGGCTAGGTCTGGCTGCAAAGTTCGTCTCAGCAGTAGATGGAATCCTTGTTGGCAAAACCGCCAGGACGGAAGAGGCTTTATGCCGCCCACCTTGCCCACTTGAGCACATACCGTGGTGTTTTGTAAAGGCACACGAGTTCACACAGGTGGGGGCTTCTTAGCTTTTATGAGGCCCTCTGAAAACCAGAAAACCTGCGACGGTGGTGCCCCTTCTCCCCAGAATCGTCCATACATAGAGGCATGCATAGATAAATTGGGGTATGACTTCAGGAGTTCGAGGCCCCCTGAGGCCTCCAGTGGCTCCCAGGTTGAGAACTCCCATCAGGTGTGTTCATGAGCAGGGTGACCGACAAGAGGTGGTGTGTCCCTGCCCCGTCCATGCCTCCTGCCACAGTGCACAGGTGTGTTCCTTTCGGCCCTGTTTTTAATAATGAAACCTGGGAATGATTTGAACAGCCATGGGGAGTGGAGGTCGATTCGATCAGTAAAGCCCATCCAGACACAACGGTTCCAAGAAAGGACGGCATAGGTGTGAAGAGATGTAGCTCTCCAAGACATATGGTTGAATGGGGAAAAGCATGTTCGAGAGTGATATACACACACATCATTTATGTAAAATAAAAGCACAAAACAATATCACTTATTTCTGCACATGTGGAAAAAATGTGTATTGAATGCCCAGAGAAAGGACTGGGACCGTATCCCACAGGGAGCTGGGCACTTCCTAGGTCTGGCAGTCCCAGAGATGGAGGCCTGGGATCTTTTCCCACCAAGCATCCGTGAATCGGATGAGAGCTGGCCAGAGGGATTGCATCAAATCTGGTCAACCGTGTGACCTGGCAGTTCCATTCCCTGAATCTTCAGGCAGGGCCAAGGGGTCATGTGCAAGGACGCTCACGGCAGGATTGTTGAGGGGAGGAGTTGGAGGGAACCCAGAGGCCTGGGACCCCGAGAATGGGGATATAAATAGTACCCACCAGGGACTAGCAACATGGGTGGGGTTTAAAAACATGGTGCTGAGAGAATAAAGTAAGAACTACGTGATGTACTAAGAACCAATTTTAAAAAATACACGCACCAGTTTTGCAAGAGCACATGCAAGTGGTTGGCTGCGGGTGGACGGTGGACGGTGGACGAGGAGTGGGAATAAAAGCGAGATAAAGACAAAGGGTATGTGGTGAATTCAGCTCCCTGGGGGCAGGTGAGGAGGGAGGCCGGGCCGTCAAACCGACATTTCTATGCACATCACGACATCTAGTGGGCACAAGGGCTCCCAGCTCCTTGGTGCCAGAGCCTGTGCAGTGAATATTTCCCAGGACAGCCCGGCAGGGGGTGGGGTGGGCGGGGTGGGTGGATGGAGGGTTGGGGGATAGGGGTAGAGGGAGGTGTGGTGGGGTAGGGTGGGGGCGTACGGGGGTGGGGAGAGGTTGCCTGGAGGGGCCCCTCAACAGAGGGGCAGGGACAGGCTGGCTGAGGTTTGCTATGGGCAGGTCCAGGGATGGGGGGTGCTCTCCACTGATGCAGGGGTGAGGGAAGCTTCAGACAGGCTGAGTTCCTCACCACCCACTGTGGAAGGCAGGGGCGGACGCTGAGGCCCAGATGCCAAATCCCCGCATGCCTACCTCAGTCCTGGCAGGAATCATCTGGCGGGGTCTTCAAGAAAGCAAAGAGGGAAGAAGATGGGCCTGGGATCTGTGGTCAGGAGCAGAAAGCTCTGTGTGGATGGGGGTCACTGGTAGCAGGGCCTGGGGCCATTGGCTAGGACTGGACCATGGCCCCGGGCCAGGCAGGGGTTGGGGGGGAGTGAAGCAGCTGCTGGGTGAGGTCCTACAAAAATCCCTCCTTATCTACTGCCTGAGCTCCTCTGCTCTCCCAAATACCCACCAGACAGGTTGCGGAGGTCATGTGTGATCAGGATAAGTCAGCCCCGGCCCGGGAGTAGGGGGAGAGGTGGTTACCAGCAGGGCCAGTGACCTCTGGGGTTTGAGGGGCCCTACCCTGCCCCACCTCCCTCTGTAATTCACTACTCACCACTCCCCTCCTTCTTCCTCTCTTCTCCATCAGCCTCTGTCCCCTCCTCTGTGTTAGCTGTCCCTTTCCCCCATCCCCAGCCTCTCCTGCCCCTGCATAAGAGTTCTCGTCCTAAGGCACAGAACAACTTGGCTTCTCATGGATTGGGAGTCAATGCCGACATCCTTGCTAGGCGCTCAAGTCCCTTATAATGTGGCCCAGCCTGCCTCCTCACACCTGTCTTCCACGCTCTGCAACTGCATTGCTTCTCATCCCCCAAACGCACTCTGTGATCCCAGCCTCCAGCCCCCGCTCGAGCTGTTTTGAATACCCTTCCTCCCCACTTCTCTGCCTCCTAAAGTCCCCCTCATCCTTAAAGGCCTGGTTCAGTTGTGGGCATCTCCGCAAAGACTTCCCTGGAGAACTGGCCACCCTCCCGCCCCTGTCATTAAATCAGCTGTCATTAATCCCTTTCCAGTGACTGCATTTTGGAACAGTCAGCTCTGTTCCTGTCCTGAGGGTAGGAGAAAGAAGCGTGCGTTCTGACCACAGACTGCGTGGAGGAATCTCACATGGCCACTCACTAGCTGTGTGACCATGGGCAAGGTAATTCACCTCTCTGAGCCTTAGTATTCTTATTGGCTAAATGCAGGTGAAGCTCTCGTTACACAACCCAGATTCCTCACCCCAGTCTGCAAGGCCTTGCCAGACCTGTCTCCAGCCCCTGTCCCGGTGGCTCACCATGCTCCAGCTGCAGGGGCGCCCCCCCAACTCTTCATTCTGGAACATATTAAGTCCTTTCTTGCCTCCTAGCCTCCGTACCTGCTGTTCCCTACCTGGAATGCTCTTCCTTCTCCTCCACCTCATTTCCAATGTCACCTCCTCAGAGAGGCCCTCTGCAACCACCCCCTAAATCTCAGTTCCAAGCTGTCTCACCTTCTATGTATTTCCCCCAATTTAGAACTTTCCTACTTTTTTGGGGGGCACCTGGGTGGCTCATTCCCTTAAGCATCTGCCTTCTGCTCAGGTCATGATCCCAGAGTTCTGGGATCGAGCACTGTGTTGGGCTCCTGCTTCTTCCTCCCCACCCTCTTCCCCCCCACCCCTGCTGCTCTTATTCTCTCTTGTTATCTCTGTCTCTGTCTCTCTCTCTCAAATAAATAAAATCGTTAAAAAATTGTTTGAAGAATTTTCCTACTTTTTGACTTGGTTGTCAGCTCTTAAACTCTTGAGGATGAAGCTTTTGTGTCTGGGATTATGGATGATGACCAGACTCGAGCCATTAGCCTCCCCCCCCCCCCCGCCTCACCTCTGCCCCTGGCTCCTGGGGGAGCCCCTCAGGGAGTGTGTCTCTGTCATGATTGTATTCTTAGCACAGAGCACCAGGCCCTGCCCGCCCAGGGTAGGCCCTTAGTCCACATTTGCTGTCTGTCTGCCCATCCTCGTTCTCCTCCCTTCTTTTCTCTTCACAGTTCCTCATGGCCTCCTGACGGCTTCCCGGAGCCTCCTGGAGGCTTCCAGAGTAGGCGTGCCTCCCAAGCGGCCCTCTTACTTTGCTTCCAAGCCCAAACCAGGATATTCAGTGAAGAGTTTGGGGTACACTCTGCCCGTAGCGTCGGAGGCCTTGGCTATGCCCTCGGGGTCACTCCAGGTGCTAGGACAGTGACCTGGAATGGTCTGGTCTACCCTGAGAGCCTTGGAGAGGGCCGAGAGGTCCCGGTGATGACCCTGGGCCCCTCCCGGGTAGAAGAACTTGGGCTGTGAATTGCTCAGGATGAATGGGTTCCACTTGATCTAATGAAGCCTCACTTGGTTCATAAGAAAATTGGTCCCTGAACATGGCTTGTCCCTCCTTAAGCCAAACTAGAGGTCTGGTAAATGGGGGGTGTCATGGGTCCATGTCATCCCCTTCACTGCTGGAGGACAGTCTTGGTAAGCAGAGGCTGGTCTGTGAGGATGCGGTATTCAGCCTGGGATCGGTCTGCTGCTGTGGGGACCAGGGGCTGGAGAGAGCCTCCCCCCCCCCCCCCGGGCAGGGCTGGACCCCAGGGGCCCCACCGTCCTCCCCCCCACTGAGCAAGTGAGGCAGGATTCACCCTCTGCCCTAAGAGGGAGACTTGAGGGACAGGTCGGGCGGGGCTGTCTCCTCAGATTTGAGGATTTACCAAGAGAATTTCAAAAAGTCATTTTGGGAACTGATGTAAGGGTTGCTGGCATCTTATTTTGTCAAATAAGACACAGGATAATTAAAAAAATTAATTTCTTATGACTACATCCTAAAAAATGAACGTTGGGGCACCTGGATGGCTCAGTCGGTTAAGCGTCTGACTCTTGGTTTCCTCCCAGGTTGTGATCTCAGAGTCGCGGGATCGAGCCCCGAGTCCGGCTCTGCGCTCAGCATTGGAGTCTGCTTGTCCCTCTCCCTCTGCTCCTCCTTCTCTCTCTCACTCTTTCAAATAAATAAAGTCTTTAAAAAAATGAAAATTTTAATACAAAGAAAGAAAGAATGATCTTTCTCTGGAAAGGTTTATAGGCATTCTTACACTGACATTTTGGGCTGTGGACAGCTGAAACCATGGTTAGGAACCAGCTCTTGGGAATTATTGGCTTAGGTGTTTGTGTGTGTGTGTGTGTGTGTGTGTGTGTGTGTAGGAAAATGTTCTGGAAACAGGTAGCTGCCCAAGTGGTGTGTTTGGAGGGAAAAGGGAGTCCTCCCCCATCCCAAATATTTCTTGGATGAATCCAGAAATTGTTTACTTCCCTATATCACTTAGGGAATATCTACTTCCCTATATCCACTTTCTTTAGATTAACTTTTTTTATTTTTATTTTTTTTAAGGATTTTATTTATTTATTTGACAGAGAGAGAGATCACAAGTAGGCAGAGAGGCAGGCAGAGAGAGAGGGGGAAGCAGGCTCCCTGCTGAGCAGAGAGCCCGATGCGGGGCTCGATCCCAGGACCCTGAGATCATGACCTGAGCCGAAGGCAGAGGCTTTAACCCACTGAGCCACCCAGGCGCCTCAGATTAACTTTCTTTAGTTTCCTATTTGGTATTTGCAAATATCCCTGGGGCAGGGTTTGCCAGGAAACAAAGAAACCCTGGACAAGTGTGGCCATGTGTGTGTGTGTGCGCGCGCGCGCGCGTGTGTGTGTGTGTGTGTGTGCGTGTGTAACCTCTGAGAAGGTGCTTGTCCAAATGAAATCTGGTTGGGATCCACGTCGAGGGCTGTGTGGGTGAGGAAGGAGAGGGAGGAGAGGGAGCCGCCTTTCCTGAGCTCTCGCTGTGTGTCACGTACGATGCTTGGGGCTTTTCCACCTGTGCGAACTCACCGAATTCTCCCAGCAACATGGAGAGCTGCTGCTGCTTTAAAAAAAAAAAATATTGTCATTATTTTGTTTTAAAGATTTATGTACTTATTTTAGAGAAAGAGAGAGAGTGGGGGTAGGAGGCAGAGGGAAAGAGAATCCCAAGCAGACTCCATGCTCAGCATGGATCCCGACGTGGGGCTCGATCCCATGACCCTGAGATTGTGACTTGAGCTGAAACCAAGAGCTGGACGCTCCGCCTACTGAGCCACCCAGGCTCCCTGAGAGCTGCTTCTTCGTATCTCCATTTTCCAGATGGGAAAACTGGGGCCTGGGAAGGCACCGTGGATGTCCAGGATCACGGAGCCGAGGGTGGAATCGGTATTTATATCCAGGGCTGCCTGAACTCAAGGCCAGAGCCTTTATTTCTCCAGCGGGCCAATGGTCAGAAATGTTTAAGATCAACTTGAGTCCCAAATTTGTCAGTATAGCGTCCGACAGACGTGTGTTCATTTGTTCTTTCTGTCCTGAAACACTGTGGCTAACTTGGAGGGAAGTTAGTCAAGTACCGATGTGGCCAGGCCCCGCTCTTAAACCTCCCGGTCCCTCCTGCCCCAACCTCCGGCGAGCGCCCGTTTACTCTCTGTCTCTATGAATTTGCCTATTGGGCACATTTCATGCGAGTGGCATCTACAGCACGTGGCTCCTGTGCCTGGCCGCTTTGGCTGGAATGGTGTTTGCGAGGTTCGTCCACGCGCATCAGGACGTCCTTCCTGTTTATGGCTGAATAGTATTCCGTTGCGTGGATATACCGCATTCTGTTTCTCCGTCTGTTGGGTGATGGGTGTTTAGGTGGCTTGCACCTTTTAGCCATCGCAAATTGTGCTGCCAGGACGTTCTTGTGCAAGTGTCGTCTGAACACCTGTTTTCGCTTCTTTTGGTTCACACGAGGATTGGGCTCGTGGGGATTGTATGGTGAGGCTATGT
Source organism: Potos flavus (assembly GCA_028534135.1). NCBI lineage: Eukaryota > Metazoa > Chordata > Mammalia > Carnivora > Procyonidae > Potos > Potos flavus. The sequence goes on from CM052886.1 coordinate 95,840,528, forward strand.
TTAACTGACCGAGGGACGGCCAGATGGTTTCCACAGCAGCTGCATCTTTCCCTGTGCCCAGCAGCACCGTGTGAGGGTTCCAATTTCCCCACCGCCTTGCCAACCCTGGTTGTTTTCCTTTTTATAGCCATCCTAGTGGGTGTGAAATGGTATCTCATTGTGGTTTTTGATTGCGTTTTCCTAACGACTAATGACGTGAATCATCTTTGCCCTTAACTCTTTGGGGGGCCTCCAGCAGGCCCCTTGCCCACCTCCATGCCTCGGTTTCCTCATGTCTAAAGTGGGATACCATCTAGGGTTGTTGTAAGGGTGAAATGAGTGATTCAATGCGAAGAATTTAACACCTGTGCCAGACATGCCGCGGGGACTCTCGAGACCGTTGTCAGGCAGCCCCAGTCCCGCCCTTGCTCAGGTAGGGGAGAGGCTGCCGCTCGGGGGACCCTCCTGGCTCTGGCCAGCTGGCACTCTGCAGGGTGAGTTAGAGCGGTTGCCCTCTGCCCGGCGGTCTGGCCCTCTCTGCCTCCACCACCCTGCAGTCCTCAGGGATCCGTCATCCTTCAGAGGCTGGCCTGGGACTGGCTTCCAGTGAGCCAAGAAGATATTTCTGGAGTGGAGCAGACCCCCTGAGGCCCTTTTTCCATTTCTGTGCCCCCTCCCTGGCCTCCGTGTGCTTTCCCTTCTGTGGGCTCTCTCTCTCCAGACTGCACTCAGCTACTGGAACACACTGGAAGTGCCTGGAAGTTTGCACCCTTCCCCCCAAGTGGCCCTTAGCCAACAATGGGGGTGCAGGTGAGAGAGGGCTCGGCTCCCTTCCCTGGCATGGGGAGAACCCTGAGGTGTAACATGTACCCCAGAGTCCCCTCTCATCCTGGTTGGCCCACCCTGCTGCCCCCCAGTCCCTCTTCAGCGTGCCCTGGGAGCACTACCTTAGGAAATCACTGAGCTGGGAATCCCCATCTCAGGATCCGCTTCTGGGGAACTTGACCTAAAACCAGAATCACCTACTGTGTTCCAAGCTCTGTGCAAAATGCTGAGATGGCCAGTGATAAACGAGATATGGTTCCTCCCCCCGAGGAGCTCACAGCTTGGTCGGAGCTCGTCCTGACAGCAGTCGTAATGCTAACTGCCCATGTGATGCACCTGCTGCGTGCCACCCCCCAGGCTGACCGCTTCACATATCTTCCTTCATGCAAACCCTGTTGAGGCGCCTGGGTGGCTCGGCTGGTTAAGCATCCAACTCTTGATTTCAGCTCAGGTTGTGATCTCAGGGTGGTGGGATCGAGCCCTGCATCAGGCTCTGTGCTCAGCACAGAGTCTGCTTGGGCTTCTCTCTCTCCCTCTCTCTGTGCCCCTCCCCCTGCTCGTGCTCTCTCTCTTTCTAAATAAGTAAAACAAAAACAAAACCAAAAAACCCTGTGACCCTCTGTGCGGGGGGATGGTGTTATCACCACCACTTTACAGATGAGTGAGGCCCTGAGGTTAATACGTGGTCTGGCATTGCACAGCTCAGAAGTGGCGGCATGAACCCGGAGCCTCGGCGTGTGGGCCCTGGAAAGCCCGTGCTCCTGACCGACCCCCACACTGTGTGTCGTTTCTCCGTAGAGGGCCAAACCTGAGGGGGAGGGGACGTGCCAGCTGCTCCCATTCAGTAGAGGACAGAGCTTCTGCTGGGCCGCGCTGTGACTGGTGGCGAGGGTGCGCCACAAGTAATTTGTTACTGATCTTTTTTTTTTTAAAGATTTTATTTATTTATTTGACAGAGAGATCACAAGTAGGCAGAGAAGCAGGCAGAGAGAGAGGGGGAAGCAGGCTCCCTGCTGAGCAGAGAGCCCGATGCGGGGCTCCATCCCAGGACCCTGAGATCATGACCTGAGCCGAAGGCAGAGGCTTTAACCCACTGAGCCACCCAGGCGCCCCAATTTGTTACTGATCTTGGTTAATTTTCTGTAACTGTTTTTTTTTTTTTTAAGATTTTATTTATTTATTTGAGGGAGAGCGCCCATGAGTGGGGCGAGGGGCGGTGGGAGAGGGAGAAGCAGGCCTGTGTCGAGTAGGGAAGCCTGACACAGGGCTCCACATAGGGCTCGATCCCGGAACCCGGGGATCAGGACCTGAGCCAAAGGCAGACGCTTCACCGACGGAGCCACCCAGGAGCCCCTCTGTGACTGATTTTAATTAAGAAGAAAAAACAAGTAGATTCAAGCCCATCTCTCTGCTGTAGTCACTCCCAGCTCCCTTTCCTTCTCCTGTGCTTTCCAGAGCGAGAGATGGGCGGAGGTCCTGCCCTGCGGCAGCGCAGGCTGCTGGAGGCGGAGACCCCATCCCACGGGTGGTGGTAGAGACGGGGTGTAGACAGTGCTACAGACAGGTGGTGGCCTTGCCTGGTGTCCACACCATCTGGGCTCCCGGGAGCTGGGGCCTCAGGCTCGCGTGGGGGAAGGAGGTGTGGCCAGCCCCTTCGTGATAGAAACCCCCACCCCACCCCCCTTCCTTCAGTAACCACAGACCCTTGGGAAATCAGTACTGTCCCAGGAGGAGCCAGGCTGTGTCTCTTGGGGAGTGTGCCAGCGTGGTTAAGAGCACAGACTCAACGCAGATTGCCTGGGATCAAAGCCTAGCTCTGGTGTTTATAAGCTGAGTGACTTCAGGAGAGTTACTTAATCGCCAGATGCCTCGGTTTTCCCGTCTGTGACTTGGGGACAATAACCACACTGGCCTCTTAGGATTGTTGTGAGAATCAGCTGAGATAATACATATAAGGCAGGCGGAACCCTGCCTGCACACAGCGGGAACTATACAAGTGTTGGCTGCTGTTACTACTGTCACAAGAGGAGTGTCCAGGCCTGGTTAAGACCCCCGATCGCCGGGCAGCCCCTGATAGAGCCCCTGAATCTGGACATGCTCTCCTAGACGGATGTCCCTGGACCCCTCTGTGTTCCTGGGGATGGGCAGGGGCCTCCCTCTTTCCCCAGCTCTCCCCTCTCTGGCTTGCATCTCGCCCACGCGGGGCTCCTGGTGATTCTGCGTCAGAGTCCCGAGCCATGGGACTGGGGCTGAAAGCGATGGTCCCAGGGACACCACCCTAACTCTGGACAAGGCCACTCTTTCTTTCAGCCTACACACCTCACAGTGAGCGAGGGAGCAGCTGGCTCAGGGGCCAGCCCCCGTGACTAAGTCAGCTGTGCCACTGCCTGACTGTGTGACCGTAGCCGGCCCCTTCCCCTGGTCCTGGTGATGGAATGAGCATTTATGAACCATTACCGCATTTAATCCTCACACTCACGGGCGATTCTGGTCCTCATCAGACAGGCCTGGAGGCAGAGGCAGCAAGTGTGAATCACCACAATAAGGACAGAGAGATGTGGTCAGGGAGGGGCTGGGCCAGCAGAGACCCCTCCCCCCATGATAACTGGACTCACGAGGGGCATTTCCTCTATTGCAGGCAGGTGCTGCTAAGGGGAGGAACAAGGCCACAAGCAGGTAGAGCCAGCTCCAGAACCTAGTCTGCTTGGATGCGGTGCCCGTGCCTGACCCGTGGGCCTCAGGGATGAGAGCCAGGTCCCGGGGCTCAGCCCTCGGTGCCAGGACCATGCCTCTGTCCCACGTGTGGCCCGGGCCAGACAGGCAGGCTGAGAAGACGCAGGAAGGCCTTGGCCACTCAGAGGCCAGGGCGCTGTGTCTCCCCTATCAGACTGGGGGCTCCCTGAGGTCGGGGGTTGTCTCCCTAAATAAATGATAGACTCTCTAATCTAATGTCTGGGAACACTGTCCTTTTTTAAGTTTCTGTTAGAGAGACCTGCAAACCCACACAGAAGTAGAGAACAAAGCATAACGAACTAGCGTACACCCGCATCCTCAGACCCAGCAGCAATCAATTCACAGCCAATCTGGTTTCAGCAACCCCCTCCCCGCTCCCCCTGCCCGCACCCAGAGATGATTTTGAAGCATGCCTCAGGCTGAGTCTCATTTTACAGATTTTTCTGAATGTGCATCTAAAGGTGAAGACTCTCCTTCAGGAAAAGGACAAAAATCCCTTATTTACGGAGACGTCATGAAGGCAAGGACTCGTTTCTTGTTTCCTCCTTGTGGCCGGCTCGGGGGAGCCCTATGGCCCTGGGCTCGAAGTCCCTCTGCTTCCACTTCCAGGGCACGAAAAATGCCCAGGCTGGGTGGGCTCTGCGTGTGCGGTGGATTGACCTTAGCCAAGACCCTGGTCTGCCAGTGGAGGGCAGGGACAACCTCTGCGGGCAGCCCGGCTCCGACCCCCGTGCATGGGGCTCCTGGCCCCGCCTGAGGCCTGTGTGGAGGACGTCGGGACTGTCCCCCTCTGTGGCCCTCAGTCGCAGTTAGCGGACATCCCTGGCCCGTCTTGTGTGTTTATACCTTTCCTCCCCTCATAGTATTGGATGCAGCTCTTTCCATTTATACCTTTCCTGCCCATGGGCTCTGCTGTTTGGCAAAAACAAATAAAGAAATAAATAACTTTGGTGAATGCCATTGTGTTCCTCGTGTTATAATTTTCACTCAGCACTGTTTTAAAAAAATCTAGCCTTGGTGCTCCAAACTGCTGTTCTATATCCCGTGATGTGCAGTTGCAAAATGTTCTGCCCCCTGCCCGTCCCCCTGCGAATGAGCTGCAGGGCTCCCCCGGCCTGGCGCGTGGGGACCTGGCTGAGACTCCCGGGATGCAGTCATGAGTGGCGCTGCTGGGTCACAGGGCACCTCGTGTTTCATCTGACGGAGCACGGCCAACCCGAGTCCACAGCGCGCTGCCTAGTCGACACCCACCCGTGCCACGGGCTCCGGGGTCCCCACGTCCCCGCCCGTGCTGGGCTTTCTCCAGCGCTCTCATTTTTGCCCATCCGTTGGAGGTAAGCGATGCCTGGTGATTTTCAGCACCTCCCCTCATGCACGTTTGCTTTTGGGGTCTTGTCTCCTTCCCTGCCTGTCCATGGCTCTTGCCCATTTTGAGGGTAGGCTTCCCGTCCTCTTGTCGCTCTGCAGAAGCCCCTTGTATCGTCTGGTCTAGAAACTAAGCCTTTGTGGGTTCTGACATGGCCAGCATCCACCATCACTCTGTCATCTTCGGCCACTTTGAAACCTAACTCCTCTCCCTCCTGCCGGCCGCCCGGCTCCTTGCTGAGTGGATGGCACAGGTGAGGCCCTTCTCACTGTCTCTGCCCTTTTGGTAAATGCCAGGCATCCGGGACAGGGTACATCCTGCACCAGGAACTTGCTCTTAGCACGGGGTTCAGGCACGGGGTAGGGAGGGACTGGCCAGAACAGGACAGCAGCTGCCCCAGAGCCCTGTCCCTACTTCTCGGGTGCCCTTGCCCCTGACGGGTCTGGGTCCAGCTGGTTCCTTCATCCACACTTCCCAGCACTATGCTGGGACATGACGTTGACCTTGGCCCTCCAGCTTGATTGAGTCCCTGCCCCTGGCCTCAAAAACTTCAGCTCAGTAGAGAGAAAAAAACACACCCACTGACCACCGAGGTGGCTTGGTGGAAGCCTCAGAGAGAGGGCACTCGGGAACACAACTTGGATTGCTGCCATAGCTGGTCAGGGAGGGCTTCCCAGAGGAGGTGCCTTTGGTCTGGGCTTCGGAGGAAGCATGAGCATTCTGCAGGCCTCAGCAAGGTCTTAGTTAAAGCCCCGAGTGGGAACGGGAGTGGAGCTTTTCGTTTTTATTTCCAGGGAGTATGATTTCTAGGTCTTTCCTTTTCATGGAGTTGAGGGCTCTTTGCCCCTGGCTGCTTCTTCTGAACAGGGGCCAGGGTGACTCACAAGGGAAAGGAGGCCGGCTTAGGGGTTAGCAGATCTGCCTTCTCGGAGTGACCTTGGGCAAGTTCCTTCTCTCTGGACCTAGGCCCCCTCACGTGAATGAGGAGGGCCTGGGGTGGAGAGGACTCTCCCAGGACCCCTCCAAATCCCCCACGGACAAGGGCACTGAGGGGGGTCTGCCCCGAGTCCAAAGCCCCAGGACCTCCCCGGTCTCTCTGCTCTGTAACCCCCCTTTCTACCAGACCCAGGGCAGGCTTGATTTCTTTTTCAGGGTTTGCTCTCAGAGCCTTTTGGATTTTTCTTGCAACAGAGCCTATGAATTGGGCAGGTCCCGTGTGTTAGGCTCTGGGCTCGGGGTGTTTTACTTCATTTACTTCTCACAAGTCTGTGAGGTGGGTACTATTATACCAAGGGGCTCAGAGAGAGTAGGCCACCTGCCCAAGGTCACCCAGCTTATAAACGGCAGGACAAGGAGCTCCAGAGTCCATTTCCTCTGCCTATGCCCCCACGGGTCCTCCCTTCCCTAAATTCCAGCTGCCCTGTTAGCATTCCCTGGCCAAGCACTTTCTATACTTCTCCTGGATTCCAAACCTTGATCTCACACAGTCACCTCCCCCTTTCCCACCCTCACCCCTACTTTCCCCTCTGCCATCCTTCGCCCTCTGTCCCCTTTCCTGTTAGAGCCTTGTTAGCTATTCCAGGCCTGTCTTTCTTAGTCTGCATGTGCCCGGAGCGTGCCCCAGGGGCTGGGTGCCTGCACTGAGCCACGGGGATCCCTGAGGCTCCCCATTAGGTTCCAGCCCCACAGCACACACTAGCCCCGAGGAGGGGCTTGGAGAGGGGGTACTCTGCGCCTCACATCCCTCGGGGTCACTCACTTCCCTGAGGCTGAACAGGCTGAGCTATGGAGGAGGTCACGCTCGAGAGGCCCGCAAGGCTGGAGATCTGGGCCTTGGCAGCCGGCCTGGCACGTGCCCGAGGTGGCCAGCCTGAAGGTATGTGCTCGTCCTGCTGGAAGCCTCAGGGTTATCAGAGGGGAGTGAGTGGGCTGGGACACCCCGTCTCCTAAGACGTGCAGGGACTCACGCCACCTGGGTGCGTGTGTGTGCGCGCACGCACGTGCTAGCTGTGCTCCCCCACCCCCGCCCCCTGCTGCAGGCCTGGCCCCTGAGGAGGGGTGCTGGGAATTCTGGGTCCAACACTTGACTCCCCTGCATCTAACAAATTCAGCAGTGTCTGGGACCCAGCAGGCCTCGGACTCATCTGCTCTACCATTTTTATAGCTAGAAGCCTAAATCACATTTTCTTTTCCCCCAGGAAAAGCCTGTCTCCCCCATTTGAACCCCAGCACGGGGAGGACTGGGAGTGAGGGTGTGAGGTGGGTGCTGGGCTGGAAGGACGGCTACCCAGGGTGTGTCCTGAAGCTCCCCCCACCCCCCCCAGCCGCAAAGACATTCCACCCCTCGGCCTCAGCCGCCTCCGATGAGCAGGGCCAGCGCCCCCTGGGACAGTCGCTGGGAGTGTGCACTGAACGCTGGGGTGTGTACGCGGTGTGTAAGTGCCACGGCATAAATGTGGGGTGGTGTTGCTGGCCGGGATTTTCACTTCCACTTAGCACTGTGCTGGGCCCAGGAAGGGGGATCGGCAGACACCCCCCCCAACCCCCCATTTGTTAAGGCCTTAGGCCAGATCCTGGAGAATGGTTTGGGTTGCGTCTTGGCCCCTGAGCCATGGAAGCCGGTTGGGCGAGGAGCAATGGGGGAGGGAATGAGTGAATGCATACACGAAGGGACAGCATCTCTGCAGGTGTTGAGACAGACGTTACCCCACAACGGCAAGGTACGAGGGGTTGCACCAGATGACTTTGGAGGTGACTTTCCACTCAGGTCCCTACCAGTACTGTGACTGGAGCTGAGTTTATGCCCTTTCTGAGAGACTCTTGCTCCCGAGCCTCCCGGTGGCTGGTGCTGGGCTGAGCACAGTACCTTGTGCCCGCACACTCCTGCTCTCAGGGGCTCTTGCGAGAGCCTACAGCTAGCAGAACAGGGGCGTATGTAGGTCCTCTGTGATGGGCCGGGGGAGGCAGGAGAGAGGACATCCTTTGGGAGGTCATGGCTGGGTATGGATGTTGGCACTACCAGCCCCTTGTGGAGCAGCCTGGAAGGCTTCCTGGAGGAATCAGTTTTGAATCTCAATGTGGGAGCCAGTGGGCTGGCTCCTGGTCCCAGCCATCACTGGCTTGTGGACCAGTATGCACCTGCCCCCTGCTTGCCCAGCCATGCCTGGCCCAGGACCCTGGAGGGCAGGAGGGAGGGGTGCCTAGCGGTGGGGGCAGAGCGTGGGAGCGGTTTCCTTTCTTGCTGGCTCACATGGGTAGACTCTTGGGAAGCTGTAGCTTCTAGGTATGGTTCTGACGCTATGGGACTTGGCCCGTTCTAATCTCTTAGACCCCATTTCCTCTCCTGCAAATGTGTGATTAGCAGAGGGACACTGGGGGGGGGTCTGTTGGGAGTGACCCAGCCAGCCCAACCCAAGACCTTGTGCCCTGGAGTGAGCTGGGGGTGGTGGAGACTTCTCTTTGTAATTGCCACCTCCTGGAGGGCCATTTGGGGGCTGGAAAGTGCCCCCAGCAAAGTTCAGTCCCTGGCATCTGCCCCTTCCACCCCCCTATCCTCCTGCCACATTTTGCCCCCTCCGTGTTACATTCCACAGAGGAAAGTGATCCTGCACTCAAGGCCTAAGGATTATGGGCCGGAGAGCAGCCCATGTTGTCCTGGGAACACTCACGTAGCCCTTTCCCACAGGTACTCTCCTCCCCCCACCAAAGGCTGGGGTTGGGGGTTGATCCCGGCACACCCCAGCCTAAAGGAGCAGTTAGGGGGCCGGTAAGTCTTTTCCTCCCTCCCTGGGGGTCAGCGATCCCGGGTGGGGGTGAACTGGGTTGAGCTTCCAGGAGGTGGCTAGGGGCTAGGTCCTAGGGTCTCCACATGCCTGGGCTTCCCTGCCCCCGCACTTCTGCCCTGACCCCCCTTCCCAGGCTGAAGCCCCCCTATCCCTACTAAGCTGGGGATTTCCGCAGGCTGAGCCAACCGCCTGACCCTAATTATGGCGCCTTCATCCTGTTGGGGTTAAGCTCCCAGTGGCCTTCACTGCCCCCACCACAGAGGCGAGGCCTGGGGTCAGAGATTCAGGAGGCTCAAGTCTGGTGGGCCCCCTCTGGGAAGAGCTGATGGCCAGTCTTCTCCCTGGGGGCCTCAGAGGGTGAGTTGGCGGCTTGTCCTGGGGGTCTGGGTGGACAAGCTAAGATGTCCCGAGAATGCTGGGGAAGGAAGGCGCGGTTTCTCTGGAGAGCCCTCTGGATGGGGGTGGGGGGTGGGTAGCCCTGGGGAGCTGACCTCTGGAGAGCAGGGGAGTCTGAAGGTGGGAAACTCCCAGAGGCCCCATTCTCAACCCTGGCTTCATTTAGAATCACCTAGAAAGATTTTTCTAAAACACCCATACCTCAGCCCCACTCCTCCTGACATTGATTTCATCAGCTAGGGCCGGGGCAAGCATTGATATTTTAAAAATTCTCCCCAGGTGATTCTCCTGTAGAGCCAGTTTGAGAAGGCCCTTGAGGGAGGTCACTCCACTCGTTGGGCAAGGCTGGGTTGGAACTTGGCTTTTCTAACCCTCTGGCGGGCCACTTCCTCTTGGCCTCCTCTGTCGCCTGGAGGCTTACCGGCTGTCCCGTTCATTTCATCATTCAGGTCCTTAAGAGCTGTGTGACCCTGAGCAAGTTGCTTCACTTTGCTGTGCCTGACTTCTCGGCTGCAGTCATAGGCCCTAGTGATAAGAGTTGAATGAGATGGTGCCTGCAGGGCCCAGCAGCGCTTGAGGTAAGAGTAACCGTCATCCTTTTGCCTTCTGCCCGCAACCAGGGCAGGGTCTGGGCAGAGGCCTCCTTGATCATCCCGCCCATCAGGCAGGTACAAGTGTCAGAGCTCTCTCAGGTGGAGTGGGAAGTGGCTGTGTGGATGTTCCCTGGGCCCTGAAAGGGAGGTGTGAGGTGGAGGGAAAGTGCTGGAAAGAATGGCTCCCTCACCCACCAGACCTCATGCCTTTCCTACTGGAGGGTGTCACCGGTGTGGGGCCTGCAGCTACAGGAATGGCCGCCAGGTGTCACCCTCAGCTCATGCTTGAAGTGAAGGCAGCGCAGAAAGAGGAAAAGGAGCTGGGTGGAGAAGGGGGGGGAGGATCCCCCCCCCACTCCAGGGAGTGGGTGAGCTTGGAGAGGGCCCTGGATGGTGGGATGGCTGTTAATTTCTGCAGAAAGGTGTTGTGTAAAGGCTCATCGGCCTGCCTTCAGACATGCTGACAGCAAATCCCCATTCAACAGGTTCTTTATGGGGCACCTGCTGCGCACGTAGAGTAAGAATTTTACTGAACACCTATTATGTGCAGACTCCGTACCCTCGGTTGGCCTTTCCATTTTCACAACAACCCTTATAGTTAGTCCGATTATTAGTCCCATGTTACAGATAAGGAAACAGAGGCTCATACTGGTTATGTGTTGGGCCCAAGGTCACCCAGCTGGACAAGGACTGAGGCCTGTCTGGAGCCTAAATTGTTTCTCCTACCCGGGTTAATTCGCAGAGAGTTCTAGAATAGGAAACCCGCAGCAGGCTTCCCATCGGGTTGGGAGAGGATGTGGCAGGTGGCCTTGCTGTCTGGCTCTGCCACCCAGGAGCCCGTGAGGAGCTCAGACGGACCATGCTGCCGACAGGCAGAGGAAGGAGCCACGCTCGCTGGGGTGGCCGACGTGGGGCTGGGATTCATTCGTTCTTGGTGCTGGGCCTGGGCAGGCTGCAGACAAAGCAGCCACGAGCCATATTCTCTGTCCGCCCATGTGCTTCTCTCAGCAAACTCCCCACCCCAGAGTTATTTCAGTTTGCTTTTTCTTTTTAAAAAATTTAATTTATATATTTTAGAGAGAGAAAGAGCAAGGGCGAGCTGGGGGGAGGGGCAGAGAGGGAGAGAGAATCTGAAGCAGTCTGTGCTGAGCACGAAGCCTGATGCGGGGCTCAATCCCACAAACGTGAGATCATGACCTGAGCTGAAACCAAGAGTCGGACGCTTAACTGAACCACCCAGGAGCCCCTATTTCAGTTCTCTTCCCTGTCAATTTCAGGGCACACTTTGTTCACTCAACACCCTGTCCCTGCCCCCTGCCCCCTGCCCCCTGCTGGGCTCCGTACTGACCACTTCTCAGGACAGATACTAAGAGGGACAAGACAAGTCATCCCTCACCTGAAGCCTAGACCAGTGGTCTCCAAGGAGTTTGTGATTATGCCCCCTAGCAATTAAAAAAAGTTACTGAGTATGCACTAGAAATATAAGCACATTTTTATATTGTTTACCTTATAAATCACACTCCCACTAAGTGAAAAGTTGAGATTTAAAAAAACAGATGTCCTATTATTTTCCTCCTATATCTCTGAAGACACACACACACACACACACACACACACACACACACACACACGGCACTTCAGACCCAACTGTTCAGGAGATGAGAGGGTAGAGTTGGCCCAACCCCGCTCAGTTGTGTGGTCAGTGTTCCAGAACATCCTTGCCCACCCCTTCATGCCCCAGCAAAGGACAGGAGAAACTTTGGGGACAGCAGGTGGGAGTGTGGGCAGGCAGGAAGCCATGCCTGGGGAGGGATCTGGATAATCCAGGCAAGAAGCAGGTTTTTATTTTCAATCCTGATGCTGAGAAATTTGTATTGTGTTTTACACTGTTCCAGGACATACAGAGCCGGGACACTGTGTCCCAGGTGGTATCTGATTGCAGGTACTTTAGGTAGTTCTGTTCCATTTCCAATAGTTTAAACCACCAACCCCCCCACCCCACCCCACTTCCCGGAGGTTGGGAGCATTCCACCTACTACACACACTTGGGACAGGAAGGAGAGAGCCCATCTGGGGAGGCACTTAGGGGCCGCTTTCTCAGGGGCTTTATCCTCCATTGCCCCTTCTGGGTTGGAGGCTCCCGTGTCCCCCTTGCCTGGGTAGATCCTCATGCAGGGCCCACCACCTGGGGACCCCCATGAATACGGGTTGCAGGAGAAGAGGGGCAAGAGGCCGCATTTGGGGTACAGAAGGGAGCCCCTCTAGGAGGCCCCTTTCCTCAGAGAAGTCTTAAGAGAAGCCCCCCACCTCCTCCCCCTGTGCTGGAGAAGGCCCAGAGGGCCAGTGAAGGCATCTGTCTGCCCCTGAGGGTGCAGCCCTCAGCCGGGAGGGCAGCCATTACGGCCCGTCTGGCGTGGGTGCCTTTGTGAGCAGCGGCTGGGTGTCTGCTTCTGCAGTCACTGGGCGCTTGTTCTGCGGGGTGAGGGGTGTGGGGGTGGGGGCACGTACGTGACGCAGGGCACGAACAGCCTCACCTACCAACCGTACTCCTGCCAGGTACAACCAGCCACCGCGGCTGCCCGCCGTCCGCCTCCTCCCTTCCCTGGGCATGGCCAAGCCGGGGGGCAAATGACTTGGCAGGTACCTCCCCTCGCTTGGACCCACTGGTGCAGGGCGGGCTCACCTAGGGCACAGGCAGGACTCCCAGCTAGATGGGTGCTCTGCCAACACCCCTCCCCGGCTCCCGCCAGGAGGACGGCAGGGAGGGGGTGCGGGGAGAGGGTGCGGGGTGGGGGGAAGGGGTTAGTGAGGCAAGGGAGGGGGCGCAGGGCAGAGATAGGCACCCTCCCCTCTCCCAGACTGGATGCGTAGAGCAGGGCAGAGGGGCTGCAAGAAGGGGGAGTTGCACTGTTTAGGGCCCAGGAAATGATTTCCATGCAAATGAGATGCAAACTCCTTAATGAGTTTGCAATTAGGAAAGGAGGCTGCCAGGCCCCGGCAGTGCCTGCGGGTTTTATGAATGGGCCTGCGTGGGGGTGGGGGTGGCTGCGCGCCGGCCCGCCCCCACATTTCCCTGCCCAGGCGGCCGCGACATGCCGCGCCGCACGTTGCTGCCTCCCGGCCCCGCCGCGACCTGGCCCGCCACCACCGGGTCAGCTGCTTCAGACGGGGCGCGGGAGGCTGTCGGCCAGAGTCCCCGCCACGCCGCCCGCCCGCCGGCGACGCGTCGGGCCGGCGACACGCCCCCTGGGGCCCTGGCGCGGGGGAGGGAGGACTCTCTCCTCTGGCGCCCCTTTTCCCGGTTATTGGAATGGTTTCCTGAAGCAGGAGACAGTGAAGTTAGCCTTTAAGCCCCGTTTCCCTCAGGATGGGTGGCCCTGGGAGGTCACTGGCCACGGGAGGGGGTGCGCCCCTAACTTGGGAGGGCAATGACCTTGGGAGGGATCGAAGTATAGGCGAGAGGAGAGGACCCAGTTCTAATTCCAGAACCCCTTGCACCTCCCCAGTCCTCATGTCTGTTCCCACCTGCCTCACCTCAGAAGGCCTGCTTCTACCACCCAGGGGCACCTGCTTTTTGTCTGCAGTGCCCCTCAGGTCTGCCCTGGGCTTTGCTTGGACCTGGGGGCCAAAGAGTGAGTCTCCTGGGTGGGTGGTCAGCTCTATTCAGAAAGGAATTCAGCAGAGTTTGAGAGTTTGAGCCCTATTAGGCCACAGACCCATCCCCTCCCCCACTGCTTTCAGAGTAAATTAACTAATTACCTCCAATTAAAGCGCCATGCTCTCTGTTCCCTCCTGGGCTTCAATCCCCGCCCCTGGGAGTCCTCTTCACCCTGGCAGGGTCTGGACGGGGGCCTGGCCATTAAGGTGGAAGCAGTGAATCAGTGAGCCGAGCAGGGGAAGGGCGGGGAGGAGGGGGAAGCCCACAGAGCCATTTACTTTTTGGGAGTGGTCCAGGCAGTCCGGTCCTCTGCCTTCCTTGGGATCGGGGCACGTAGGCCCATGTGGGGCCTGTGAAGGTTGGGAGCAGGGGTTGCCTCTGGAGGGAAGACCTGGGCCTGTGCAGATTTTGAGGCTCTGAGGGTAACCCTCCTCAGAAAAAGCAACTCCAGGGGCAGGTTCTAGGAGCTGCCCGTTCTTGGTGGCACCAGTTGCCTCCCTCACCTGGAGAGACTCCAGATGCCAGGGGTCTATCCAGTCTCTCCTCCCTCCAGCCTCAGCTCCTCTGGCTTACAGCAGTGAGAACACACCTTGATCCTTTTTCCTCCTGCCCCTTCGTGGCCCGGAAGCCTAGGCCCTAGCGCTAACATGGCCCACACCAGCCTCACACCCCCTTGCGCCACGTGTGAGACGTGATGGGGTGGAGGCCTGGCAGCCAGAGGCAGAGAAATGGGTTTTTGACCCGGGTATCACCTCTCGGGGAGCTGGCCTTTCCCTATGCGGGCAGCACCACACCAGGCTGTGACTCAGGCCCCTACCCTACCTTGAGCCCCACCACGCCATGAATCTGGGCTCGGGCCATCCTTGTGTAGGGAGGGGGTGGAGGCAAGATTTGTCAATTGCGGGCTTCTTTCTGGGGTTACCTCTCCCAGCCCTGGCAGGACACTGAGGCCATCAGAGTGAGTGGATGTGTGAGCCATCCAGGACAGCGGCAGGGCTCCACACACACAAAAGGCTGCGCCTGGCGTCTCCTGAGCCCCCTCTGCCGGCTTGACTTCCCCGCCGCTCTCTACTGAAAGCCGGCTCAAATCTCCCCAGCTCCAGAAAGGCTTCAGCATGCCCTCCTTATTTGTGGCCAGTATGCCACTCTCAACTGGCTCCTGGTTTTCACTCGTTTCTGTGACTCTTGTCCCCTTCTCCAAAACCTCCGGGAGGGGATCTGCAGGACTCTGTTCTTCCCTGCACTTCCCAGCGGCCAGCAGAGGGAGCCCCCAAAAGACGGAGGCACTCGGGAAGGAACAATCTGCTTCCCCGGATCCAGGCACTGTGCAAAGTCCGGGCTTGGTTTGTGTAAAATGAAACTGACCCAGGATGCCTTCCTCGCTGGGATCTAGACTTAACCTGTCAGCAGAGTGCTAGAGGTTAGACTACAGGTTGAACCCAGGGGCTGCCTTGGAGATGAACCGAGGTGGCCTTGGGCAGGAAGGAGAGGATGAGGGAGCTGACCCCTTCCAGCAGCCCTAATGGGGAAGGGGCACTGGAGACCTCCCTCGCCCTGGGAGAAGGGTTGGGAGGGGCTGCAGAAAATAGCTGTTGTCCCACCCTGTGGGAAGGGCGGCTGTGGATATCAGGGCCACATTTGGATTTCTGGCAGGATGGGGAGCTGGTCAGTTTGGGATCCCCCCGGAATTTAAGATCCACCCCTTGGTGTTCTCCCACCATTACATTTCTGGGGAGTTCTTTACAAACAGGTGTAAAGGGCACAAGCTGGTAATATGGGTGAATTCATGCCAGTCTAGGAGGGGCCCTCCTGACATTCCTGTAGATGTGGCCCCAGGGCCCTGGGAAGCAGACTGCTCTTCTGGGCCATCAGACCTTTCTTTCAGCCTGTCCGAGTGTGCATGGCGAGATGCTGGCCTTCCCCCTTTGGAAATACTGGGAAATAGGCTCTGTGTCCATCCTGAACATTCCACTTCTTCTAGGGACATAATTGAGGGGAGAAGGGGCACGGGGCTCCAGTATCTTTTAGGTACCCCGCGCCACGAGAGGTGGAGTGGGGAGGGGCTTGCTGTTAGGTCATCTCACACAAAAGCCTGGGAATGGGGCTGGGAAGGGAAAAAGGGAGACAGGACACCAGAAGCAGTTCTTTCTTGGGTTTGGGGTTTGGGGACGGGACAACACGGAGAAAAACACGGTCGGCTAGGTTCCAGGACACCCGGGCACGGAACAGGGGGATGGCCGTAATGGTCTAGCAGGAGCGAACGATGGCGAAGTAGGGAGGTGAAGGGGGGAGCGTTGCGCCCACCCAGGCTCCCCCCAAGCCCCTCTCCCCCAGCTCTCCCGAGCCCGGCCCTCCGAGGCCCCTCCTCCAGACCTGGGCGCCGCCTCCCCCTCCCCTCCTCCTCCCCCTCCCACCCGGCGCTGCAGCTGCTGCCGACGGACCATTCTGCACGTAGCGAATGGAGGAGACGCACAAGGGAGGCCTCAAGTGCGCGCGCGCGCGGGGGCCGGAGCCGCGCGGGCGGGGGAGCGGCTGCGAGCGCGCGTGCGCGTGCGGCGCCGGTCCTGAGCGCGCGCGCTGAGCTCTGGAGCGCGCGGCTCCTCTGCGTGCCAAGGTTAGGGATGCTCCGCGGGTGGGGCCTCCGCAGCTCCAGGTCCTGCCAGGACACTCTGCCCCCAGTCCAGGGAACCCCACCTTTACCCAGGCCCCTTTTCATCTTCCATCCCAATAGTACGGTCCTTTGCGCGTAGTAGGCGCTTCATGATGACGGGGTGCTCGAATGAGTTGATTTGCTCCCCCTCCTCATCCGCTGGGTCGCGGCTCTACAGTCAGCTGGGTCCTGGGCTGGGGGTGGGGTGGGGCGGGTTCCTGGAGGGCTGAAAACTGGTTCCTTGGGGACTGGATTCATGAGCCTATAGCCCCCCCTTTGCCCCAGTAGCTTTCAGCCTGGAGCCCTCACTCTCCCACTTCTTACCTGAATCCAGGGCAGGCCCCTAAGGCCTCTAGAGGGACTTCAAAAACGGCTGTCAAGGAAAAACGAATGAATGCTTTGACCTCTCTTTTTCTGAGATGGGGAACTCCCAAGGGTGTGCCTTTCCCTGTTGCCTCCCACTGTATGTCACCTGCACAACTCCCACTCCCTGGGGTGTCCAGGATGGGACGGCGCTCAGCCCACACTGCTTGGCAAAGGTGCGGTATGGTGAACACAGAGTCTGTGTCCTAACATCACCCCGGAGGGCAGGGAGGCCTTGCCAGGCTGTGGCAGGCAGTGCTTATCCTCGAAGTGTCTGCTGAGTCCCAGGGGGCAGCCTCCCCACTTCCCGAGCCCGCGATCTCAAGGGGCTGCTAAGTGGGTAGCCTGGGGGCTGCCCTTTCCTTGCCCGGTATCCTCACTCCACCTTCCCTGCCGCTCAGAGGCACGGGATGAGGCTTCTCCGGGCTGTGCAGGCTTTGGGCCAGGCAGGTGCAAGGTCTTGTGAAGGGGTGTCTGAATAAGATCGGTTCCCTTTTGGACCTCCCGTCGCTGTGGTGGGAATGAGTAGAAGGGGACTGGTTAGTGGCATGTGGGGGCGAAGGCGGCTGAGGGTTTTATGTCACACATGTTCACTTGAACTTGCCCAAGTTTGATCTCTCTGAGCCACAGTTTCCTGTCTAATGGGAATACAGCATTCATCCAGTAGGGCTGTTGAGGATTAAAATGTAGTGTGCATCCAAATGCCTCATGTGTCGGAGACAGATGCTCAGTAAGAGCTAAATCTTTTTATTATTATTGTGTGTAAACTGGCTGAAAGGCTGGGGACGTTTCCCTCAGCTGTGTTTCCATGGATGGAGTGAATTCAAATCCCAGAGCTGGCAGCTCTTTGGAATTTAGAGGTGGGTTTTCAGAAAACTATAGCGAAACCAGTAATACGTCATCCTTCTGTCATCATCCAAGAATGAACAATTTCACATGAGTTTTCCAAACATTAATATCTGAGACCTTAAAAAGATATTTATTACACATTTTCCTGCCTTCTTAATCAGAGGTTACAGAACATGTGAGTCTTTATGACTCAAAATTGTGGTTACAAGTGTCCATCACTATTCTGGCTCTAATACAGTGAAAACCAAGGTCCTGTTTGGCCCCACACTAAAGGCCCTTTCCACAATGGCTACTTTTCATAGTTCTTGTGTCTACTTTTTAGAATTCTTCATCACTTCATCAGCTCTCTTACTATTAGCTGTCACTCCCATCAGTTCGTCTGCCTGCAGACCATCACCCCACCTCATTCTTGTTTCTATTCTGCTCTGGGCTGAGAAATCAGAAAAATCACATCTGTTGGAAGATGAGAAAAACAACACGATCTTTTGAACTCAACAAATTATATTAAAATTCATCTGGAAAAGTAAACATGCAAAAAGAGCTTGGAAAATTTTGAAAAAGAGACATTATAAGGGGTGACGCGTGTTACTAAAATGTTGTATAAAAAAATAAAATAAAATAAAATAAAATGTTGTATAAAGCTCCAGTAATAAAACGGTTGGGTACTGGCATGAGAACAGACAGACAGATCAAAGGAACAGAAGAGAGTCCAGACACACAGCCATGAACAAGTGGAAATTGAATATATGATAAAGGAACATTTTAGATCAGAGAAAAAAAAGATGAATTATAATCAAATTGGACAACTGGCTAGCTGTTTAGGACAAAAAACCCCCAAACAGTACTTTATTCATTATTCTGAAATAAGTCCCAGATGGACCAAATATTTAAATATAAAAAGGAAATCCGTAAAATTACTAGAAGAAAATATCTAACACAACGTTTAAAAAATATATTTTTGGATTGAGGAAGGTATGACACAAAATACAGGAGTTATGAAGGGAAAGACTCTAAAAAAATGGCTCCATGAAAATATAAGATCTCAAAGTTTATGGGCAAATAAACCAGAAAAAAATGTTTTCAATATATATGACAGATGAGTTCATATAGTCAATAAGGAAAAGAAAAGCAAATAGGAAAATGGGCAAAGCACATGAACAGAAAAAGGAAGACTGATGGCCAATAAACAGGTAAAAATGTCCACTCTCAGTCAAAATACAAAAAAATCAAAATGAAGAAACAGTGAGATTCTCTTTTTCCCAATGTGACTGGGGACCTAGACATCCTCCAAGTTGGCGTGGCTCTGGGGTTCTGTAGCTAGGAATTTATCGGATACACTGTGACAAAAATCACAAGTATTCCAAGTATATGTACAACTGTGTTCATTGCAATATTATTTCCAGATCTAAAAAACCAGAAGCAACGTCGAGCCCATCAGTAAAGCACTGATTAGCTATGTTATGGGGCACTCAAACACGAGAATAAGAAGCAGTGGTTAAAATGAGGTGCAGGGGTGCCTGGCTGGGTCGGTTGGTAGAGCATGCGACTCTCGATCTCGGGGTTGTGAATGCAAGCCCCTACGTTGGGTGTAGAGATTACTTAAAAAGAAAGTCTTAAAACTAAGGAATGAGGTCCAGCTTTAAGTGTCGACATTTGGTAAGTGTAAAAGCAAGGGGCAGGACTTTCCTTAGACGATGATAGTCAGCAAAGAGTACCCCCCTGGGCTGCATCAGCATCTTGCGAAAGCCAATTAGAGACCTCAAATCTTGGATGGCCTCAGAACGACTGGGTCAGGAACCCTGGGGCTGGGGCCCAGCAGTCTACTTTACCATGTTCTCAAGGGGATTCTGATGCCTGCTCACGTTTGAGAAGTACCGGAGAGGAGTATGTCACTTCTGTGTAGCAAAGGGATATAAATCTATCTGCCCTCTGCTTCAAAAATCTCAGGGGAAAAAAAAAAAAAATCTCAGGGATTCACTCAGAGCCGATTGAGGTGAACTTCTCACTTTTCAATTTTTTTTTTTAAAGATTTTATTTATTTATTTGACAGAGAGAGAGAGATCACAAGTAGGCAGAGAGGCAGGCAGAGAGAGAGGGGGGAAGCTCGGGGACTCAGGGCTCGATCCCAGGACCCTGAGATCATGATCTGAGCCAAAGGCAGAGGCTTTAATCCACTGAGCCACCCATGTGCCCCTCACGTTTCATGTTTTGCTTGCTTCTGAACTCTTCAGACATTTTCTCCTGAGAATATATTGCCTCGATTTTCTAAAAAAGTAGTTAATAAACAAGCTACCCAAATGGAGACACGAAATGTGGTCTACACACACAGTGGAATATTATTCAGCCTTAAAAAGGAAGAAAGTTCTGCCCCCTGCTACAATGTGAGCAAACCTTGAGGATGTAAGACTAAGTGAAATCAGCCAGCCACAAAAGGGCAAATGCTTTATGACCACTTTAATGAGGTACTGAAATCACAGAAACAGAAAGTAGAATGGTGGTTGCAGGGGCTCTTGGAGGAGGGGGTGGGGGGTGGTGGCGGGAAGAATGAGAAATTTCTTGGGTAGAGTTTCAGTTGGGGAAGATAAAAAGACTTCTGGAGAAGGATGGCGGTAATGGTTGCACAACAGTGTGAATCACTTCATGCCGCTGAACTGTGCACTTAAAAATGGTTAAGGTGGTGAATTTTATATTCTGTGTGTTTTACCACAATTGAAAAAAAAAAGAAAAAAAAACCTAACCGACCGAAAAGGTGTGTAAAGTAGGGATAGCAACTGAAGCCAGAAGGTTCTGTGCGAGCCTCCCTCGAGATTACAGTGTGAGTTTGAGGGTTGGGCTCGATGACATCTCTGCTGCAGAGTCTGGGTTGTAGCAAGTCTTGGCATTTGATAAGAGAGAGACCATATCCTCACCCACACAATGGGGAGTAGATCTAATGAACTTGCTGCCTCGAGAGAAGGCATAGGCTGATGATGGGTACAGAGAGGAGAGTGGTTGGGTGGAAGGCGGAGAGGCCTGCTAGGTATTGGGCCGTTGCCCCTTTCCTTCTGTCTCCGCTGAGACCCTTCCGCTGGCTGCCGGGTGGGGCATGACTGGCTCTCCACGTGGGTCAGAACTCTGCAGAGAGTGTGGTGAGCCCAGTGGCCCAGAGGGAGATGGTTTGTAAGGGGTGAGGAGGGAAAGAGGGGAGGATGAGTAGAAACTGGCAGGGCCTGGTTTGGGTTTCTTGGGGACAAGTCTGTGCTCAGACATCTGGCTGGGACAAGGCCTAGACTTGAAATAGGGATGATGCTAGGGGAGGGGCTGAGAGAGGAGGGGGGCACTGGCCAAGCTGGACCTAGCAGGGCCCACTGGCTGGGGCCCAGAGGCAGAGGATGGCATGTGGGCTTCTTCTGGCCCTCCTGCCAGCGTGGGGGAGAAGTCTCCTGCATCAGGCTCTGGAATGTCAGAGATGGCCCATTCTGGCAGGCCCATTCTGTCTGTATACTCTAGACCCTCCCTCCCCAGGCACCAGGAGTCTGCGGCTGCCAGGAACCGAGAAGGGGAGCTTGTGGCCAAAGAGGGGCCCAGAGATAAGGAGGCCTTTCAGCCAGCCTGGTCAGGTTGAGAGGGCAGTGGAAAATTGAAGGGAAAGGGGAGAGGATCTGGAGAATCTTATGAGCTTCTGTGTGTTCTCTAGGACACAACCGAGGTTGGAGGCTTCCTGCCTGAGTCCCCCAGCCCTACTCCCGGGCCAGCCTACATTTAGCAAGCTCCTTTCGGGAAGCTGGAGAGTAGTCCCTGACCTCAAAGAACTTAGCCCGACTGGAAGGTCGGGTCACCTGAACTCAGGCGGACTGGGTGCCGACTGCCAGCCTGGCCGGCTCGCTTCAGGGCTGGATGTGCGACCGTCACAGGGCACCTGTACAGCGGGGTTGGGATCTCAGGGCACTGTCAGCCACGGCGATGCGCAATTCTCAACGCTAGGTGGGAAGACACAGACTCTCAGATCCCATCAGCCTGGAGGTGGAACAGGGAAGGCCAGGAGCTGTTTCTTCCTCTGGGCCTTGCCAACCCCAGCACTGCAGAGCCTGTGGGTCATCTCCCTGAAAGAGGTGCCCGAGGTCAGGAGGAGACAGGGAGGACTGGGGTCAAAGACTGGGGAGAGCCTTGCTACTGTATGGAAATGGGATTAAGGGTATGGGGAGGAATTCCGGGCCCATCCATTGTTTTTCCTGCTTCCTTCACTACCAAACGTATCCCCTCTAGGATGGGGCTGCCCTCTTGCAGGGACCCACTGGGGTAGGAAGCCTCTCCTCTCCTCAATCCAGGGGCCAGCATGCTGGAAAAGGACTAGTTGATAGGGTTGGGACCTTCCTCCCGTGCTGATTTGGACTCACGGAAGTAGGAGCCTGCGTAGCCTGGCCTTCTCAGGCCACAGATGCCCGGACTTGTCTGCACCTCCCCACGCTTAGCTTTGGACCTGGGGGGAACTGGGCCTGCACCCCTGCAGCTGAGGACAGCCAGATGTGAGATGCTGAGGCTGGGACTGCCAGCTCTTTCTGCTGGACTCCCACTTTCAGCTGGGCCCCGTACGCATGTCCTGGGGGGCCGCCCTACCCAGCAGATGACTTAGCATGAGATACTAGGGCTAGACTGCAGGAAGGACCTCTCTGAGGGATGAGGGGGGGAACTGGGAACAGGTTGCTCACTGAGGGAGTCCCTCCCTGTCAGTAAGTATAATTGTCCTCCTTCAGGATGGGGGTTTGCTGATGAGTCGATCCCCTCTACCCCCAACCAGTCCGAAAAGCCGCAGTGATAGAGAGGGCGCATGAATCACCAGCTCTAAGGCTAAGGAGATCCGGTTCAGATCCAGTTTGATGGGAAAGATAAGCCTCTGCCTTCAGAGAGACCACACAGCTGAGGGGGTGACCCAGGCCTGTCCTCAGGGAGCCCCCACTTGATGGAGAAGTGCCACGGTCTCCTTATTCCTCCCCTCCTTGGCATGTTCTTTTCTCTCCCTAGCCCCGTCCTCTGTTCTCACGGAGGTTTCCTTCCCCAGGAAAGATGGGGTGGGGGGCATCAGAAGCTCCCGTCTGGCTCTGCCCCCTCCTTCCTGCTGACTCCAGGCCTGCTCACCCTCCCTGTGTAAAGCCCACGAAGCCTGAGTGTGAGGGTTCCAGGCGGGAGACTGAGTCATGGTGACTCAAGGGTGACCTGAACCCCCATCCCCACGACAACAGTGGTTGTGCGAGAGGTGGTACGAGAGCCAGGGGAGGAAAAGAAGAGGCGCCTGCGGACTCTCAGCCCCTTCTTTTCTCTCCTGTGAGTGCTGGGGCCGCACACGCATGCTGGAGGGCATGTACGGCTCAAAGCCCATGTCCTCTGCATCTCGGCAGACATGTGAGGCTGGAGTGAATCATGGAGCGAGAAGTGGATGTCTGGAAGCCAGATGTGGCCCAGCTGTTCGGGGCAAGGAGCCCAGCCACCCCAGACCAGATGTGGCAGCACTTCTGTCTCCTTCTACCCTCTATCTTCCAGGCTCTTGGAGCGTTTCTGGGGAGGATCCCCCACCCTGGGTCCAACTAAGGATTTTCTCTCCCTACTGCGAGGAGTTATTCTCCCCCCATCAGGAAGGCATCCCCAATGGGGTAAGAACAGGGCTTCCACGTAGTCACATGTACCCCATCCCTCTTCACTTAAGCCTGAGTGTTCACCAGCAACAGATGCCCTCAGACAGAGAGTTCTTCCAGGGCAGAGGCCATGTCTCCTCCATCAGATTAGAGGGTCTGAAGGAAGCCAGGAAGGGTGCCTGCACACAAATGCACACGCTCACTCAAGCATGTGTTCTTGCAGACGTGGATTCCCAAGCTGGGGCTGCCTACAAGCAGAGGCTGAGTCTCCCCATCGTACTGTAATTTCCCTTAAGCAGACGTCAATCCAACTTCCTCATCAGAATGGAAGGTAGACCTCTCCCTGTCAGACTGGGGTCCCTGAGGGCAGGGCTGTGTCTTCCCTCAGACTGGGGTCCCTGAGGCAGGGTTGTGTTTCCCCCTCAGACTGGGGCTCCCTGAGGGCAGAACTGTCTTCCCCTCACACTGGGGCTCCTGAGGCCTGGCTGTGCCTCCTCTCCTCACACTGGGGTCCCTGAAGGCCAGGTTGTGTCTCCCCCTATCGGACTGGGGCTCTCTGAGGACAAGGCTGTGTCTTTCCCCTCAGACTGGGGTCCCTGAGGGCAAGGCTGAGTCTTGCCCCTCAGGCAGCTTCCTCCAGAGTCCCTGGAGCTAAGGTTCGCCACAGTTCCCTTCCTTGAGCTGTTCAGTCATCTTCTCATTTCTTGAGGCTTCCCTATGTCTCCTGTGGTCCCTCCTGTGGTCACTTCACTCCCAGTGGCTAGGAATCTCCCGGCAGATTCCCAGCATCTTCAGCATGGCTGGTGACTCAGCCCCCTCAGCCTTTCTTACCCTGCCTGACCAGCCTTAGGCCTCACATCACGGCGGGGAATCCCCTGTTTCCCTTCTTCTCTGACGTCTATGCCTGTCTCCTATGTCCTCCCAGTCAGGACGGCCCGCTCCCTGCCCACACACGCTATGGTCCTAATCCACTAGCAGAGATCATGAGAAGGAAGCGTGTCATACACGAGGCTTCATTTTGTCTTCACAAGCCTGGGATGTAGATAGGAAATGTGATCTCTATTTGACAAGTCAGGAAATGGGCTCAGGAAGGCTGAGGGACCTACTCAGGGTCCCACAGCTCCTGGGTGGCCGACTGGAACTGGGAGCAGGGCCTGACTATGCACGTGTGCTCAGTCAGGCAGCCTGGATGACATGGTTTACTTAGCCTCTGCTCTCAGGGAGCCCCGGCTTGGAGGGTCTGTGTCTACGGAAGCAACTTTCCTGTCTTCCTCTAGACCTGCTAATCTGATGGAGGAGACACAGTGCCTGCCCTCAGCCCATTCTCCTCAGCTCTACTGCAGGTGCTCACAGTCTCCCTGGGAAGAAGACAGGGAGACCCTAGTGCCCATGGTTAAATGACAGTGCTTGGGCTGTGACAAGGGCCACGTAGCTGAGCATGCTGGTGGCTTTCAGTGGAGCCTGAGTGCCAGGGAATGGAGCTGCTCTGTGGGTTTGGCCTGAGGGAGTGCAGGCTGGTATGGCAGCCTTCAACCAGCCAGAGGACGTTCTGGTCACTCGAGAGAAGGACACTGAGCTCTGCTAGGTGGAGGGGAGTGGCCCCTTCCACGTGCGAGGCACACACGGAGAGCTCCCTCACTACCTCACCTCGGACATTGTGGAGGGGAGGAAACACGGACCCAGACACAAGTTTATCTTGGCCTAGAGCACACACTTCCTGGCTTTGAGCCCATGTCGGTCAGACCCCAAAACCATCATTCCTCTGGGGTAGGGGACTGAGCGTTGCCCAGTCCCATCCCTGCTCCTGCTGCATTCTGTTGAAGAACGTTGGGCTTTAGACTCAGCCTGCCTGGGTTTGAATTCTGACTCTGTCTCTACCTGCTGTGTGGTTGTGGTAAGTTACTCGAACTCTCCATACCTCTGTTTCCCCATCTATTCAATGGGTATAATGTAATGATACTTATTATACTGAGGTATACTTGGTATTTGTGAGCTGGTGACCCAGAATACTCATATGAAGATTTCGGCCTCTTCTCCTCCCTCCCAACACCCCAACCCTCGCAGTCCAAGAGGGGAAGAGCAGTTAAGGGTTGGGACTTGGCAAGATGGGGCTAAGGTTTCTCTGGGGCAGGGATATTCCCCAACGGATACCTGGGGCCTGCTCGGACCCCTCCTTGGGATACCGGGGGATAGTGGGGGGACCAGGAAACCTTACTTCCCACTGGTGCCATCCATCCCTGGCCTCCGGTCCCCTCCCCACCACGGAGTGTGGGCATTTGGGCTGGCACGTACCCGGTGATAAGGGCCACCCAGCAGGCAGGACGTGGGCTACGTGAGGGCCCAGTGGAGGCGGCAGCTGCCTGCCCAGCTCAAGGGGCCAAGGCCGGGAGGCTGGGCTGTGGGGTCCATTGTCTGGCCTGCCCCCCCTCTGGCGAGCACAGGCTCAGCAGCAGCCGGCAGCGGGCTCTTGGCAGAAGCTCTGTCCTGCTCCCCCCACGCAGGCACGCCCTGGCCTGCACGTCCTCGCCTGGGCCTCCAGCCACCATGGCGCTGTCCGCCCCGCCGGCTGCTGCTGCTGCTGGCCTCCAGGGGGCACTGCTTGGGCACTTGGGAAGACCTTGCAGGGAGAGGCACAGTGTGGAGGCCTCATCCTGGGGTTGTCCGGGACTCAGTCCGCCAGGACGGGACACACTGAGAAGAGGGCAGAGAAAAGGTGGCCCATTGGGCAGGTGGTAGGGCAAGGGGACCCCCCTGGATGCAGCCTTGGGGGGTTTTGGAAGTGTCAGTTTTGTGGCTGGACAAGGGAGAAGGGTGCTGGGGCTAACTGGCGGTGTGACGAGGCCTCCTCTCTCCAGTCTCAGTTTCCTAAGCTATACAACGAAGGCACTGGAGAGAACCCACTTCTAGGTTCAATGTTCTGTGATTTATGGCATCCTTGTTCTTCCTGGTTGAGCTCAACCCCGGTTGAGACTAGTGGAGACAATATGGGGCATGTCGTGTGAGGCGAACGTGATAACCACTACACTACGGAAACGACAATATGGGGCATGTCGTGATCTGTATCTCCCTTTTCTCTTCTCCGTCAAAGTGGGGTGAGGCCCGGGGTGCCTGCCCGCAGCCCAGCGTCCTTGCGAATCATTGAGGTGAGGCCTGACAATTCACCGTCCCCTCAGAACCTCCAGCCCAGGGCCTCCCAGGGCTGGAGATATGGCCTCTGATCAACAGGTTAAAAATAACCCCCGTGGACTCTTCTCCCTCCACAGGAATGGTGTTTGTGTTGGCATCCGTGGCCCCTGTGGGCCTGCCAACTTCCACAGCATGTGACATTGTCAGGGGACCATAGGTGTGAGGAAGTCAGCCGGAGGGGCTCGTGCTGTCCTGACTTTAGGTGAAGGCTTGCTGCAGGGGACAGAGACGGTTGGCAGGGCCACACCTGTGGCCACGGGGCTGCCACGGGGCTGGGGGCACGTGACGGGCAGGGGAAGCCCATTTGTGGAAGTAGAATGATGCGGACTGCAGGCAGGAGCTGGGCCGGGGCTGCGCGTGGCAGAGCCATCCCGGTCCTACCCTATCCTATTCCCAGACCCCAGAATCAGCATGAGGGAACCACAGGAGTGTGGAATCAAGGAATTCTAGACTTGAAAAGAACTTGAAGAGATCTTTTCTGTCCGATTCCTGCCCAGACAGGAGAAAAATAGCAGCCTACTACTAGAGAATATTTATGGAGCTTGTCCTGGGTGCCAAGCTCTCGCTGGCATCCCCTGAATTAATCCCGGTGGCTCTCGGAGCCCAGCTTGGTTTTGTATTTGGTTTTATTCCATTTTAAAGAGAAGAAGAAACAAGGAGGCGCGCAATTAAGTAACGTCGGCCAAGGTGGCTTTGAGCTCACCTCTGTAGGATTCCTAAACCCCCGCCCACACCGTGACCTTGTCCAGTCCAGAGATTCCCCGGCTGGTCTGAGGCTGCTCTTGGAACTGTAAGACCCCTTCATTCCTGACTCTGTCCACAGCCCCCTGAGCTTCAGAGGCCCTCTCGTGGGCAGTCAGAATTCTCCCTGAGGCCCCCCGGAATCACAGTGACTTTCAGGGAAGGTGATTTTTTTTTTTCTCGTTTGCTGCTCCAAGGAGACATGCCAGCACTCTGTTCCCCTCGTGAAGCCTCTTCTTAGCCTTAACAGCAGTCTTGCTCATCTAGTACCCCCCGTTTTTTCCTGGGGAGTTTTAGGAATCAGGAATTAGGGCATTAGCTGCACTGAAGGCAGCCCTGGGCTTTTCTAGGCAGGACGAGGCAGGATCCTGATGGGGTGGAAGGCGTGGCTCTCGCACGACATTTACCATTGACGTCACATGGCCTTTAGGGTCCCTGAGGGGCGGGGCTGCTGTTCGGGAGTGAGGAGCCCAGGTCTCTTCCCCTAAGCTCACATCACGGCAGTTCTCTGTTCCTCACACCAGGGCAGGATTTCAATGGTGGCAGTAAGGAGGGCCGTCAGTTCCCCGTGCACCTGCCCTGCCCCAGACACAGCGAGAAGCACGCTACGGGAGTCGTCCCACTGAACCCTCACGACAGCCAGCTGAAGGGACTTCTGCTGTCCTCCCCGCTTTATAGGTGAGGTATCCCAGGAACACCACTAGAGAGGGGCTCCCGGCTGGGCACCATATTGACAAAACTCCACGCTGATTCTGTGTGGGTTTTAAAAAAATCTCTTCACATTTGCCTTGGATAGTGAGGCAGTAAATAAGGCCCCTTCACAAAGCACAGATGGGAAGACAGAGCTGGACATGGGCAGTGGGTCAGGTTGGCCATGCTGCTCTTCCCACACCACGAAGGCTGGCTGGCTGTCACCTGAAGAATTTGCCCTGGGGTATTTCCTTCCTTCGGGATATCTTTCTTCATTTCACCCACTTGCCTGACTCCTTTCTCCCTCTCTCCCTTCCTTCCTTTCTTCTCTTTGTCCATCCATCCGTCCGTCCATCCATCTCCATCCATCCATCCATCCATCCATCCATCCATCCATCCCCAGCTCCTCTTGGAGCTCAGTCCTCCCATCAGGGCTCTGCCTGACCTTGCAAGGCACACAGAAGGGAATGTTCCTTGTAGGGATGTCACATCCCCGACAACTCTTCTTTACACGCCCCAGCCACACAAGAGTGTGGCGGCAACTCCAGCAGGGGAGGGGCCTGTATCTGAGTTAAATTCAGTTTATAGAAGATACAGAGGAATTTTTTGCCCCTGTGCTTGAGGTCAGCAGGTAAACATCCCCGAGCTGGCTTGAAGACTACAGGCTGTCAGGGACTCAGCCCCTTCTCTCCTATTGATCTGCTGGGGGTAGTTTCCATTTCCAAGGTCACTTCATTGCTCAAGACGCTTGTTGGAGCTCTAACCAGGAGAAAGGAGGGAGAAAGGGCCGAAGCAGCCCCTGCCCCTTCCCCGGACACTTCCCGGACATCATACCACCCTGCTTGTATCCCGCTGGCCAGAAGGCGGTCACCCAGCCACGCCTAGCTGCAAGGGAAGCTGAGCAGTGGCGTCTTTCTGTCCTGGGGGTCTGGCTGCAAACCGGGGAAGATCAGGGAATGGCGGATATTGGGGGAGTGTCTGCCACAGGCCCCGGTTCCCTTTAGTCTGCAGTGGGCAGAGAGGAGGTGGGCCCTTCCCAGCTCCCGTCTTCAAGCAACTCCGATTCTCTCCCTTCCCTGAAGCTGCAGTTCTTCCAGATACTCGTATGGCGGTCCCCCCCTCTCCCCAAGCCCCCCCTCCCCCCGCCATCTCTGTCTGCGATTTCGCTCTCTGAGGTTGTAGTTACCCATGGTCAACTGCAGTTTGGAAGCAGACGCTCCTCCTTCTGATATAGGGCCAGGAGGTCAAAAGTGGCCTCACGCTACATCCCAGAGCCTTCGTCATTGCCCTCACTTCCTGTCATCATGTGGACATGTTACCATCTCACGTCATCGCAAGAAGGGTAAGTGCGGTACCCTGAGATATTTTGAGAGACAGACCACATTCACATAACTCGTAGTACATTACATTGTTCTAATTGTTCTCTTTTATTATTAGTTATTATTATTAATCTCTTACTGTGCTTAATTGATAAGTTAAACTCTACCGTAGTAGGTACGTACGCGAGCAATGTGGCATACACAGAGTTCGGTCCTATCCGTGGTTGTGGCGTGCACTGAGGATCTTGGAAGTGTCCCCCACAGAGAAGGGGGGACTGCGGCATTTCCTGCCCCGGACTGTTAATGGCAGCATGCAGTTTCAACTGCACTCGTTTGTACGACAGGCCCAAGAAGCAGCTAGTCTTAGTCCCATTTTATAGGTTCAGAAATCGAGGCCCAGAGAAGTTGGGTAACTTCCCTAAGAGCACCCAGCTGGGCTCCCAGCCCAGTTCCTGTGTGTTCCTTTCCTTCCCGTTGAGTGTTTCCTGTGGGAGTGAATGACCTGGGCCGTCTCATGGTCTGACAGGAGGAACTGGAATGGTCCGGGCCCCAGGAGAGGGCAGGCAGGGGTGTGACCTCAGTCCACAGGTGTCTCCTCAGCACTTACTCAGTGCTGTGGTCAGGGGACGTGTCTGAACAGGGTCCACTGACGGGCGTGGGGATTTCTGTTGGTGCCAGGAGCCGGCCGCTACGGCCACATCCCTGGATGCAACTTTCCCCAGCATGTGAACGTCCTAGACCCAGGGGCGAGGAAGGGCAGGGATAGGGCAGCCCCCACCATTTCCTCTTGCTTCCTCCTGCCCACCCTGGGGGAGGAGGTGCCAGGGGACTAGCCCCTACACCAGTCAGCTGCGCCGGGGAGACGGGGGAGGGTGTGCAACCAGCTCGGAGGGAAAGGGGCCAGATTCTGGGCTTCCCGGGCAGACCAGGGCCATCAAGGCCATCCCTCTGCCTCTGGGGGTTGGTCCTGTCCTTGCTTGCTGACCCCCAGGGTCAGGGTGAGGTCATTACTCTGGCCCAGGGTGGGGGGAGGAACACTGAGCGTAAGCGTGGTCACAGCCGCGACATGTGGTTACTAATGTTACTGTAATCACTGCTCCCTGATCTGTAGGCAAGAGGAAGGCTCATGAGCCATGAGTCACAGTTGGCAGTTGACAGTGAGGCCCGCATGCGCAGCTCCAAGGAGGTTGTGCTGGGGATGGCCCTGAGACCCAGACATGACCTCTGCCCCCTGGGAATTCCCGCCGGAAACAGGTGCTGACCAGGAAAAACAGATGAGACTGGCCGCCTCCACTCCCTGCCCACCTCCACCAGGAAGTCTTCCTTGATTAACTGCTTTGGTATTGCTCTGGGGTTGACCTTGGGCTCCTTTTTACTCGACCATCCTGCCAGACCCAAGCACCAAGCACCTATAGGTCCTGTGCTAGGGGCAAGGGTGTGGACAGGACTGGGGCACTTTCATTCAAGTCGTCCATCATTCAACAAATGTGCCAGGTGCTCAGTATCTGCTGCTGACCCCCTCCCCCCGCCCCCCAGACTCAGTCTTGCTCTCACAGAGCCTGGAGAAGGAGAAACTGAAAGCAAATAGTCACACAAATAATAAGGAATCGCAAGGTGGGCCCAGGGAAGGCAGGGTCTGGGGGCGGGGCGGGTGGCAGTCAGGGGCCGCTCCTGGGGGGGCTGATCCCCCCCAGCAGCCCCTCCTCCGCCGACAAAGGTTCTGCAGGGAGATGGCTGGCCGACTCGATGGCTCGTTGCCCACCAATGGGGGCCGTGCCAAGCGTGATGTGATGTGTGCTGATCCCTCTCTGCTCCTTACTGAACACCAGCGTCTGCTGCCCCTGCAGCATGGGGAGCCGGGGCGGCTCTCCCGTCTTGTCTGGGGATGTGTGGGGGAGATGTCAGAGTGGGGAAAGGGATCCCCTTGTGCTACAAGAAGAGGGGCCAATCTAAAAGGAGCTCCCCACCGCAGAGCTAGTCTCCCACCCCCAGCTGATGGTGCCCCTGGCACTGTCGGTGTGTCAGTCCCTTCTCCCTCCCCCTTGTACCCTCATGATGGACGGGGAGTTGACCCCATTGACCCTGTTGCTCCTCTCAGCCCATACTTTTTTTTTTTTAAAGATTTAATTTATTTATTTGAGAGAGAGAGAGGGAGTATATAAGCCGGGGGGTGGGGCAGAGGGAGAAGCAGACTCCCCACAGAGCGGGGAGCCTGATGCGGGGCTCGATCCCAGGACCCTGAGATCATGACCTGAGCCGAAGGCAGACGCTTAACCAACTGGGCCACCCAGGCGCCCCTCAGCCCCATACTTTGGACCTTCCACTCCAAAACATGTTGGAGACATGTTTTCTTGCCCTCTTTTCTTGCCCCATTCTGCCTGTTTAGGCCCAGGGTCCGGGAGGGAGAGTGAGGGATCCTGGGGATGAAAGGGGGCATGGAGGCAGGGCTGCTCCCATCCCGCAGAAATAACCAGGGCGGGTTGACTGGGCTCTGTCTCCCTTTTCCCCCCAGCCTGTCGGCATGCCGTCTGAGATGGGGACTGTGCTGGGCTGGAAGGAGGTCCAAAGCTCGGGGCAGCTATTGTATTTAAATACAGGCTATTGGGTCCCAGATACTGGAATTTTCTAGGTCTGGAGGAATCTTAGTTATAAGTCCCTCAGGTGGTGCCCGAGGGGCTCAGTCAGTGAAGCCTCCGACTCTTGATTTTGGCTCAGGTCATGATCTCAGGGTCGTGAAACTGGGCTCTGTGTTGGGTGTGGAACCTGCTTAAGATTCTCTCTCTCCCTCTCCCTTTGCCCCTCACGTGAGCTCTCTCTCTTTCAAAACAAACAAAGAAACCAACCACCAAAACTCCCTCAGTGTTTGTGACACCACTGGCTGGGGATCCCACTCTGCTTTTGAGGAAAGAGTTCCAATTCTGGAGACAGGAAGTCTCGAGTTCTGACCGCAGCTCTCCTCTTGCTCTCGGGGTGATTTCGGACGCTTATTCTCGAGGCCTTGGCTTCACATCTGTAGAGTGGGACCGCAATACCTACCTTGAACTCGGTGGCCAAGTGAGGATAAAGCACCAGCCTCAGGCCTGGCACGTAGCAGGTGCCCACTAAACAGTGTGCACTCTCCACGGTCAGCCAGGCCGACTTTGGGATTTGGCTGGCTCATTCACTTCCTGGTTTGGTTGGGCCCCTCGTCCCTCCCACCAATTGGAGGTCATGGTGGGGTGAGAGAGGAGACTCAGAGCTTGGGAATAATGGATGTGCCAGGAGAAGCTCCCCAAAGGCTGCTGCTGCTGGCGACAGGGGAGGGTGAGAACCCCTGCCGGCCCCCCTCGTCCCCCGCTGTCCCCCCAGTTCACCAACATAGGAACTCTCACTTTAGAAATAATCACCTCAACCAAACACATAGCACTATGTGCCAGGCACCGTTCTGAGTCCACTAAGGAGGCAATTCTCATGAGGAAATGTTATTCCATTTTACAGATGGGGAAGTCGAGGCACAGAGGGGTTATGGAAGCTGCTCAAGGTCATGCGGGCATGTGATGGGCAGGGCTGGGGCTTGAACCCAGGCAGCCTGGCTCTTAACTACTTCCTCTCTCTGGCATAGGGCTTCCCTGGGGAGAGGGATGGAATTGCCTTTCCTTCCCGGGCTTCTGTGGAAGGTTGTGGGGCTGGGCTGTGCTCCGCTGGGAAGAGGCAGGCCCCAGTGGCGCCTCTAGGGTCTCCCGGGCTCCAGCAGGTCCTGCCCTTCCTACCCTGGGGGACCCCGCTGCTCTGTGGTTGCCGCTTCCACCCAGCTCTTCCTCCCTACCACTCCCAGCTCAGTGTTCGCTTTCTCCAGCTGTTAGCATCTGGACCCCCCAGGAGCTGTCGCTGGACCCTGCCTGCCCCCGCCTGCCTCGGCTCAGAGCCCAGTGATCAGGGAGAGGTGAGGAGCCTCCCGTCTGAACTCCACCCTGACCCCACGGCCCAAGACCAGGGGCCACTGTCCACTGTTCTCTCTGTCCTCAGGGGCGGCGGGCATGAGGGCCCTGCCCGCCCTTGAGCTGCTGTTTATGACCCGGTAAATCACTCATTGTCCCCACCGTCGGCCTTAATGAGGGCCAGAGCTCACGAAGACACCCCAATTAACCACACCATCTGTTTCCCTTTAAGTGGAAACAGTGTGGCTGGTGAGCGAGAGCCCAGAGTGGGGACGCTGTGGGGTGGGCTCAGGGATTGTTTTTGTCCCGGGAAAATGACTTACTGTTCCCCCTGCCCTCATCTCTGCTGTACCCAGCGGTTGGCTCCTCTCCCTCAAAGGAGAGCCTGGGGGCCCCCGAAGAACACGATTTTTGTCCCACCACAGCTGGCTTCTGCAGCAGGCTGGATTTGGGTTCAGCGGTGACTCAGATGGGATTCAGGGGGCCCCACTGTGTGCAAGCTTCCTGGAGATTTGGGAGGCCAGATGTCAGTATCAACAAAGGTATTTGAGTACAGGAAAGGGCAGGAGGCAGGAGTGGGAAAGGGAAGCCAGTGGTGGGTGAGATCATTCCCCAGCAATCTGTGTATTCTTTCATTGATCCATGGGTTTATCGAGCACTTCCAAGTGCCCAGCACAGATTGGGCACAGAGATGTGTGAAGAAGGGCCTTCGGGGAGCCTAGAGGTCAAGGCTCTTCTTGGAGGAGGTATGGACTTAGGAATTAGCTCATTTCAGCTCCAGCTCTTTCCTGAGTTCAACTCCCCAGGTCGGCACCCCGGTGAGCCTGAGAGTTAGAGTGAATGTTGGAGTGATGGGTTGGGGACATAAGTTGGGGACGGGCATCAGGAAGCATCAGGAATAGTTGGGGCAATGGGTCAATGAACCAGATGGTTAGGTGGGGAAATTGGCAGGTCCGGTCAGAAAGCTGTGGGGTGGCATTTGGGCTGGGTAGCTAGCTGCCCGGGGAGCATAGGGCTGAATGGACCCCAGTCAGACTTAAGCAGAAAGGACCTTCATTCACTTCTCCCTCAAATATAGAGGCAATCACACACACTGTCGGCATCCACTTCTGCACCACGTCAGGCTTACTAGCTGGTCAGAGCCCTCTCTCCTTTTGAGTCCAGAAGCAGCCTGACCCTTTACCACACCCTGGTCCTGGCCATCACTACTCACGGCTCAGAACTGACATGAAATGAACATCTATCCACCATTCTGGGCTGGGATTCCAACATGCACAGGGGTCCAAGGAAATTCCTAGAAGAAAACCCTCCAAAGGGAGGAAAAGACATTTGGGAGAATCTTGGCCGTGTGACCGTGTATTACGGTCAAAGGGCAAGCAAGGGTGGTTCTAAGCAGGGGTTGGGGGGGGGGGGGCGACGGTCTTGGGTCTGGCTTTCTGGTAGACCCGCATCTGCGTCTGCGAAACAGAACAGAAGAGGGAGCGGGGAGTAATACAAAGCCCATTGCACCAGGACTCTGCAGGGACCAGAATCCGCTGTGGTGGGCTTAAATGGAAGGGATTTATTACAGAGTATGAAACTCTACAGAACTACTGGAACACCAGAGACAGAGACTTGGGGTTGAGCTTTCAGGAACAGTTCTCAGTGGTATGCTGCAGAACCGGGCCACCGAAGGGGCTACTGTGTCTTTGGTGAGGTCACCTGCTCCAGAACCACACGGAGCGGCATGATCACGAAGCTGCTCCTGTTGCCAGCTCCACGCTGCACCTGCTGTGATCCACACTAGTAGGTGGACATCCTGGGCTTCCCCTTCTTCTTCTTTTCATTTCTTTTTTTTTGTTTCCAATTCCGGTGTCATTAACACACTGTGTTATGTTAGTTTCAGGGGTACAATATACTGATTCAGCACTTCCGTGAGTACTCAGTGCTCATCAAGATAAGTGTACTCTTAATACCCTTCACCTATTTCACTCATTCCTCCACTGATAACCATCTGTTTGTTCTCTATAATTAAGAGTTTGTTTTGTTTTGCTTTTGTCTCCCTTTTTTCCCCTCTGTTTGCTTTATTTCTTAAATTCCACCTATGAGTGAAATCATATGGCATTTGTCTTTCTCTGACTGGCTTATTTTGCTTAGCACTATATTCTCTAGCTCCATCCATGTTGTTGCAAATGGCAGGATATCATTCTCTTTTACGGCTCAGTAACATTCCACTGTGTATATATATCACATCTTCTTTATCCGTTCATCAGTTGATGGATGCCTGGGTGGCTTCCATAATCTGGCTATTGTCAATAATGCTGCAGTAAACACACGGGTGCATATACCTCTCCAAATTAGTGTTTTTGTCTTCTTTGGGTAAATACCCAGTAGTGTGATTTCTGGGTCATAAGATAATTCTATTTTTAATTTTTTGAGGAAACTCCGTACTGTTTCCAACAGTGGCTGCATCAGTTTGCATTCCCACCAAGAGTGCAAGAGGGTTCCCCTTTCTCTGCATCTCGCCAACACCTGTTGTTTCCTGTGTTGTTCGTTTTAGCCATTCTGACAGGTGGGAAGTGATATGTCATTGTAGTTTTGATTTGTATTTCCCTGATGATGAGTGATGTTTAACATCTTTTCATGTGTTTGTTGGCCATCTGGAGGTCTTCTTTGGAGAAGTGTGTCTATTCATGTCTTCTGCCTATTTTTGATTGGATTATTTGATTTTTTGGTGTTGAGTTGTATAAGTTCTTAATGTATTTTGGATACTAACCCTTTATTGGATATGTCATTGGCAAATATCTTCTCC
Source organism: Potos flavus (assembly GCA_028534135.1). Classification (NCBI taxonomy): domain Eukaryota; kingdom Metazoa; phylum Chordata; class Mammalia; order Carnivora; family Procyonidae; genus Potos; species Potos flavus. Next base: position 95,875,978 of record CM052886.1, read on the forward strand.
CATTCTGTAGGTTGTCTTTTAGTTTTTTGTTGGTTGTTTCCTTTGTTGTGCAGAAGTTTTTTATTTTGATGTAGTCTCAATAGTTTATCTTTGCTTTTGTTTCCTTTACCTCAGGAGACATATATAGAAAGATGTTGCTATAGCCAATGTCAGAGAAATTACTACCTGTGCTCTCTTCTAGGATTTTTATGGTTTTAGGTTTCACATTTACATCCTTAGTCCATTTTGAGTTTATTTTTGTGTATGGTGTAAGAAAGTGGTCCAGTTTCATTCTTTTGCATGTTGCTGTTCAGTTTTTCCAGCAGCATTTGTTGAAGAGACTGTCTTTTCCCATTGCATATTCTTTCCTGTTTTGTTGAATATTAATTAACCGTATAATCGTGGGTTTATTTCTGGGCTTTCTATTCTGTTCCATTGTTCTATGTGTCTATTTTTGTGCCAGTACCATATCGTTTGGATTACTAAAGCTTTGTAATATAACTTGAAATGTTGAATTGTGATTCCTTCAGCTTTGTTTTTCTTTTTCAAGATTGCTTTGGCTAAGGATGCTGGGTGGTTTGGTAAGTTAAACATCTTCCTTCGGCTCAGGTCATGATCCTGGGGTTCTGGGAGTGAACCCCACATCAGGTTCCCTGCTCAGTGGGGGCATCTGCTTATCCCACCGTTCCTGCCCTCCCCCCACTCATGTGCTTGTGCTTGTGCTCTTTCTCTCTCAAGTAAATAAAATCTTAAAAAAAAAAAAAGTTTGCTTTCGCTACTCAGGGTTTTTTGTGGTTCCATACAAATTTTAGGATTGTTTATGCTAGCTCTGTGAAAAATGCAGCTGGTGTTTTGATAGGGATTGCATTAAATCTGTAGATTGCTTTGGGTACTATGGGCATTTAACAATATTTGTTCTTCCATTCCATGAGCATAGAATGTCTTCCCATTTGTTTCTGTTGTCTTCAATTAATTTCTTTCTTTCTCTCTTTCTTTCTCTCTCTCTTTCCTTTCCTTTTCTTTCTTTCTCTCTCTTTCTTTCTTCCTTTCTCCTTCCTTCCTTCCTTCCTTCCTTCCTTCCTTCCTTCCTTCCTTCCTATCTTCCTTCCTCTCTCCCTCCTTTCCTCTCTTTCTTTCTTTTGAGAGTGAGGGGTGGGAGTGGCAGAGAGAGAGGAAGAGAGAATCTCAAGTAGGCTCCATGCCCAGTGCAAGATCAATTTCACAACCCCGAGATCATGACCTGAGCCAAAATCAAGAGTGAGACACTTAACTGACTGAGCCACCCAGGTGTTCCTTGTGTTCAATTTCTTTCATCAGTGTTTTACAGTTATCCAAGTATAGGCCTTTCACTTCCTTGGTTAAGTTTATTCCTAGGTATTTTATTATTTTTGGTGCAATTGTAAATGGGATTGTTTTTTAATTTATCTTTCTGCTGCTTCACTATTAGTCTATAGAAATGCAATGGATTTCTGTATATTGATTTTGTATCCTGTGATTTATTGAATTCCTTTATCAGTTCTTGGAGTTTTTTGGTGGAGTTGTTAGACTTTTCTATGCATGTTATTATGTCATCTGAAAATAGTGAAAGTTTTATTTCTTTCTTACCAATTTGGATGCCTTTTTTTCTTTTTCTTGTCTGATTGCTATAGCTAGGACTTCCCGTACTATGTTGAACAAAAGTGGTGAGAGTGGACATCCTTGTCTTGTTCCTGACTTTAGGAGAAAAGCTCCTAGTTTTTTCCCATTAAGGATGATGTTAGTTGTGGGTTTTTCACATATGACTTTTAGTATGTTCACATATGTTCCCTCTAAACCTCCTTTGTTGAGGGTTCTTATCATGAATGGATGTTGTACTTTTATCGTGAATGGATGTTGTCAAATGCTTTTTTTGCATCTATTGAAATGATCATATGGTTTTTATCCTTTCTCTTATTGATGCGATGTATCACATTGATTGATTTGTGAACATTGAACCACCCTTGCATCCCAGGAATAACTCCCACTTGGTCGTGGTGAAAGATTTTTTTAAATGTATTGTTGGATTCAGTTTGCTAATATTTTGTTGAGGATTTTTGCATCCACGTTCATCAGAGATATTGGCCTGTAGTTCTCTATTTTTGTGGTGTCTTTATCTGGTTTAGGTATCAGGGTAATGCTGCCTTTTAGAATGAACTTAGAAGTTTTCCTTCCTCTTCTATTTTTTGGAAAAGTTTATTTTTTAATTTTTATTATTTTTATTTTTTAATTAACATATAATGTATTATTTGTTTCAAGGGTACATATCTGTGATTCATCAGTCTTACACAATTCATAGCACTCACCATAGCACATATCCTCCCTATTTTTTGGAAAAGTTTGAGAAGAATAGGTATTAACTCTTCTTTAAATGTTTGGTAGAATTCACCTGTAAAGCTGTCTAGTCTTAGACTTTTGTTTGTTGGGAGTGTTTTGATTACTGATTCAATTTCATTGCTAGGTAATCAGTCTGTTCAAATTTTCTGTTTCTCCCTGCTTCAGTTTGGAAGGTTATAAGTCTCTAGGAATTTATCCATTTCTTCCAGGTTGCCCAATTTGTTGGCATATTATTTTTCATAATATTCTCTTGTGATCTTTTGTATTTCTGTGGTGTTGGCTGTTATTTCTCCTCTTTCATTTCTGATTTTGTTTATTCGTCCTCCCTCTCTCTGTTTTTGTTTTATGTGTCTGGCTAGAGGTTTATCAATTTTGTTGATCTTTTCCAAGAACCAGCTCCTGGCTTCATTGATCTTTTCTAGTGTTTTTGTTGTTTCTATCTCATTTATTTCCACTCTATTATTTCCTCCCTTCTTCTGATTTTGGATTTTGTTTGTTCTTCTTTCTATAGCTCCTTTAGGTGCAAGATTACATTGTTTATCTGAGATTTTTCTGGCTTCTTAAGGTATGGGCCTCGCCTTCTTGACCCTCTCTGCCAGGACTGCAGCGAAGCAACTATGGCAAGGAGAAAAAACACCCCTGCCCCTTTCCCAGAATGCAGCAGGAGCTGCAGAAGCTCAGCCTTTTAACTCTTATGCAAGTGCATCTAATTGGCTAACTCTGAATTACATCCTGAATCCTAAGAGCAAGGGATACCGACAAATGCAGCGTTTTGTTTATTTTGTTTTTTTTACTCTTCTTGTTTCTGCAGTCTGGGAGGGCACCTAGCAAAGGGTGGAATGGATTGAGATCTAGTCCATCATATCCATTGTACAGTTTTCTAAACTTCTGTAAGATGCCAGGCACAGGCAGCTCTGTTTTTTGGATTCTCTCGCGGGGGAGTGGAGAGGGAGATGCATTTCCCCCCTCTTACCACAGACCACTAACAGCTTTGGCTCCTCGAGGGCTCAAGCACATCAACCCTGCCCTTTGTGGGTGGTCCTGGGGGAGTTTTGGTACCAGGTCATCACATCAGATGAGAAAACTCCTAGGCCTGTCCAGGAATAGCTGGTGGGATTTGGGAAGCATCTGGGACCAGCGAATATTGGTTATTAGGGTCTGAGTGATTGTATTTAATTCCTGGCTGGATCCATTTTTGGAAACAATACCACGAGCTCCTAGTCTGCGCCAGGCACTGTGCAGGGTGTTGAGAATACAGAGAGGAACGGAATACGGTCCCCACTGCCTTTGTGGTTCCTTTTCAAGCCCGAGAGTTGGAAAGCAGATAACAAGATGCCCATGGCACCAAGGGTGTGCAAAGGAGAACAGATCCAGGAGACAGGAGAGCTTCCCAGGAGAGGTGACATTTGAGATGAGTCCTGAAAGGCCCAAGGATGCTGGGAGGAGGCACAGGTAAAGGACAAGGCCACAAGTGAGCAAGACACCGGAATCTCAGAGAGCCAGGCATGACGGGATGTGGGGCAAGGGACCGGGTATGGGAAACCAAACTTGGGATTTCTCAAGGAGCGAGTCTCCGGCTCCGCATCGAGACGAGGCTGGTGTTCCCGGGCTCGGCACCTGCGTCTGGCCAGTACTGCAGTTTGTGCCCTGCTCTCCTCAGACTGCAGGATGGGGTTTGCTGCCTCTGCGCGCACAGACTGCTGGGGATGACTCACGGTGGAGGAGGAGCTGGGGGAGTCACGGGCCTCTGCCCAGGCTGGAGGCTATGTGAAAGCCTCTCCCCCAGGGGTGGTGGCCGTGGAAGAAACTAGCCCTGTGGGTAGGGTGGCCCCTGTCACTCTACCCTGGGCCTCAGAGGGAGTTAATGGAACCCCAATTCCCCAACACCCTCTTTCAGGGCGCCTTGTACTCTGTACCCCCCACCCCCCAAGGCAGGGCTGCCCTCCCTCCCCACATCCCACTGCATCTTGATGCCAGCCCTCCCTGGCTTGGGTGGCTAAGGGTACCGGTGGTGGGGTCATTACAGGACACCGCCGCCCCAGGGTCAGAATGGAGGAGGCCCAGCTGTCAGCTGGAACCCATCAGAGGCCCAAGCAAGCCCTGGCAGCAGGCAGCAGGCAGCAGGGGGAGGGCAGCTAATGAGAAAGGTGTCCCTGGAGCTGCAGTTTCTTAACCCTTCCCACTCCCGTCACCAGGGTGTGTCCTGAGATTTTCCCTGAGGTGACAAGTGGCTCCGGGTCCCTGGTTCCTCAACCCAGGTCGGCTGGAGTAGAGTGGGCTTGATTTAATGGAGAGACCCTGCCCCTGCCTCAGGGAAGGGAATGAAACAACATAGTTCCTGTTTTCCTGGGAGTCTTTTTAGTCTTACAGGGAAAAGCAATTCAGACCTAGTCAGAGGGGGAGACACAGCCCAGCCCTCAGGAATTCCAGGCTGAGGGGAGACAGCCCTGCCCTCAGGAAGCCCCGGTCTGAGGGGAGACACAGCCCCGCCCTCAGAAAGCCCCAGTATGAGGGGAGACACAGCCCTGCCCTCAGGGAGCCCAGACTGAGGGGAGGGAGACACAGCCCTGCCCTCAGGGAGCCC
>CM052886.1:95880992-95911663 GCA_028534135.1 Potos flavus
GGAGACACAGCCCTGTCCTCAGTTAGCTCAGGGTCAGAGATAGGAGAGGTTTTGTCTCCTTATTAAACTAAGACAATATAATGGCACAACTTTTGACTTTGAGATTTTGTGAATAATTAGCAACTTGAGCACATATCCTGGTGCTCTAAAATTCTAGGACCGATGTATCTGCAGATCCAGACTGCTGTCACTAGGGGACAGTTTTGTCCCGGTTGCCCTCTCAGGGTCAGCTGCCCTCCTCAACCACCGACTTTTCTGAGACCTCTCCACATCCTGAAAATCACTCAGCAAGTGGTTTATTTTCAAGAGCTCATTCAACTCCTTCTTTGGTATCCACGTAACTTATATAACTCATGGCTTTCAATTAACAATTAAAGTGGGTGAGCAAGAGCACAAAAGGAAACAAGTCTACGTGTAACTGGCCTTTCTCCAACCGCGTGGTTTAGATGTCCCTGATTTATTTTCCACAATTAGCGGCTGGCCTTCTCCCAGCTTCTCTCCCGGCTCTGGTTGGAGGGCCCGCTGCTGGCTGGGCACGGCCGCCTGGCGAAGCTGTCTGAGGGCGCCCCTTCCCCTGCTGGCATCACCGAAGAGTTGGGGCCTCTTGGTGACTGGGTGGGCAGAGGTCATTATAAAGCTCTCCAGGGGGCAGGGTGGAGCCCAGGCCCACAGGCAGGCCGAAGAGGAAAGGCTGGAAAGTGCTGGTGCTTTTGCAAGCCTTCGCTGGGCTCTCTTCAGCTTTAGGCAAGTCATTCCAACTCCGGGCCCTCAGTTTTCTCATCTGTTCGATGGCAGTGAACAACTGGGTTACATGGTCCCTAGAGTCCCTGGTGCCTGGAATTTGATGCTCCGGCCTGCTTCCTTGCAGACCCCACCCCGGGCCCGCCCCACACCCTGTCATGGTGACCGCGGATGCAGTAATCACCACCTCGGCCTGCCGCCAACGCAATCAGCAAGCGTACCACCAGGCAGCCTTGTGCTGTGGCCAAAGGGCTGCCGCCCCATTTTTTTCCAGCCCTGGTCTGGCACTCCGATGCCTGAGGACGGTGTAGATCCAGCCCAGTGAGGCTGCTGCGCCGCATTTCCTGGGACCCTGAGCCAGCCTCTGGGCTTTCCCCTGAAGGAGCTCCCAGCACAGTGAGCTGGGCGTATAGAGAAGGCTCGAGGCGCATGAGTGCCATGACCCATCGAATATTCACTGGACCAGGTCCTAGACTGGGTGGGGGGAATGACACAGATGGACAGGGGGATGTGGCTCAGGTCTTCATGGTGTTTAGAGGCATGTATGTGGGCTCTGACATCCGTCTCCAGGTTCAAATCTTGATCTGATGCTGCCGTGGGCAAGGTACTTGGCAGACGCCTTGGTTTGTCCATCTGGAAAATGGGAACACTGAAGTAGCACAACAACAAGTCAGGATTCAATGAGTCAGTGAATACAAAGTGGGGCCCAGGGTGTGGCTGTTACAACTTTTATTTCCTGAGCACCAACTCTGTGCCAGGAATTGTAATGGCATTTGGTGGAAACTGAATCCCTCACAGGGAAGGAGAGAGATCAGCGCTGGCTTGGCTGAGGAAGGAGGCCTCATGCAAGGGTTGGTACCACAGTTTAGTCTTGAAGGATAGAGTTAAATTAAAGGTAGCCCTAGGGGAGGGCACTCCACGACACGCAGGCAGGTACTTGGAGGAAGGGGGAACTTGTTGGGGGAACTCTGGAAAGGCCAGAGAGATTATGGTGTAAAGGGAGATAAAATTGGAAAGTGGGCATAAGCCAGAGAAACTTCTGCAGCATAGAATGTGGCCTTTATCCTCTGGGCAAAGGGGGCCCCAGGTGGTTGTTGGGCGAGGGGGAGATGAGGCTGATGTAGTTGACTGAGCCAGCAGGCTTAGTTTCCCTAGATGAATAATATCAGCGATCAGAATGATCGCTTTTTGTAGATGATGAAGGTTGCGGGGCGTGTTTTCATGGGCACACCTTGGCTGGCCATCACGGTGACTCGGACAGGTGAGTAAAGCAGAGGTTATCACTGTCCCATTACAGACAGGAGGAAGAGGCTCATCCAAAGTCAGCCAGCAGGAGGGATCTAAGTCCCCTTCGGGGGGCTTCTGCCCTGACTTTAGGGGGTGGCGGGCCTGTGAGTGCATGTGCACTGTGGGGGACAATGAGAGTGTCTGTGCAAGGAGCCCCCCTCCCCCACCATCCCTGCTTCCCCATCAGGCCAGCATTGGCCAATTTGCTCCACTTCTTGCCCAATGGGGCAGGGCCTGGGGGGGGCTGACGAGCCCCCCCTCTGAGCACACAGTAGATGGGCATCTAAACCCCTGCAGATAGGTACTGAGAACATTGGTGACTTGAGCGGGGGGTGACCGAGCCACCGCCAGGAGGTGTTGGGGGGCAGGTGGGGCTCCGGGGGGGGTGCACTCATAGCTCTGCCCTTACCATGCACCCTTGGCTGCCCTAGAGGCCCCAGCTAAGCAGCAGCCAAGCAGGATGGGTAGAAGCCTCCACCTGCTATCCTCTCCTGCCGGGCTCCTCCCTGTCTTCTCTGCGTTCCTGCCACAGGGCTGCGAGTCTGGCTTCTGATGTCTGATCTTAGCTCTTTCCTCTCTAGGATTCCACCTGCTTGGCCGACACCTCCTCTCTTTGCACACTGGGGCTTCCTCCTCTGATGTTCATTTTCCAGGTCCTGGAGCTCCCCAGCAGAGCCTGGGGGTGGGGAAGGAAATGGCAGAGCCCTGGCTTCCTGAGCCCGACCCCCACCCTACCCCCTCCCCAGACCAGGCTCATCGACCTTTCTAGGGCATCCAGGCCAGGGTGCACCTCTTGGCACAGCCTAGGTAGCCAGGCCCCCCTCTGCAGGGGATTCCAGGAGCCCAAGGAGGACCAAAAATGGATGCCCTGGAAAAGGCACATCATAACAGAAGTTCAAGAGCAGCCCCAGCAGAGAGCTTTGCTGGTGCTTGGAGCAGGTGAGGTCATGGAGCATGAGCGGAGGCAGTGGGGGGCGGGGCTTCCTGATGTGGGGTCCCTGACTGGAGCTGAGCCTTAAAGGTGTGGGGCTTGGAGAGGGGAGGGGACTATCCAGGTGATTCTTCCCAGAGGGTGGGGAGCCGGCCTTCCTGAGCTGCGCACAGCGATGGGTTAAGGGGGAAGAGCAGGGGGGGTGGGCACGCTTGCCTTGCCCCGGCCAGCCCTGGAAGACGTGTGCATCATGGCCCTAAAGGCTGGGCAGTTATGGGCTGTTTATTCTCTCACTCGTTTAGTATTCATTTGCATTTACCTAGTACCTTCTCTGTGCCAGGAGCTGTGCCTGGGGCTGAGGGCTTAATGCCGAGCAGGACCGACATGTCTCTTCCCTCCTGGAGCTCCTGGCTTAGATGGGAAGGCTGATGAGCAAACAGACCACCCCAACCCACTGATCAGTGCCAGGAGGGAAGAGATGGGGGCCCCGTGAAAGCAGAGAGGGGGGCTTCTGCTTCAGACCCTGGAGGGGGAGGGGGAGGAGCAGAAGCCTGCGAGCTGATGAGTGAGCTGGGAGGAGGGGCTGGAAGGGGAGGAGGCACCCCGGAATGGGGAGGGGCGCCTCCTGGACTCAGGCCCCTCAAAGGCAGGATGGCGGCCTTCTTGTTGTTACCCCGTAGAGCCCTGTGGGGAGTGTTGCCCGAGCCCCGTAAGGGAGGCCATGTGGGGTTCCGGGTGATAGCTGGTCTTCTCGTTCACGGGGTCCCTTCCTCTGGCGGAGGTGCAGCCACGGTGATGGTGGCCCCCTCTCTGGCACCGTCAGGGAGAGATGAGGAGCCCCGTTCTGGGCGAAGGCTGCTGGAAGCAGAGGGAAACCTCTTGGATGAGGCAGGAAAGAGCCAGCTGTCAGAGAAGGAGCTGCTCTGCATTAATCCACTCATACCGGCATCTCCCTCCCCCCAGGTGGTTAGTTTGGCGTTTAAGAGTAAAGCCCTGTGGTTCCCATGGATCAGAGCTAAGATCCCATTGCGTGGGAGAGGGGATGTTGGGAAGGAGAGCAGCTTACCCCAGACTAAGCCCAGTTTGGGAAGAGGGCCGATGGAACCCCAGGGATGACGGTGAAAATCGATGTCATGGTCAAGGGGACAGGTGGGGGTGCACTGGACTTCTAAGGCTTTCTGCCCTGGGAAGGATGGAGGTTTGTGGGGTCTGGGCACCTGGGGCTACCCTCTGCAGGCCACCTGTGTGGGCTGGGGGATGGGATGCCAGTGATTCAGGAGCCTTCCTTCTCCTCCACTTCCCCACACAGCCCTCCCTTCTAAGGGGAGAGGGGAATGGGAGGGCACAGGAGGGCATTGCGGCCAAGCCCTCAGTTCAGCCAGGCCTGGGAACTCTGCCCGAGGCCCCCGAGACAATGCCGGGAATGGAGGCCGGCCTGGCCAGGGGCAGGCCCCTGGAGGGGGCAGGAGCTGTGTCCAGTCCATTCACATCCCTGGCTCCGCACGGCATGGCGGCTCTCAGCACCACCCCCGGCTCTTGGGCTCCCTGCCCGGTCCCAGGCTTCTGCCCACCCACCCCTTGGCAGCTACGAGCCATGCCATTCTCCCAGAGGGCCCCTTTCCTACCCAGCCTGGTCCTAACCGCCGAGGGACGAGCGTGCGTGTGTGGGGGTGTGTGTATGAGTGTGTGAGTGTGCGTGATGGCAGACGAGTGAGTGTATGTATGTTGTGTTAGTGTGTGGATATGTGTGTGAGTGCGTGTGAGGGCATGTGTGTGATTGGTGGGAGGGCAGGGGGTGAACCGTCTACTTTCTCTACGCACACAACCTTGTATTCAGGGTGGGAGATGCAGCCCCCGTCTCTGGGAGCCTCCTCTTCTCTAGGCCTGGGGAAGGACCCTGCAGCTTCCCCACCTGGCCACTCAGAGGTCCAGGGGAGGTGGAGCCCGTTTCTGGGGCTCTAGGCTGGTGGGGTGGGGGTGGGGAAGTTGAGAGGATAGGCTTCCCAGTTCCCAGCCCCAAGCCTGGCCTGGATTTCCCTGGAGGGGACAGTGAAAGGGAGCTCTGGCCCACAGAGAACCGGGATTTGGTTATTAAACCAAGTTGCAAGTTCAGCCTGCTTTCCGGCCAAATTTTCTTCCCGCCTCCCTTTCTCCTCAAGATAATAGAAATATCCGGGAGAGGTTCCTTTCCTCCCCGGCCCTGCCATTGGCCAGGCCCCTGTCATGGCAGCCACACCCCCTGGGCCCCAGCCAGCTCCACCCCCTCCCCACCCCAGCAGAGGGAACAGTTACATCCGCAGCTCTCTCCAGCGCCAGTCCTCTCTGCGAGAGGCCTCTGACCCGGTCCCTTCTCGTCCCGAAGGAAAGATGTCGTCCCTGACCTGGCCTCATGACTTCGGACTGTCCCCGACCCCGCCAGGCCCCCGACACCCTGGTAGCAGCAGGGATCGGTTGGGGCAGCAGTATGCCTGGACTTGAGTCCCAGTTCGGCCACTTTCCAGCTGTGTGACGTTGGGCAAGTCACTTACCCTCTCTGAGCCTCAGTTTCTCAATCTGTAACTGGGGATCATAATAGCACTGTCTTTACAGGTTTGTTCTGGGGATTGAAGCAGTTCATTCGATTAGTTCATATTTATAACAGGCTAGTGCTTTGTCTTGCACTGTGTAAGTGTTGGTTACCTAAATACATCACTTTCCTAAATGATGGCTAGCTAAGGGATAGGTGGATGGACGGCTCACTGACCCTTTACCTCCCAGCTTCCCGCCTCAGCACTTACTCCTGCCCTGGCGATTAGCTCTTACCCAGCATGGACCCGGGGAGTCTCTCTGACTTCTGCCCCCTTCCTCGGGGTTGAATCCCACCCCACCATTGAGCTCTGACGGCAGAGCATGGAGCCCAGTGGGGGCGCAGAAGAGAGTCTCTCACCCTGGCCTGTCTCGCCCTGCTCTTTGGACACAGCAGCCATCCCCCACCGCGGTGGCTTGAAGGAGGAAGAGGAGCTTCGTGGCAGGTCTCTCCACAGCGCCTTCTAGGTCTTTGCTGTTGCGGACAGAGGAAGCGGCAGCTTTGCTGGCCGGGTTCGAGAGGTGGGTTTTGGTTTGAAGGTGGAAAAGATTCACTCACGGAAACTCCCCGGCCTTGCTGAGACAACGATCCTCACCCATTACCAGCTGCTCATGCTGGGCTGGGGCAGTAGCCGGGGTGGGGGTGGGCTGTGCTCCCCTTGCAGGGGTGGCGGAGGGCTTCTCTGTCCTCTCCCCCCTCCCCCCTCCCCCCCCAAGCGTCTCCCTCCTCCCCGCGCTCTGATCCCACTGGAGGGACAGACTTCGGCCTTGCCTGTCTCCCCTGCATCCCTCGTCTCAGGGGCCCCACAGAGTCCTGGCCAGCCGTGAGCCCCAGGCCGGTGTCCCTCGCTGCCCTCGGCCTCCGCCCAGGCCCTGGCAGCCTCTCTCCCCACCCCGCTCTTGTTGCGCTCACTGCGGGTCTGGAGACTGAGGCAGCTTTTCCCCTGAGCCTGGGGCCTGCCTGCTGCCTGGCTTCCTTGGTGCTCAGGGTCCTCTGGGTCAATTCAGACTTTCCACCGTTGTCACAAAAGCTCTGTGCTTTCCTGTGCCTGGTACTGGGGGGCAAGGATGAGAAAGGCCCCAGTAGTCCTAGTCACCATGGTGGAAGCTCCTCAGCCAGAGAACATCCCTCGAAGAGAAGCCGAGGGCCTCCAGATGCTTTCCTTTCCTCTTGCCCCCTTCTTCCCTTCCTCCTACGAATATTTACCGAGCCCCCTATCGTAGCAAGCGTGGACCAGGCACTGCTCTGAGGTTCCGAGAAACCACACAGAGCTTCCTGTTCTGAAGTCCAGAGCTCTGCTCACTGGGGGCCCCCGAGGGCAGCGCCTGAGGCGTCTCCCCCTCCCAGGATCTTCCTCGTCCATCCAAAGTCGGCTCAGGGGGTGCCCGCTACGTGTGGGCTCTTGCCCTCTAAACCGGGTCCCTGTGGATGAGAAGAAGCTGCTTTGGGAAGGGGGTTCTGGGCAGAGGGGGGCGGCTCCTGCGAAGCCAGGAGCCCGAGTGCCACTGGAGGCGGGCCGGGCTGAGGCAGGAAGGGCCTTCGCTGTTGCTGTGACTCACTGGGGAAAGCAGGGTCTGCCCAGGAGCCACGGAGAAAGGAGCCTCTGAGAATGGTTGATTTCACTGCTGGGGCAGGAGAGACAGCCCAGGAGAGTGTCAAGTATCTTGCCCAAAGGAAGACAGGAATTCAAAATGTGTGGAATCCCTGACTCATCGCTGGGGGTGGAGAGAGGTGGGAAAAGGCTGGGCAGCAAGGCCTTCCAGGAGGACCGCAAGCTCCTTCCTCCCCGCCTCCCCCCCTCCCCCACCTCCTGGCCCTCCCGGAGTTCTCCCTGTGGGCTCATCGTGCGTGGTCTCTCCTGTGGTGTTCTTGCGTCTCCTTGGTGGAGATGGACCACCCTGGGCCCTGGCAGAGGCCTTCCCTACCCTATCCCTGCCCCAGGCACTGTCCTCGGCCCCCCGGGGCTGGGGTTAGTTGCTGGGAGGCAGCTTCATCCTTAGCCCCAGGCTAAGCGTCCACCTTCAGCTCTAGGATGGCCTGAGTCTTCGATACACACAGGCGGGGGCGGGGGGGGGGGGCGCAGTTTTCTGCAAATGGAAGATAGTGCGTTTTAGGGACAACATGAAGCCTCCCGTGAGGTCTGCTCAGACTGCGGGGCAGACGAACGTGGGTGGGGCCCTGCAGTCTACATCTAGAAGGAGGGGGTTAGGAACTTCCCTGGTGATGGGCCCAATATGGGGGACTGAGGGCGCTGGAGTAGAGAAAATGGGACCCCTCCTGCATGGTGGGGGTCCTCCTGCCCCCACCGCTGGAGCTCCACTGTGTTCCACTCGGGTTAGGGGGTCTCTCTCTCTCTCTCACCATCTCTGTCTCTTTTTGTTCTTCTCTCTCCCCACCCTTCTTTTCTGTCTCTGTCCCTTTCTTCTTTCTCTTAGCCTCCTGTCTTTCAGTCACTGACTCCTCTGTCAGCTTCTCCTGTCTTTCTATGTCTGTTTCTCTCCAGCCCCCATACCTTGGCCGCTTTGTGCTCTCTGGCACAAGGTGAACCCCCTTTCTCCATCAGCCGTTCCGCCCATTGGACACCGGGTGACCCCTGTCTGTGTGCATGCGTGTGTGTGTGTGTGTGTGTGTGTGTGTGTGAAGGGGGCTGCTGGGTGGGTCAAGGTGGGGCAGCCTGGAGGGTCTGGTGGAAGGCAGAGGGGCTGGGGGCTGGGGCTGGTGTGCTGGCCGTCTGGGTAGAGTCAGGCTTTCTAGGCAGAGGCAGCCCCAGCCCTGCACCTGGGTCCCTGCTCATTCTAGGAAAATGACAAGAGCTGAGGGCCTACAAAGCACATTCTCCCACGTCCCTGTCCCTGCCTCCCACAGCAGATAATCAAGGCAGGGACAGGGGCCACTCTGGGGCAGAGACACTCATGCTGGGCCTCCTGACTGTCAGAAATGGCAACCGTACCTCTCCTTGCCAGCTTTCTGCTCTGCACACCTTTTCCCATTCTGGGTGCTGGCCAGGCTGGTCAGCCCCGTATCCCCTGCCCCAGCGTGTTCTTTTCCACAAGTCTTTGCAGAGGCTGGTCTCCTGCATGGGTGGCTCACCCTTCCTTCACTCCATTTCTCAGGCTTCAGCACCTGGCTGCAACTCACCTCCTCTGGGAAGCCTTCTTTGATTGTCTACTTGGCACCACAGCCCATTCCTCCTGGGCCTTGCCAGATTAGTGGACCCACCGAGGACACACTGCATGACTGAAGTCCAGGTTTCCTGGCTGAATGCTGGTCCAGGGAACAGCTTGGCAGAGGAGGGTGTGGGGGGAAGGGGCTGGCCCCCACCCAGCACCTGCCAGGCACTTCCTGGCACTGGTCGCTTTACTCACACAGCAGCCTTTTCAGGTAGCGTTATTATTCCCATTTGACAGATGAGAAAACTGAGGCTCTGAGAGATTAGCCGGTTTACCTGAGGTCACACAGCAACACCCCCAAAATAAGACCCTCTCAAAGTGACATGGGAATGGCAGGGGCTTCCGGTGTAGAGGGAAGCAGCCTCCCCTCCACCTCCAGGAGTCCGTGCATCTCAACTCCTGGAAAGTTTAGGTGATGCCACCGGAGTTTGTGATGGAGGCAGAAGGATGGATGAAATGACCCCTTGAGTGCTTACCTGGGTTTAGGCCGCTTGCTTTGCCCTCCCTGTGAGACCTCCCAGCACTACCCGCGGAGAGCTCACCTCTCTTGCCCTCCCATGAGGGCAAGTACTTAGCAGCTCCCAGGCCCTGCCCAGTTCACCCTGGACCCCCGCTCTGGCTCCCTTCCTCAGGGCTGGCCCTGAGGTGCCTGAGGAGGCCTGGCTCGCAGCAGCCTGCTTGTTCTCTGCTCTAGCAGGGCCTCTCACACTGCTCGCCTGGTCCCCTGCTCCCCTCCCAGACCACCTTGGCTAGGATTCACTTGGGATCTCCATCCAGGGCCCTTCTCTGGCTTTTGGAAGGGGTGGATTCAAATTCTCCATCCCTGTAACACTCCACAAAGGCCGGCCTTCCTCTTCCTACTGTGTATCTTTCTTTCTTCCTTCACTCTCTCTTAAGAAACTTTGGGGCACATGCTATGGGAAAGCCTTCTTTGATTGTCCCCTTGGCATCGCAGCCCATTCCTGTGGCACCGTGCTCCTGTCAGACCCAGGGCCTGATTCCATGGTAAGCGGGTCCATCAAGAGCCAACCAGACAGAAACATGAAGTAATGTAACAGGAGTCCAGGCAAACACACTTGGGAAGTCGGGGAAAAACAATGACTGCGTGTGGGCGCCATCTTGGAAACTGTCCTGCAGAGAAGCGTGGGACTGAGCCTCCAAGGGCTCCGCCAGACAGAGAGCGGGGCATGTGTGTGCTGACCCGGCGGAGCGGGGGGCCTCTAGACCACTCTGTGGTGTGGAAGGCTCGGAGGACTTTTCCGACTTGGACTGGGAGCTTCTGCGGGAGACCTCTATGCTCTGAAGCAGTGCTTCTCAGACAGCCTGGGGGAAGGAGAGTTTTTTGTTGTTGTTTTTTAAATTCCAATTTGTCATAGACTGATAATATTATAAAATAAAATACAAAGAAACGATCAAAAATAAAACGAGACATACAAAGTACAAGTCCTAATATTTTATTGTTGGAGTCAACAGATAGAAAATCGCCATCCTGTTTGGCAAGTCTAAATGCTTGCCCTTGACCTCCCTATCAGTCTTGTCACAGGCTGGTGGTCATAAGCGGCCGTGGACGGGCCTCGTGGGTGTGGGTCACTCCTTGAGTGTCGCTACCCCAGAGTGGGGTTTTCAAGCTGCAGGTCATGACCTGTTAGTTGGGTTGGATATTAATTCAGTAGGTTGGGACCAGTGTTCTAAAAACGCGAACCGGAACAGAATGGAGAATAGAGGACTTTGCGTGCAGTAGGGGAAGCGTGATTCCGGGCACATTTATCCCAGGCCAACGTGCATGTCAGTGTGCTGGTACCAGGTGGGGAGGTGGGACGTGTGAGCGTGCGCTGTGGCCAGTGCCCCTCTCCCCACGGCGCTGAATGGACAGGATCTGCCCTCTGATGCCACTACTGACACCGGACCTCCTTGTTTCCTCCCTCTAGGCTCCGTTTTCTCCTCCCCTGGCCGTCTCGGAGCCTTTCCTGTTTCCAGGGCAGTGATACCGCTCGAGAGACATTGGCCCTTCCGCTTGCCTGTACCTTTATTCCTGGAGAGTCCTCCTCCCCCCCTTACCTTCCCCAGATGTTCCCTTCCTCCTGGGCCCCAGGTAATCAGTCCCCAAATGCTGTGCTGGGCCCGGGGGCAGCCTCCAGACACAGAATAGTGGGGCTCTGCCCTCAGGAAGGGAGAGCTGTGCTGGGGGTTGGAGGATAGAAAGCATGAAATCAAGGAATGTGTGATAGGAGCTGACCTGGGACCAGCCTCGGGCCCCTCGGCTCAGGCTGGGCTGGGGGAGGACCTGGTTTCCCTCTGTAACCCACAATGGGGGAACCACATGACCCCATCCAGGGGCCCTGCTTAGTTGTCGCCTCCTTTTGGGGGCTCTGTGGATATGCTTCTCCCACTCTAGGGATGTGCCATAATTTATTCAACCGATTCTCCATAAATGAACCCCTGGGTTGTTTCCACTTTTTTTAGACTTAGAAACAGTGCTGTGAGGAGCCTCTTCATACCTCTTTCACCACATCCGAGCTGCTGGTTCCCGGAGGCCCCTCACTCCACCTCCTATGTCTCACGTCTTTATCCACACATGGTCTACATTCCTCCTGCTTCTCAGCCCCTGGCTGGCTGGGTCCCATGTCATGGGGCTAAACATGAGCCAGAGGTTTGGAAAATGTGATCTCCTTCCTCCTCAGGCCACACACCCATCCTTCTCACAACGACTCTTTTGGTTTCTTTAACCAGGCTTCCCAAACACCCAGCTGTATCATAAGGACCCTTTGACTTGCAAGTAACAGAACACTCAACTCGAAACGGTTTAGACAATACAGGATGTTTTCATTTCATAAGAAAAATAAATTCCCGAGGGAGGGTGGATCCAGCGCAGTTAAGTGAGGGGCTTTACCACATTATCAGGCACCCAGATTCTTTCTTTCTGTTTTGCCCTTCTCCGGTGTTGGCTTGCTTCCCTCATGATTGCAAGATGGCTGTTGAAGTTCCAGACATCACATCCAGACATGATATGTCTGGAGGTTGAAGAGAAGCTATCTCTTTCTGTGGGTCTACTGTTTTTTTTTAAAGATTATTTTATTTATTTATTTGAGAGAGAGAGAGAGAGAGAGGATGAGCAGGGAGAGGAACAGAGGGAGAGGGAAAAGCAGATTCCCTGGGGGCTCGATCCCAGGACCCCGAGATCATGACCTGAGCTGAAGGCAGAGGCTTTAACCCACTGAGCCACCCAGGCGCCCCTGTAGGTCTACTTTTAAGATAAAGAAAACTTTTCCCTGAAGCGACCCTAGCAAACTTACCCTCACCTCTCATAGGCCAAGGTTTAGAGCACTTGCTGATTCCTTTGTTGACTCTTGATGGGAGAATGGGGCTTGGCTAAGTGGCAAGGTGTAGGACTGTGTGAAGGGGTGAGTTGGATTTTAAAGGAGCAAAGGAGCCTGGGGACAGAAGTTGAGTGGACGACCCACAGGGTCTATCATATGGGTGGACAGAGAAAGTTCCTCTGCGGGGAGGACTCCATTTCTGTGTTTCTCAACCAGCTGGGCCTGTGGCTCCTGTCTGGGAGACTTAGCTTGATTCCGATTCAATTAGAAAACATTTGTTGAGGGAATGAGATAAAGTTTCACCCTTGAGGGAATCTGTTGTAATGCGGGAGAGGAGAGAGAAGGGCACAGCCCTCTTGAGAAAAGAAGGCTGAATCTGCTGAAGCTGGAGACAGGAAATACTCTCACCCACTTCCCTGAGAGCCGGGGTTAATGAGGAGTCCCTGTTCCCGCTGGATTGGGTGCAGGGGACTGACGGAGATGCCCTTGAATTGGGCTTCCCCTGCTCCTGGGGTCAACTCTGTGTCAGGAATGGGGAGGCCAAGGTGCACGAGGTCCAGAGATCAGAGGGACACTTAAATGGGGCCAGGGTCCTCTTTCTCCTGGCCTTCAGGTGGGTCTTGTCCTTGCCCTTGCGTCAGAGAGGGACAGGAAGGAAAGGGGGTGCTGTGAGTCAGGAGCCTACCTGGGGAAAAGGAAAAACACAGGAAGTGACTCAAGGCCTCTAGGGCAGACCGGTGGCCTGAGGTGCCCCAGGACAAACCCTGGGGGAGTTGCCTGAGGGCGAGGGTCCCCTCCCCAGAGGCTGCCGGTGCACACCGTCCCGGCTATTTCTGCCAACCAAGTTTCCCACAAACCCTTCCCTTTCTCACCACAGCAGGCTGCCTGCCCACTCACCCACAGACGCAGCCACCAGCTGTCGCAATTCCTGGCCCTGGTCCACCCCCTGCGTCCGGGAGGGCTCATCACCTCTGACCCCGGAAGGCGGGTCAGGCCCTTTCCCTGCCTCTTCCCTGTTCCTCGCTCTCTGCCCTCATCCCCACAGGGGCGAGATGCCTGAGCCTCCCGAGGGTGAGCTCTCTGGAGCAAAGCAGCGGCTTCTGCGCGTGCGTGTACAGTAGGGCCGGACTCGGTTGGGGTCGAGGATGTGGCCTCAGGTCGAGTGAGGGGTGCAAACATGGAGAAACACACGCCTTGTGAGCCTCTGGGTCCTCTGCCGTGTGCAAGGTGGGGGGGCCTTTGTCCCACCCGCTGGAGTTCAGGCTTGATGCCAGGGCCCCAGCTGGTAATAAAATGAGATTTTCCTCCCTTTACCACTGTTCTTAGGTGTTAAGCTTCCTTAGGGATCTCTGAAGGAGGAGTGGCTGGGCCAAGGCATGATTAAGGCACGTTATTTTAAATTTTATTTTATAGATGTAAGTTATAGTATATGTAAATTTAGCAACTAGTTTTTTCGCTTATCATCTTAGACATCTTTCCGTAATAGTATATATAGAAAGCTTCCTTCTATTTTTTTTTTTTAAATGCAAAAATATGGGGCTCGAACTCAAGACCCTGAGATCAGGAGTCACATGCTCCACCAGGTGAGCCATTCAGGCATCACTGAAAGCTTTCTTATTCTTTTTTTTTTAAATATATATATATTTTAAGATTTCATTTATTTATTTGAGAGAGAGAGAAAGAGCATTAG
Organism: Potos flavus; assembly: GCA_028534135.1. NCBI lineage: Eukaryota > Metazoa > Chordata > Mammalia > Carnivora > Procyonidae > Potos > Potos flavus. Next base: position 95,894,695 of record CM052886.1, read on the forward strand.
CAGGGGGAGGGGCAGGCAGAGCAGGCAGGGGAGAAGCAGGCTTCCTGCTGAGCAGGGAGCCCGATATGGGGCTCGATCCCAGGACCCTGGGATCAAGACCTGAGCTGAAGGCAGAGGCTTAACCCACTGAGCCACCCAGGCGCTCCTCTTGCATAAATACTTTTGCAGGATAGAATCCTGGAAGTTAAACTGCCAGATCAAAGAGTATGAACATTTAAAATTGAGTAGATATGCCTAGCTGCTCTCCAGAATGTACTAATTTCCCTTCCATTGGCACTGTATGAGAGAGCCTATGTAATCGTACCTTTCACAACACTGCGTTAAGAATCTTCTTAACACTGCCAATCTGATAAGTAAAAAATTATATCTTGCTTTCATTTGCACTTGAAATTGTGAGATGGAACGTTTTATGTATTTTTATTAGCCAGTTGTGTTTTTTTGTGAATGGCCTGTTTAGGTTCTTTGCCCGTATTTCCCATTGGATTGTTGTTTTTTTCTTATTGTTTTGTAAAATATGTCTTTTTTTTCAACATTATGGAATCGAGCATTTTGTCATACATCTTGCAAGACTTGTTCTCTTGTTTTGTCCTTTGATTTCGTTTATGAAGTTTTTCCTTTTAAAACTTTTCTCTTTTCTTTCTATGTAGATACATCTGTTAATCTTCTCTGTTATGACTTCTGTTTTGTTCCCTGATTAGAAAAGTCTTTGCCACCCCGGGGTCATAAAAACATTTGCACGTATTTTCTTCTGGCACTTTAATGGTTTTGTTTTTCAAATGTTTTTTTCTTTAAGTCTTTGATCCAGTTGCAATTTATTTCGGTGTTAGGAGTGAGGTAGGGAATACAGGCATATTTATTTTTGTCCTGAATATGTGGCTAGTGTCTCGGTTTATTGAATTGAATTCTCATGTTTATTTGGGTCAATTTCACATTTCTGCATTCTTTAGTACTGATCTGTCTGTCTGTACCAGTCCCATACTATTTTAATTATTGTAGCTGTATAATATATTTTTAAAAGGATTTACTTGTTTATTTTAGAGAGAGAGAAAGAAAGAGCATGGGGGAAGGGTGGAGGGAAAGGGAAAGAGAAACTCAAGCAGACTCTGCACTGAATGCGGAACCCGATGTGAGGCTCGATCTCACGACCCTGAGATCACGACCTGAGCTGAAAACAAAGAGTCAGACACTCAACCAGCTGTGCCACCCAGATGCCCCTGTAGATAATATTTTTAAAAGTGTTTTATAGGGCTACTGCTTCCTTGTTATTTCAGTTTTTTCCCTCCAGGAAATTTCTGGCTATTCTTCCATATTTATTTTTCCACATGAATTTCTAACCATTTTGTCAAGTTATCTCAAAAAAAAAAAAAAATTCCACTAAATGTATAGATTCCCTATGGGGACACTGATGTGCTTACAATAGGATTAACTTTTGATCCAAAAGCAGGGTCTCTCTTTCTCCATTTGTTCAAGTCTATGTTTATTTGGGTTTTATAGCTCTTTCCATGGACACCAGCATGGTTTTTTTCTATGCTTCATGTCATGATTTTGTTACCTTCATGGACGGAACCTTATTTCTTGTGTTTAGGAGATCTCGTTTATTTTTTATTTTTATTTTAATTACCTTATTTATTTATTTATTAAGTTCTAATTTTATTTTTTAAATTTATTTTATTTTATTTTTAAAATTTTATTTATTTATTTGACAGAGAGAGAGATCACAAGTAGGCAGAGAGGCAGGCAGAGAGAGCGGGGAAGCAGGCTCCCTGCTGAGCAGAGCCCGATGTAGGGCTCGATCCCAGGACCCTGAGATCATGACCTGAGCCGAAGGCAGAGGCCTAACCCACTGAGCCACCCAGGCGCCCCTTAAGTTTTAAATTAACCCCAGTTGTTTCACATACTGCGTTATGTTCTTTCTGGGTGTACAATATAGTGATTCAGCTCTTCCATACATCAGCCGATGCTCATTACCTATTACCCCCACTCCTCCCCCATTTCCCCTCTGCTAACCATTGGTTTGTTCTCTATAGTTAAGAAGCTGTTTCTTGGTTTGGCTCTCTTTCTTTTTTCCCCCTTTGCTCATTTGTTTTGTTATATTCCACACATGAGTGAAATCGTATGACTTATCTTGATTAGCTTTATACTCTCTAGCTCCATCCATGCTATTGCAAATGGCAAGATTTCATTTTATTTTTTATGGCTGAGTAATATTCCCTTGTATATACACACCACATCTTCTTTATCCATTCGTCAGTCAATGGACCCTTGGGCTGCTTCATGTCTTGGCTATTGTAAATAATGCTGCAATTAACATCGGGGGGCATGTAGCCCTTTGAATCAGTGTTTTTGTATTCTTTGGGTAAATATCCAGTAGTGCAACTGCTGGATCATAGGGTAGCTCTATTTTTAATGTTTTGAGGAATCTCCACACTGTTTTCCAGAGTGGCTGTACCAGTTTGCATTCCCACCAACAGTGCAGGAGGGTTCCCCTTTCTCCACATCCTTGCCAATATCCTTTGTTTCTCATAGATCTTGTTTTTAAACTAGACACCTTGCTAAATTTTCTGATTATTACTAAAAATTCTTTAGCTGATTACCTTAGAATATCCATGTATAGAATAATGTTATCCCATGTTAATATTTATGCTTTCTCCTTGTGATATTTATATCTCTTATTTTATTCTTTTATCTAATTGCATTGTCAAGTAATTCCAGAACAATGTCAAACAGTAGTGGTGATAGTTTATGGTGACAGCTGACATCTGTCTTTAATATGGAACTACTTCTAGAGTCTCTCCATTCAACCTGCTGGAGAAAAATCAATTTCTTTATTTTACATATTAAGATAGTGGGTTATGTTGAGTTTCCCAGCACTTGGCCATCTTGCTTTTCTGGAAGTAACTAGTCTTAACCTTAATGTATTCTGCTTTTATTGACACATTTTTTTTCTTTTTTTCTTTAAGTTTTATTTATTTAAGTAATCTCCATACCCGATGTGGGGCTTGAACTCATGACCCCAAGATCACAAGTCACACACCCTTCCAACTGAGCCGGCCAAGCACCCAATACAATTTTAATACAGACATCCTTCCGTAGCTCAGAACTTCCTCCCTTGGAGATCATTCCTCCCTTGGAAGAAAACAGGGCGAAGGTGAGATGGGAGTGTGGCCACAGGAAAGAGCTGAAGCTCAGGATGTGGGCTCTCAGCCTCCTGTCCCCAAGGGAATGGGGATCCACAAGAGGCACCCCAAACTCCAGACTGAGAGAGCAAACAGAGCTGAGCAGGGGGTGAGGAGGGCCAGGGAAGGGAGGAAGGCTAGTGAGGACTAAGGAGCAGGGGACAGGGGGCTTTGGAAGAAAATCAGATACCCTTCTGCTTATCCCCAAAGATTTCTTGCCCTGTCACCCTCAGGGCTATCTCAAGCCCTAGTCTTTTGGGAGAGACGTGGTTCTCAATGTAGGGCTTCTCTCAGGTTCATGGACTCGATATGGGTATGGGCGGACATTCCCATGCTAGGGGAGGGGAGGCAGGCTAGATGAGTCCTCCGAAGCTATTAAGAGATGGAGGAAGATGTCATGTCCAGCCTGGTTTGACTGCTTCTCAACATCTGGACTTTACTCAGCAGCTTGGAGCAGTAATTGCTTATCCCCTCCACCCATCTCCTTCAGGGTTCCAACGACTTTTCTTTTGTCCTACGCATATGACCTTGTTCCACCCTCCCTGCATTTCCGGAGGCAGTTGTGGGGTCATGGCCATGACCCTTTATCAGGAACTTGGCCGATTGCATCAATACCATTGGGGCAACATTGCTGTGCCCAGGGTGGGGGCAAGTAGAGAGAGAAGGGGACTTTCCAGTGTGGGCCATGACAGGTACAGGGCATGGAGATGGCCGAGGGCACCTGTGTAGATGATGGGCTGAAGCCTAGGGGCCAGAAAGAGACAAGAGAGCCCTTCAGATGTCTTCTCTGAGCTGGCCCCCCTTTCCCAGCTACGACAGTCAGCTCTAGGGGCACAAAAAGAACAAGTCCCCGATCCAGAATCTCTGCATCCTCCAGACCCACGAACTTCCTCTGGCCCTTCATTAACCCACTCACGTAAGAGGAAAGGAAGCTGTGCTCCGATTACCTGGGTGGGTATAGACACAGCCCCACTCTCTTCTCATGACAGAAGATCAAGAGCATACGGACAGGTGTGTGGGGTAAACTGAGTTTCAGGCAGAGTGAGGAAGAGCATGGCCAGCCATTGATAGGGGGCCGGCGAGAGTGAATGGTGGACGTCCTGCCCGGAGGCAGGGGATTGAATGCAATGCCCTCTGGGTGCTGATGATAACAGTGAGGAGTAAAGCATGCTGCTTTTGGTGCATCCCACCTCCGGCCACTGGGGCTAACCCCATTTCCCCGCCATCGGACGTTGGTCAGCAGGAGAGGACGCCTGCCATCAGACTGGAGCTCAGGATGGAAATCCAGCTTCTGGCAAGATGGCGGGAGGAAGTCAGACCTTAGCCTTGGGGGAGTCGGGACGGCTGTGGGCACTGGAGTTGGGGGCTTGGACAGAAAGAGGCGAGATGGGCCCTGGAGTTCGGACGTGGGCTTCCGGAACAAGGAGGAGTGCAGGCAGAATGAGGAACGTTTAGGGCATTTGAGTTGGCTGCCACACGCCACAATACAAAAGGGCTTTTCTTAGAATCATCTTGCAAAACCATGATAGATTCTTGACTGTTGTGGCTTCCTGTGGAAAAGTAGGTACCACTGGAAGGTCCCGGTAAGTGCCCTGGCATGAGTCTTACTCATTTCCAGTCTTCTCGATTTCTGTGCCAGGCCCCGGGCCCTGGGGTGGAGTGGGGGCGGGGAGCTGGAGTAAACCCACCGCAGATGTGTGGTGGGAGGCGGAGCCGAGGTAGCCCCAGGACTGCCTTTTGGAATAACAATGCAATTTCCTCAGAAAAGCCTTACTCCTTGGGGCTGACACCACCTGGTGTTAGCAGGTTAGAGGGACCAGGGGAAGTTGTTGGCAACTCAATTATCATTTCCTTCCCCTGGGTCTGCGCTTTCCTCTGCCCAGCTGGGGGCTGGAAGCCAGGAAACTAGAATCCCGGCCAGTGAGAGGCACGTGGATGAGATCTGGCAGGTGGAAGAGAGGCATAAATCACAGCATTGTCCTTCTGGCGGCTGCGGGCAGGCGCGGGGGCTTGGGTGGACAGATTTTGGAACACACTTTAGGCATTTTCTCTACTTTGGGTGCTGGAAGTTCAGGTGTCCTGTGGTTTTCCAGCAACTTCCTGATGTCCTAAAAGCTAGCGATGAACTTGATAGCCAACACTTCCACAGCTTTGTAAACAAAGTCGCTGGACTAAGTCTCTTTCTGCTTGAAATACTTAGAGTGGTTTCCATGTTTTCTAGCTGACTGATACAGCGATCTTGCTGACCATAACGATTTATAACCTGCTTACTTTCCCCTAATAATAGATCCTGAAGATAAATCTGTCTACAGGTCATTCAGTAGTTTAAAAATATTTTTTTAAAAAAAATCTGGGTTTCCATGGGTGCGCGCTAGCTCATCGTACAGATATGTCATAATTTATTTAACCAGCTCCCTGTTGTTCAACATTTAGTTTGTTTCCTGTTTTTTCCTTTTGTAAACCCTCACTGTCAAGTACATCCCTGGCTATGAATCTTTGTACACAGCCAAGAGTATTTACTTAGAAGTAAATATTCTTGAAGTGCGATTTTTAGTTAAAGGGCATTAACTTTTTGGAAGCTTTCACGCATATTTCCAGATAAGTCATCCGGGTTTTATTCCCTTGGCTTTCGAGACACCTCACTCAGCTGGTTCTCCCTCCACTTCTCTGGCTGTGCCTTCTGTCTCCTTGGTTGGTACTTTCTTAACCTCTCAGACTTCTAACCAGTGGAGAGCCCCCAGACTCAGTCCTCGCTTGTCTTCTCTTTTTCATCTGTGCTTATTCTCTTGATAAATACCGTTTGTCTGCTGATGACTCCTTCCTTTACACCGAGGCCCATGCCTTCCCCGCACTCCAGATTTGTGGAGTCAGATTGCCTGCTTAGCCCCTCCATTTGGGTGTCCAATGGGAATACCAAAAACCTGCTTTCCCCACAGTCTGCCTCATTCCAGTCGGTGACAACTCTTTCTTCCAAGTTCTCCAGACCAAAGAACCTGGTAGTCATCCTTGAGTCTCTCTTTCTCTTGAAACTTTGTGCGGTCCTTGAGAAATCCTATGAGGTCTAACTTCACACTATATCCAGAATCCCATCACTCCTCACCAGCTCCACCTTCACCACCCGTTCCAAGCCGCCATCTTGTCTCAGCCGGGTCATTGCCTCCTAACCAGTCTCTCTGCCCTCCTCCACCAACTTAGTCTATTCTTAACACCAGCCACTGTGATCCTGTTAAAAGATAAACCAGACCACATCACACTTCTGCTCAGAACCCTCTGGTGGGTCCCTTCTCCCTCGGTAAAAGCCAATATCCTTATAGTGGCCAGCAAAACCTTAACCGACCCCCGCCATTGCCTGTCTGATCTCCTCTTCTCCTCCTTCCAGAAGAGGAATCTGCTGCCTACTGAATATGGCCACTTGAGCCTTCTGGTTGTTTCTCAAACAGTCTAGTCAAACACGCATCTTGAGCCATTGCTCCCGCTGTCCCCTGTGCCTGGAACACCTTCCCCAGATGTCCATGTGACAAGTTCCTTTACCTCCTCAGGTCTTAGGTCAAATTCTCAGTGAAGGCTTCTCTGACCACTCCCTGCCCCGCCCCCCTGTAAACTGACATCGCCTAGCCACCTCGACACTCCCCATTTCCATTTTACTTTTCTCCATAGCTCCCATCACCATCGATCAAATATATAGAAAGATAAAGCTCATTTATTTTGTTTATTGTCTCCTGTTAAAATTCTCCACCTCTTGGAGGGTGGGAAGTTTTGTCTGTGCGGCTCACTGTTGTAACCCCTAAGGGAGTACAGAGAACAATAGGCACCGGATAAATATTTGTTGGATGAATAAATGCATTTGGTATTTTTCTTTTCGCTAAAGTTTACATAGTAAGGGGAAGAGTGAAACTTGAATCTAGGACTCTGATTCATAATATTTTTTGCATTAAACCAAATGTATACAAAAACCCAGTTAAGGGTGTGGAACTCATCCCCAAAGCCCGAAGGCTAGAGCTAGGGATCTCTCAATTTCTTTCTGCTGCTTCAATTCCCTCTGTGATGTTTTGGCCAAGTAATCATTTAACCTCTGTTGGAATATATCCAGGGCTGGGGGCCTCACTACTTCCAGAGTGAGGCTTTCAGACACCCATGCCTCGTGTCATGCTGGGAAGCCGGGTGGCAGACAGCGTTAGGTGCCCACCAAACACCTATCCTCCCCGCCCTCCTTATACTATTCCAGTTCTCTTCAGGGCAGCCATGTGTCCAGCAAAAGATAGACCGTCCAGGCTTCTTCGCAATTAAGGTAGGCCTGTGACATAGTTATGGTGAATGAGATGTAGGTGGAGATTAGGTGGTTTTCCTGATGAAAAGGGAGGGAGTATTTAGCAATTTGCTACTCTTCCCTTTTCTTTTCCTTCCCGGAATGTGGATGTGATGCCTGGAGGTCCAGTGGTCATCTTGTGAGCATGAAGGGAAAAGCCACACACTCAGACTGTGGGAAAGCAAGGGAGCCTGGGTTATGGGGGGCAGCATGGACATATAACATCGGTGTTGGCTGCTGCTGCCACGCTTCTCAGCGTGAGAAGAAAATAAGCCCTCCTTGGTTAAACTTGTGAAGTCAGGTTTCTGATACTTGCAGCCTAATGCAATCCTAACCACTACAGTGACCTGAGTGTTCTGCAAACAGGCAGGCTTTGGGTGGCCTCTGAAGGCAGCCCCTGAGGGAGCAGCCATCCTGCTTCGTGTCGCTTGGTAACCATAAGAGTTAACATGATGGGAGGTGTCCCACTGGGCAGGCCCTGCTCTAAGGCTTTACCTGGATCCATTCACTCAGAGTCAGCTGGGAGCTGAGTATTATTACTACCGCCTGCATTGCACAGAGGGGCCAGCTTAGACACAGACAGGTTCACTAGCCCCTCCCAGGTCGTGTACCTGGCCAGGGACAGTGTGGAAACATCAGCCCAGGCAGCCTGGGGCCAGAATCTGGAGCCGAGGCCCTCTCCCCTGTTGTGTGGGAGTTATGTATCGAAGCACTTCTTATGGGCAAAGCTGCCATTACAGAAATGTGAAAGGAAGAAAATATGGATACAAATACAAAAGAAACAAGAATATTGAAGACGACAGGATTTTCCCACACTACCTTTTCCAGATCAATCTTGGGATGGGAGCTGTTCTCATACGCATCCCCTTGGACTCTGGTCTTATCCTCTTCTCCTCATCCTCCTGAAAACCTTCTGCTTGTCCCCAGAGAACCTAAGCTCTCTTTAATGGAATTGTATCACGGCCGAGGACCCATTCGTCTGGGGCAGGCATCACGTGGGTGAGGCAGTGGTGATGGAGACAGATGGCAACCAGAGGGAGATTCGATTACCTGCTGCTTCCCCAAGCCGATCCGCCCTGTAACTGTGTTATGGCCCATTATTGATAGGCTTCCTCTTGGCTGCTGCTCGAAATTTGGTTTGTCTGTGACTTGTTATATCCTCTGAAGTTCAGAGACGGATGAGCTGGGGCCCGGCTCAGAAGTCTAGGGAGGAGAAGGGAGGGACGCCGCGGAGATGAGTGCTGTGGGCACAGGTCGGGGAGCCGGAGGTCAGCCAGGGCCAAGTAAGCACAGGGCAAGGGGTGTCTGGTGACACAAGGGAGACAAGATGGGGTTGGAAGATGGGGTGTAGGGGCCTCAAATGCCAGGCTGAGAGGGCCGGTTTACCTGTGGTTCGTCATAGGGAGCTATGGTAGGCTCTTGAGCAAGGGAAGTGACTGGTGGATATGGTTTTGGAGAGGAGGGGGAAGAATCAGGTGAGCCTGGGTGGTTGGGCCCCTTCGTCTGCCGCCCTGAGGAGGGCAGGGGATGAAACCAGGGGCCTGGACTCACTGGGTTCGGATGGAGGCCAAAGGGAAACAGGGCAGACGCGACAGACGCTGCGCTAGCCCCACGCCTGTGTTAAATCTCACTCAGTCCTTGAAGCAGGCCTGCAAAGCGTCTTGTGGGTCAGTGCGGAAGTGGCAGCCCTGTGAGGTGGGGCCAATGCCGGCTCACACTGCGGAGTAGGGGTCCAACCTGGCCTAACTCTGGCCAGTGCCGTGTCCTCTCCGCTCAGCCACTCCCCCTCAGGGGCAAGAAACACCCGTTCTTGCCCAGTCCCGCTGCCACTCTGAGCTCCTCCCGCCAGTGGCAGCCGGCAATTAGCCGCTGCTTACCGGACACCCCGTGTTACACACGTCCTCTCTAATCCTGGTCAGGTTATAGGATCCTCGTCCGACAAGTGGGCACGTAGAGCCTAGCGAGGTCAGTGGCCTGCCCGGACCGCACGGCGCGGGGCGGTGAGCAGCTGAGCAGGAGTTCCAACGCCTGCCTGCCTGCTTCCCTTCCCCGAGCTGCGCCCCATTCCCAGATGTTGGCTTCTGTATTCCCGGACCCTACCTGCTCTAATCCTGGGATTAGTGAGGAGGGGGAATTGGCGGAACAGCTCAGAACAAGCCATTCAGCATGGAAACTTTCCCTGAGCATCCCCGGGCCTGCCTCGTCTCCCTTTCCATCCCCGGCCTCCAATTCTCCAGGCCCAAAGCCTGGGGCCTGGGGAAGAGGGACTGTGGGCAGGGCTGGGGAGGGTCTGGGACCCATGGACACGTGGTTCCCGGCTAGAGCCCCGGGCTTCCCATCCCTGGTTGTACCAAGGATGGATGTGGTGAGTTGGGGGAGGGATGGAGGCCCTGGTAAGTGGGGAACATGTCCCTGCAGGAAGCCAAGAGTCTCGCAGGAGGACCAAGAATAATTGGGCCTCAGCCCAGCCCTAATCCCTCTGCACACACTCCCTTCCCTAAAGATTTTTCCTCGGAAAAATCTCTTTAATCTTCCCAGCTCAGAGACAATGAATGGAGGATTTGGGGCAGGGTGAGGATGGGTGATGGGGGAGGCCTGTGGGGCTTGCCCTGGGAAAAGATGAACAAGTGGAAAACCAGTTTTGGACATGCTCTCTCCTCCAGGAAGAAGCCGGGAACGCAGGCTATCTGATTATAGGACTGGTGTAGCCCTGACCGGCCATATGATCAAAAGGCTTTGGCTGGCTGTCTTGGCTAGTTTATTTTATTGTTTGCATGTTCTCAGAAGAGGAGCCCCCGAAGACAGAAACTGCATAGGCCCGGCCCAGGAAATCTTGTATGGGCGAGCGTAATTACTGTGGTGGGATGGACAGTGACGGTGGCGGTCATGGTGGTGGAGGCCGTGGTGGGGGTGATGACGGTGGCAGTATGCTGGTGACGGGGGTGGTCATGGTCACGGATACCCTGAAATCATGACGGGGCGGGAAGAGGCGGGCTGAGGGGTAGGCTTACTAACCCGGTACACCGGGCCCAGCCCGGGCCCGTCTCTCTCTAGCAGGCATGTGGGCAGGTCAAGCTTCTCTGGGTCTCACTTTCCTCATCTGGAAAATGGGAATAATGGAAACTATTGGTGGAGTTCAGAGCTTGCTGGGGGGTGTGCCCCCCCTTCTCCGGGGATTCTTTGGTCCTCCGTCTGCCCTGGCTCTTTCCCTTCTGCCCACAGACTTCCTCCAGTAGTTCCCACTGGCTCTTCCCTTAATCACCATCACAAATCTTCCTTCAGAGCCACACACATTCTAAAAAAGAAGTTTATACACACTGCCTCTGCTTCCTGGCCTCCCACTCGCTCCCTAACCCTTCCCAGTGGCCTCTGGGTTCCCGACACTCTAGGCAAAGTGCTCTCACAGTCAGCAGAGGCCTTCCCCACATCCCAGCCTCAACCTTTCAGGGAAAATGAGCCCTATAAATGCCCAGGCTTCAAGAGAGCCTCTTGCCAGGGCCTTCAGGACCCACAGGGTTTACCTCCCCACCTCTTGGAATTCGTTCTGCCTCCCTCCGCCCTCCGTGCTGGGCTGGCAGACTCCCCTCTCTGGACACGCCCCCGGGCTCAGTTGGCCCCCCTCGTTCCAAGTGCCATCGTGAGCAAGTAGCTCCCAAGTCCATTTCCCTGGTCTATCGGATCACCCAGCTAGAATCCCACTGCTGGCCACGGACTGGCCTTTTCTACTGGGCTCTCTTCAGCACGTTAGAGGAAGGCCATCCAATGCTGCACTCAGTGTATCTGCTCTCTCCCCAGTCTATCACCCCAGATCAAGCTTATGACTCTTTATCCCTTTGTGTAAATTTCCACCCACCCACCAGTCCAGTCGTTTCCCTCGTCACGGCGCTTTAAACGTGAACACCGAATCTCATTTTATTTCCAAAACCTGAAACCAGCTCATCATTTAACTTTGTTCTTGATTAACCCTGTTTGGTCTTAAAGTCAATCAACTGTATAAATCTTGGATCTTTTTTTTTTTATTTGGAAAAATAAACTCTGTTGTGATAATCCATAACATGTTAATCTGTTTGAATAAACTGTTGGTTTTAACCAAAACAAAATACCTTCTTAACACTGTTGCAAATGTCGTAGAAACTCCCCACATGTCGTTATGCTTGCTTTCAGAAACAGCAGACCAGGTACCGGATTCACCTTCCTGCTGATGGCAACTAGAAATGCTGTGTGTTAAAAAACAAAAATGAAAATGAAACAACACCAAACTGAAGCATCTGAGTGCTGATAATATAAATAAGGTAGTGGGGAATTGTTGGGCTAGGATTTGGAGGGGACTGAGGCCAGGGAGGTGAGCCTGCCTTCGGAAGTGCCTTTCTTTTGGGACTGGGGGAAGCAATTGAGAGGAAGAAAGAATGATCAGGACTCTTGAGGGTGCCCAGGGGAGAAGAGACAAGGCTTATCAAGAGGAGTGTTTGCTGAACTCTCTTGCTTTGGGCTGGGACCCCAAAGGACTGCACTTGAGGAGTTAGGATGGACCAGAAGCAGACATGTTCTCCCAGGGGCTGCAACTCTGGTTTGACTCATCTCAATTCCTGAAATTGGATTAAGGTGATCCAGTGTTGCCAGTGCCTTCAGGCTACTGTAAATCCTCTCCGGAAGAAGATATCATCCTGGTGTTAGATCATTTCTACAAATGATTTTGCAACTACAGTGTCCAGGGCGTACTGGTTAAACAAAACAAAACAAAGCAAAAGAAACCATAAAAACAGAACTAAAACAGAACAATCAGACACATAATGAGACAGGACACATGAGCAAGTATATAAAAAAACATATAACCTCCTCTCTAGATGTTGAAGTTATACATGCAGATTTAAATTTTTAAAAAAATACAGTACTTAGCATGACCAAGGAAATAAAAGACAGGATTCAGAATTTTGGCTGAGAATTGAAACTGTTTTTTTCTAAATGGAAACTCTAGAATTGAAAATTAAAACACCCGACACTAAGAATTCCAAAGATAGGTTGAGCAGCATGTTAGACAAAACTGAATGAAGAATTAGCTAATTAGAAGCTGGATGAGAAAAAAAAATATCCAGAATGAATCACAGAAAGGTGAAAGGATGGAAAATATAGAAGACAGTCTAAGAGACCACAGGAAATAGTGAGAAAGTTTAAAAGAATGGAGCAGAAACAATATATGAGGGGATGATGGCTGAGATCTTTCAAAAACTGATGAAAGACATCAATCCATATATGCGATAAGCCCTAGGAATCTAAATCAGAATAAGTCAAAAGAAATCTACACCTATTAGAGTAAGACTAAAAAGCACCTATTTTCTATTAGAGTAGAAATAAAAGCTGAAAATCCAAGATAAGGAGAACATCTAGAAAATAGACAAAAACACAGATTAGCTTCAAGGGGGCAGCAATTAGATATAGAGTCAATTTCTCAATGAAAAAAAGGGAAGCCAGAAGACAATAAAATTCTTCAGAGGGCTGAAAGAAAATAACAGCCAACTTATTATTCAATACCCCTCTGGATTATTCAAGAGGGAAGATGAAATATATACATTTTTAGACTAACAAAAACTGAGAGAATTAATCACTGGCAGACCCACATTATAAGGATATTTTTCAAGCAGAAGGAAATAATCCCAAATGGAAGATCAGAGATGCAGAAAAGAATGAAGACCATTGAAAATGGTAAACATGTGGATACATGTAAAATAATGTTGGCTGTGTAGAAAAATAATAATATAATACTGTTTAGGGGGAGTAAAGGTCCTAAGGTCCTTCCCTATATTTTGGGGGAGGAGAGTAAAAAAATCATTTAATATTAGGATTTGTTAAGAAGGCATGCTGTAATCTTTGGGTAACTTCTAAAAAACTGTAAAAGGGTGAATAACTTCTAAATTAATGGAGGAGGATAGTTGAATAAAATAATTCTAGCGGGAATCAAAGAAAGGAAAGAAGAAGCAACATAGAGTGGGTAGGACATATAGAAAGCACTTAGTAAGATGGTAGATTTAAACCCAGATATAAAAATAATGTTATTATATGTCAAATGACTAAATTTTCCCATTTAAAGTGCAAAATTTTTCAGACTTTCAGACTTATTTTGGATAAGACCCAAATTCACCTATACACTGTTTATGTAGAGGTACCTGAACTATAGGAAGAATGATAAAGGATGAGAAAAGGTATAACATAAAACACTAACGAAACAAAACATTATTAGAGTTATGTTAAAATAGTAGGTTTTAAAGCATTGCTAGATATAAAGAGAGATACTTCACAATGATATAAAATTTAATTCACTAGGAAGATAAAATTTTATATTTGCATGCACCTAATAACTTGGCATCAAAACATACAAAGGAAAAATTGACAGAACCATATTATTGTACTTCAGATTCCTTCTCTGCCCTGCTGGGGTCACAGAAGCTGGGCATTTCAGCCGTTAGGGCCCTCTCTCAGAAATAGCCTATCTGGTTCACTTGTGGACTCATTTTCGGACATGGAGTCATCTTGGCTAACTCACTTGTCTTATATGCAAAGAATGTGTGCGGCAGATACTATCAGTGCTTTGCCTCATCTTACAGGTACTCATCGTTTTCATTTTCCCACACAGCTACCTCGTAACTTCCAACTATAAGCACCTGAAACTTTTTTTTTTTTAAGATTATTTATTTATTTATTTGACAGAGAGAAACACAGCGAGAGAGGGAACACAAGCAGGGGGAGTGGGAGAGGGAGAAGCAGACTTCCCGCCAAGCAGGAAGTCCGATGCGGGGCTCGATCCCAGGACACTGGGATCATGACCTGAGCCGAAGGCAGACACCTAACGACTGAGCCACCCAGACGCCCCAGCACCTGAAACAATGGCTGGTTCGAGCCAGTTGATAAATAGCTCCTGCTCCTTTGCTCTTCAAAGAAACTCAGAGATGTGCGTTTTTCTATTGTTTTCCAGAGACCTCCAGCAAGACTGACCTTCGGTGGCCCACAAGGATAACTGGCTTGATATAATCCCCCCACCTTTTTTATTTTTTTATTTTTTTGGCTATCTTCCCTTTCCTGCCTGAATTCCCTACTCCCCTCCTGTTATTCCTTAAGATCATCTTCCAAATAAAGTATATTCAAATAGTTTTCTTAGGGTCTACTTCTAGGGAAACTCAAACCAAAATAATATCCCTTGTTTTAATAAGAATATTATCAATCCCTGCAATGTTGCTTGGCTCTAAGGTGGTCTCCATTCCTTCATCCCATCTTTTTTTTTTTTTTAAAGATTTTATTTATTTGAGAGAGAGAGAGAGAGAGAGTAAGAGAGAACATGAGAGGGGAGAAGGTCAGAGGGAGAAGCAGACTCCCCATGGAGCTGGGAGCCCGATGTGGGACTTGATCCTGGGACTCCGGGATCATGACCTGAGCCGAAGGCAGTCGTTTAACCAACTGAGCCACCCAGGGGCCCCTTATCCCATCTTCTTGACTCGTCCTTATCCATGACATCATGTGTATCTTTCACCTGGACTGTTGTGACAGTGGTTTTGTGCCCCCATAATTTCCCTCCCACTGCTTCTCCACAGGCAGCCTCAGTTACCTTCCTATTAAGCACAGAGCTCATCACTGCATACTTTCTACTCCACTATCTTCAGTGGCTTTCCACTGCCCACAACAGAAAATTCCAGTACTCAGCTTGGCATGCAGAGTCCACTGTGCTCTAGCTTCAATTCACCTTTCCAGTAACTCCCCATTCTCCTCTGCTTTCTTTCCAAAGCTTGTGCCCATTTCTCAGCCACCTTCACTTGTGGACAATAGTCCTCATGTTCTAACATTGCCTATTACGCGAGTCACAAGTCCATGAGCCATCCTTCAAGGCTCAGTTCAAATGCCGCCACTTTGAAGCCTTCTTGATGTCTCACATTAGTCTTTGCAACTTTCCCATAGTGCCTCAAACTTGGTGACTGCTGGTGGATTTTGAGAACAGATGACACGAAACCCTCACGAACAAAAACTCCTAGGTCCTCCTCATTGGATTGCCTGTAAGACATATACGCTGTGTAATTATATATATCTCACATATTCTTTTTATATATAGATATCTTTTTTATTCTTATATGAGATTTATTTTTTAAATTAATTTAAATTCAATTAATTAACATATAAGGTATTATTTGCTTGGGTATGGGTCTGTGATTCATCAGTCTTATATGATACCAGTGCTCATGACAGCACATACACTCCCCAATGTCCATCACCCATTTACTCCATCCCCCCACCCTTCCCCCCTCCCCTCCAGCAACCCTCAGTTTGTTTCCTATGATTAAGAATCTCTTATGGTTTGTCTCCCTCTCTGGTTTTGTCTTGTTTTATTTTTTTGTCTCTTCCCCTATAATCCTCTGTTTTGTTTCTTAAATTCCACATATCAGTGAGATCATATGATAATTGTCTTTCTCTGATTGACTTATTTCGCTTAGCATAATACCCTCTAGTTCCATCCACATCGTTGGAAATGGCAAGATTTCATTTTTGTTTTTTTTATGATGGCTGCATCATATTCCATTGTATACATAGATACACCACATCTTCTTTATCCAGTCATCTGTCGATGGACATCTGGGCTCTTTCCAAAGTTTGGCTATTGTGGACATTGCTGCTATAAACATTCGGGTGCACGTGCCCCTTCGGATCACCACATTTGTATCTTTGAGGAAAATACCCAGTAGTGTAATTGCTGGGTCATGGGTAGCTCTATTTTCAACTTTCTGGGGAACCTCCATACCGTTTTCCAGAGTGGCTTCACCAGCTTGCATTCCCACCAACAGCATAGGAGGGTTCCCCTTTCTCTGCATCCTCGCCAACACCTGTCGTTTCCTGACTTGTTAATTTTAGCTGTTCTGACTGGTGTGAGGTGGTTTCTCACTGAGGTTTTGGTTTGTATCTCCCTGATGCTGAGTGATGTGGAGCACTTTTTCATGTGTCTGTTGGCCATTTGGATGTCTTCTTCGTAGCAATATCTGTTCATGTCTTCTGCCCATTTCTTGACTGGATTATTTGTTCTGTGGGTGTTGAGTTTGATAAGTTCTTTATAGATTTTGGATACTAGCCCTTTATCTGATATGTCACTTGCAAATATCTTCTCCCATTCTGTCGGTTGTCTTTTAGTTTTGTCTACTGTTTCCTTTGCTGTGCAAAAGCTTTTTATCTTGATGAAGTCCCAATAGCTCATTTTTGCCTCGGTTTCCCTTGCCTTTGGAGTGTCTAGGAAGAAGTTGCTGTGGCTGAGGTCGAAGAGGTTGCTGCCTGTGTTCTCCTCAAGGATTTTGATGGATTCTTGTCTCACATTTAGGTCTTTCATCCATTTTGAGTCTATTTTTGTGTGTGGTGTAAGGAAATGGTCCAGTTTCATTCTTCTGCATGTGGCGGTCCAATTTTTCCCAACACCATTTGTTGAAGAGTCTGCCTTTTTTCCATTGGATATTCTATTTTCTTT
>CM052886.1:95911763-95922838 GCA_028534135.1 Potos flavus
TCCGGGTCTTTTCTGGTTCCATATAAATTTTAGGATTATTTGTTCCAGTTCTGTGAAAAAAGTGTGTGGTATTTTGATAGAGATTGCATTGAATGTGTAGATTGCTCTAAGTAGCATAGACATTTTAACAATATTTGGTCTTCCAATCCATGAGCATGGAACATTTTTCCATTTCTTTGTGTCTTCCTCAATTTCTTTCATGAGTATTCTCTAATTTTCTGAGTACAGATCCTTTGCCTCTTTGGTTAGGTTTATTCCTAGATATCTTATGGTTTGGGGTGCAATTGTAAATGGGATAGACTCCTTAATTTCTCTTTCTTTTGTCTCATTGGTGTATGAATTAACTGATTTCTGTGCACTGATTTTATATCCTGACATTTTACTGAATTCCTTTATGAGTTCTAGCAATTTTGGGGTGGAGTCTTTTGGGTTTTCCACATGAAGTGTCACGTAATCGGCAAAGAGTGAGAGTTCAACTTCTTCATTGATTCAGATGCCTTTTATTTCTTTTTGGTGTCTGATTGCTGAGGCTAGGACTTCTAGTATTATGTTGAACAGCAGTGGTGATAGTGGCCATCCCTGCTGTGTTCCTGACCTTAGGGGAAAATCTCTCAGTTTTTCCCCATTGAGAATGATATTCGCTGTGGGTTTTTCATAGATGGCTCTATGATATTGAAGTATGTACCCTCTCTCCCTACACTGTGAAGGGTTTTAATGAAGAAAGCATGCTGTACTTTGTCAATGCTTTTTCTGAATTTCTTGAGAGGATTATATGGTTCTTGTCTTTTATTTATATATCACATTGATTGATTTGCGGATGTTGAACCAACCTTGCAGCCCAGGAATAAATCCCACTTGGTCGTGGTGAATAATCCTTTTAATGTACTGTTGGATCTGATTGGCTAGTATTTTGGTGAGGATTTTTGCATCCATGTTCGTCAGGGATATTGGTCTATAATTCTCCTTTTGGCGGGGGTTGTCTGGTTTGGGGATCAAGGTAATGCTGGCCTCATAAAAAGAGTTTGGTAGTTTTCCTTCCATTTTGATTATTTTGAAACAGCTTCAGAAGAATAGGTATTAATCCTCCTTTAAATGTTTGGTAGAATTCCCCTGGGAAGCCAGCTGGCCCTGGGCTCTTGTCTCTTGGAAGATTTTTGACTACTGCTTCAATTTCCTTGCTGGTTATGGGTCTGTTTGGGTTTTCTATTTCTTCCCGTTTCAGTTTTGGTAGTTTATACATCTCTTGGAATGCATCCATTTCTTCCAGATTGCCTAATTTGTTGGCATAGAGTTGCTCCTAATATGTTCTTATAATTGTTTGTATTTCTTCAGTGTTGGTTGTGATCTCTCCTTTTTCATTCTTGATTTTATTTGTTTGAGTCTTTTCTCTTTTCTTTTTGATAAGTCTGGCCAGGGGTTTATTAATCATTAATTCTTTCAAAGAACCAGCTCCTAGTTTCATTGATCTGTTCTACTGTTCCTTTGGTTTCTATTTCATTGATTTCTGCTCTGATCTTTATTATTTCTCTTCTCCTGCTGGGTTTAGGCTTTATCTGCTGTTCTTTCTCCATCACCTTTAGGCGTAGGGCTAGGTTGTGTTTTTGAGAACTTTCTTGTTTCTTGAGAAAGACTTATAGTGCTATATACTTCCCTCTTAGGACCAAGTCTTTGCTGCATCCCAAAGATTTTGAAGAGTTGTGTTTTCATTCTCATTTGTTTCCATGAATTTTTAAAATTCTTTAATTTCCTGGTTGACCCATTCGTTCTTTAGTAGGGCACTCCTTAGCCTCCATGTATTTGAGTTCTTTCCAGCTTTCCTCTTGTGATTGAGTTCCAGTTTCAAAGCATTGTGGTCTGAAAATATGCAGGGGATGATCTCAATCTTTTGGTACCTGTTGGGACCTGATTTATGATCCAGGATGTGATCTATTCTGGAGAATGTTCTCTGTGCACTTGAGAAGAATGTATATTCTGTTGCTTTGGGATGGAATGTTCTGAATATATCTGTGATGTCTGTCTGGTCCAGTGTGTCATTCAAAGCCCTTATTTCCTTGTTGATCTTCTGCTTAGATGATCTGTCCATTGCAGTGAAGAGGGTGTTTAAGTTCCCCACTATTATTGTATTATTATTGATGTGTTTCTTTGATTTTGGCTTATATAATTGGCTGCTCCCACGTTAGGGGCATATTTATTTATTTATTTATTTATTTATTTATTTATTTATTTTTTAGAGGCATAAATATTTATAATTGTTAGATCTTCTTGTTGGATAGACCCTATAATTATGATATAGTGTCCTTCCTCATCTCTTATTACAGTCTTTGGTTTAAAATCTAATTTGTCTGACATAAGGATTGCAACTCCAGCTTTCTTTTGATGTCCATTAACATGATAAATGATTTTCCACCCCCTCATTTTAAATCTGGAGGTGTCTTTGGGTCTAAAATGAGTCTGTTGCAGACAGCATATTGATGGTTCTTGCTTTTTTTTTTTTTTTAAGATTTTTACTTATTTATTTGACAGAGAGAGGGAGATCACAAGTAGGCAGAGAGGCAGACAGAGAGAGAGGGGGAAGCAGGCTCCCCGCTGAGCAGAGAGCCTGATGCGGGGCTCAATCCCAGAACCCTGAGATCATGACCTGAGCCGAAGGCAGAGGCTTTAACCCACTGAGCCACCCAGGGGCCCCCGGTTCTTGCTTTTTTATCCAATCTGATACCCTGTGTCTTTTGAGTAAAGCATTTGCCCCATTTACATTCATATCTCACATATTCTTTTCCATTCATCTATTAATGGACAGAGGAGTATAATTCTTCATTGTGCAAACTGCATTGTGCATTGTGGGATATTTAGCATCTCTGGCCCATTGCACCCACTGCCAGACCTCCTCTCATCATTGTTACAATAAAAAAGACTAACACATTTTCAAATGCTCTAGGAGTATCTCCACTAGACCGGGTGATGTCTCGGGATCTTCCAGTTTGGATATCCTTGGAATCCTCTGGTTGGTCCGTAGGGACCACTAGTGGCCCAGATCCATCCAGAGGCCTGAATGGTGGGTCAATGATGGAGAAAAAGCTGGAACCAAACTGGAGACAATGCCCATGCCATGACCTGGCACCCGAGGACAGAACTAGTGCCCAGTGTCCCGGTCTTCAAAGGGGCACAAACTCCCAGTTGGTTCTGGCTTGCTTCCCAACCTGAGGAGTTTCAGTCTGCCCTGATGGACAGGAGACTAGATAGTAGGTGATGTTCCTGGTGAGGAATGGGCCACCCACAGCAGGACCATGGGCAGGGACCAGCTGGGGCCAGTCGGGCAAGGGCTAAGACTTGGGGAGCACCGTGGGTGATCAGAAGAGTTGCAAGAGCAAGCTGAAAAGTCGGTTTTCTTATGCAGGCCATCCCAGGAGGTTGGTGGGGTGGATGGGGAACCGCTGTGACTTGGAGAGCAGGACAGGGCTCGAGACCGATCACCGGGCTTGTGGGCAGTGGTTATGGGCAATAGGGTGGTTGTGACGTCCAGCACTGTTGCTGGAGGGGGCTGCAAACACACCTGGTTGTCCAGTCTCGCTGGTGGTGGTGGGTGGGGGCTGAGAAAGATTGCCATGTTCAGGAGAGGTGAATGCTGATGAGGGATGAGACGACCGAAGAGCAGCCATTCCTCAGAGGTTGTTTGTGGCTGGGGCTCTGGGGCAACCGGAGTGTTGCCCAATGTTGAAAGCTCAGGGTGAGTGTTTGGGAGGTTCTGGGAATTGCTCCATTCATTAATTCACCGAGTCATCCATCCCACAAGCATCTCCGGGGCTGGAATGAGACCACCCCGATCTCGTACATGTCCTGGGACCATAGTTCCTCTGGTGTGAGGTGCCAGAGCTTTGGTGACTAGCAAAGGAAGAAAGTGGCAGGAGAAGAATTTGTTAATATTTATCCAGCGGGGTGCAGGAGAGGCTGCTCTGAGTTGAGACCACTGGCCTCAAGCAGGTGAGGGGCAGGAAGGAGGAGGGCAGGAGAGGATAGTGCTGGGTAGAGCGCCCCCCGAGCTCATGCACGCGACCACCCTGTGCGTTAGAGGCTCTGCTCTCCCCCATTTTGCAGATGAGCAGAGGCGTTCTTGCCTGCAAAAGGGCATTTCTCCAGGTTCTTCCAGCTTGAGCTGGACTGAGAGTCTCCAGCGCCCTTGCTGTGATGTCTGCGATCTTGGGATCTCAGGCGGCGGCTGCCAGAGTGGGAGGCAGGCAGCCTCTGGGCTCCCTCTGCTCCTTCTGGCAGCAACATCTGGCCTCAGCAGGAAACCATACCTGGGTTTGCCACAAGCCTGGTGATACGGCTGGCCTCCTGGAATCTGCTCGCCCTCGGGCAAACCGATAAAACCCAATTTTTGACTTTTCCACCCCAAGGCCCGAGGTTTGGTGACTCCGCCGTGCACCAAAAGCATGCTAGCTAACATGCTCTAACATGAGCACATATGATGTGTCTGGCACTGCTCTCAGCAATTCAGCTATGTGAACGCCTCGGCTCCGCATGCCAGTCTGGGAGGTAGGTACCACCGTTAGCCTCATTTTACAGACCAGGAGACGGACTTACGGAGAGGCTAACTTGCCTATAATCACACAGCGCATAATGAGCAAATCAGGGTTCAAATCCAGGCACGCTGGCTCCGAGGCTGCAGAAGTGTGGTCAGGGGCTGGCTGAAGCGGACTGCCCCCTCTGAGTTAAGGACACCTGGATTTGGGTTCCTGAAGCCTGCCGTGGAATTTCAGTGAATTAGCTATGTGACCTGAAACACATCCCTTACTCTCTTGAATATCCGTTTTCCCCCTGGTTGAATGGAAGGATTGACATGCATGATCCCAACTTGGTTCCAGCTCTGACATTTCAAGAGGCTTCATCAGGCTAAAATAAGCAGCAAGAGGCACGTTGCAGTTGCGAAAGGGAGCCTGGGACGTGCGTGCGCGGAAGCCGGGAGGCTCTCCCTGGTGAGGAAGCATAGAGGGCTAATTGCGAGTGCATGAGCTCAGCTGGGGGCCACTTTCTCCCCTCTGTGTCCACAGCTGGCTGTGAGTCACTGACAGGTCACCGGCCACAGCAGGGCTGCTGGAGACAGGGCAGGCCCAGAGCACAGACAGAAGACGAGTCCAACCTGGTCCCAGCCTTGGGGGCCCCAGGGCGCGTTCTTCCCAGTCCCTGTCCAGATGCTACTGCACTCCGGCTAGAAAGGGCTCCGTCTCTGTCTCCCTGAGCAGAACACCACCTTCCATCTCAGCTCTGTCAGCCCTGGCCCCTGTGCCGCCCACCATCCCTCCTCTGAGCCAGGAGCGGGATAGAGGCAGGTAACACAATTCCTTCTCCCGGGAAGCTCATAGAGCAGTGGCCGGGGATGGGGTTGGGAGGGGGGAAGGAGAGGGCTCCTGGGCATGAGCTGGACATACGTCTCAGGCTTCCGAACATGCCAGGGGGAAGCTCAGAGCCAGGGCGCCTGCCCCGCCCACCCAGCCTCTGCAGGCCAGGTCATTGCCAAGTGAGACCAGGTGCCAAGTTCCTCCTTCTCAATCCCATCCCCAGCCCCGAGGAGGAAGCTGCCACAGGAGCCTTGACCTCAGGACAGATTCATGGCAATGGGTCAGCCCTGGGAAAGTAGCCCAAAGGGGGTGACCTTTTTGGGAAGGGTGAGAGGGGAATCAGAACGGAGCTGCTCCCGAGACACCTCTGTGCTCGCTCTGCTGCAAACATCATCCAGCACGACACGTCCGGCATTGCTGGATGGTTGAGAAGCGTGCTTTTCTGTAAGTGCGTGTGTGGCGGGCGTCTCGGGTCCGGGGCTCCTTGTCCACCTGGGGTCTGACTCCGATGCGATTCTGAGACACAGGGCAGCTGTCGGCAGCCTCCTGCTCATGTGTGAATACTTGGTAGTAATCATCCCCATTCATTCATTCATTCATTCAAGTAATAGCCCCTCTGAGAAGTGCTCCTCCTGGTTCTACTTAAACTCATCTGGAGAAACTCACCATCTTCTGGGGCAGCCTGATCCACATCGTGACCATCTGACTTCTAAAACCTTACTATTGATGATCGGAAACCTGACTCCCTAGGCTGACCTTCTGCTGGTGCTCCTGCTCCCTCTGCCCCTGGAGAACCTACATACAGCAGCCCTCGGATGGTTCCAGGCACCTCCTTCTTCCCTCTGCAGACATTTATGGAGCGCCTGTGATGGGCCGGGTGCCAGGAAAACAATAGAAAGCAACAGCGCACGGGGCCCTCGAGCTCGCGGTGCTTACAGTCCAATGAGGAGACACCATGAACAGAACACTCACATAGGTAAAGCTACTTCCGGTAACGGCTACCCCGAGACCGGGGCTGGGGGGCAGGCAGAGCACATAAACGTGGGACATCATTGCCAGGGAGGTCAGAGAAGGCTTCCCTGAGGAAGTGGAGTTGTAGCTGCTATGAAGAAGGTACAGAGCTTAACTGAGCAGGAGAGTCGCAGGTAGGCCAAGGCTGTGGCTAGAGTGGGGGTCCCCCAGATGCCAGAGTCTTTTGGGCGCTAAACATCCTTGTGGTAGTTCCTCCTATGATGGGGTTTCTAGATCCCTCCCCACCCTGTCACTCTGTCAGTGTCTCCTTCAGGGGGAGATCCCCAGGTCTGGACCCACGGCTCCTGGAGGGTCTGGCGGGCTCAGAGCCAGGGGGGCTGCCCCCTCTCTCTTCCAGCTGGCTGCTCTCCTCCCATTAGCACAGCTCACATCTGCATATTCATTGCTCCCTAAGGGACAAGTCCCCTCCCAGGAATGCTCACCCAAGTGGATCTGACTTGTGGGCCCCCTAGCCTGTGTCTGAGCCGTCCGGCATCTGACCTCGAGTTCGAGTCCTTGTGTTGGCGTATGAACGCTCATCTCTGATGTGGCCTGTTTGTTCCCGTCCAGCAGGGTCTGTTCTGAGTCTGGATTCTGCTGCTAACTGTGATGTGTGGGGCTGTATTTCCCATGAATGTGACCGGCGGGGAGTTCACACGTCTTGTCGGCACATTCTGGACAAGCTACGGGCAGGCGAGATCTCAGAGAGTATGGGGGAGGGGGGTGACAGGGAAGGCAAGAGGCCTGAGAGCTTGGGAGTGGGGTGGTTTGGAGGACCATCTACCCTGGGGCTCCAGAAAGAGGAGCCTAGGGCCTGAGGCCTACACTGGGCTAGAACCACACCGTCCTGTGATCTCCGACCCCCTGCCCCATGCCCCGATGCAGCCTCCATCAGTGCAGCCCAAGGAGCAGGGCGAGCTGCATGCGTGCGCGTGTGTGGCACGCCCGCATCTGTCTGAGTCTGTGGTGTGGAGTGTGTGAACGTGTGTGAGTTGTCCAACCAGGCCTCACTGTTGGCTGGCAGCCATCATTTGCCATTAGTAACACTGTCACTCGGGGGGTAGCCAGGTCATCAGAGCCTTGAAAGAGGTCCCATCAGACCTGTCTTGCCTAATGGCCTTCCAGGTGGCCCTGTCTGCCCTCTTGCCCTCCTGTCTGCCTGCAGGGTCCTCACTCACCACCTTTGTCCCTCGGGGAGCTGACCGGGCAAGAGGACAGGACCTCCCCCACCCCAGTCCTTTACTTCTGTCCACAGGTCACCCTGCCGCTGGCACCATCCCCTCTGGCCCTGCTCCTCACCTCCTCACCTTTTCAGACTCAGCTGAGGCATGGACTCCTCCAGGAAGCCCTCCCTGATCCACCTCTGTGTTCTCACAGACTGGGGGCCCTAAGAGGGCAGGGCCCCTGTGGGATTTATTACGGGGTTAAAGGCTAAAACTCAATACATCCTATTAGACAAATGAAACAATAACCTCTCTGGGCTTTGTATTTCTTATCTGTAAAATGACAATAATACTGTTTGATATACAGGGTTCTGAAGTGGGCGGTGGGAGAAGCACGTGACTGTCCTACCGATGGGCCGGACACACAGCAGAGGGTCCGAAACACCCCTCACTTCCCTGCCCTTCAGTGTTTGTGGATCCCTGTTTTTTTCTATTTAAAAATATTGTACATTTTTGGACTCCTTTTGGTTCCGAAGACTGGTGTCTCGGAGCTCGGGTCTCCCCTCAAATGTCACCTCCTCCCGAAGACGGTCTTTGACGACGCCGTCTGAACTCGCCCCACCCGCCCCAACACTCTTCCCTCCCATAGTCTTACCACGACCTGAACTTTCGTCTTTTCTGACTTGTTGCTCAGCGGTCATCCCCCCCCTAGAATGTTAGTACCGCAAGGGCAGAGACTTTGGCTGAGTTTTCCACTCCCAAAGCCCCAGTGCCCAGAGCTGTGCCTGGCACAGAAAAAAGATCCAGGGGTTTCCGAGGCCAAGGCAGCAAAGTCTCTAGGGGACCAATGCCAGTGTGTGGGTGTTTGGGATAGAGGACAGTAACGTTCCCTAAATCAGGAAAAGTGGTCTCTCTGAGGCTGGGCAGGTGCAGGCTGCCTGGGGGTGTCAGTGAGGGGGCTGCATTCCTTTGCCTGGTGACCCTGGGAGACTGGGCTGAACACAAGCCTTTCTCAGCACCGCTGAGCACAGTCCCTCTGTCAGCAAGGATGGACTGGGGTACTTTGGCTGTTCCCCACTCTGGAGGGAGCCGCCCTGCTGCCCTGTGCTGGGACTCCAGGCCTAGGCCTGCCTCTCATTGGTGCCATCTTTCTTCCCTCTGTGGCACCCGCTCCCCTCCTCACTCTGGCCTTCCTGTCACCAGTGTCTGATGGGCCCCCTCCCACCTGCCTTCCCTGTCGGCACCAAATCCTCGCACCTGCAGCCTCAGTGGTGCTGGGGAGCTCCCCGGGTCTCCTGCAGTGGGGTACACAACCCCAGTTGGGTTTCCTGGTGCTCAGCCCCCTACAGCTCATCCACTGCAGGGCCCTTACCAGCCCCCCACCCCTGCCACTCTGCTCCTGGTCCTAGGTATAGTGAGAGGGATTCCGGAAAAAAGCTGCAGAGGCTCTTGCCATAAGTGCTGCCCCTCCCACTGGGGAAGGGCCGCCTCGGTCTCCACTCATCCCGCTCTCCCTCCAGCTGAGGGGCTCAGCACAGAGAAGCCCCCCTGACTTTGGGCTGGGGCGGGGCAGGGGTGGGTAGGGAGGGTGGTGAGGGTTTGCATGGACCCAGCTTTGAACCCAGGCCCCTGCCCAGCCTCGCTAGAGTTACCCAGTGTTGAAAGGATGCCCCCTATCTGTTTGAGCCCCGGCCCTGTTATCCCAGGGCCCTGCTCCCTACACCTGGAAGGCCCACAATCACTGCTCCATGCTCAGAGCCGCCAGAACCCCCAGTTCGAGAGCTTTCAGCCCTGGGAGGGCCCCAGAATGCTTGCAAGGGAAGGATTTCCGGGTTCCGAGGTTTATGAAGTGTGCTCTCTGGAGTGCCCTGGAGCTGATCTGTGTGTGTGTGGGGGCGGGGGGGACTGGGGTTCTGGGCCCCCACTCCTATTTTGACCATAGAATCCCAAATATTTTCTGTGTTACCAGTGGAGATGCCACTTAAGTTACTCTTTAAACAGAAGGATCGATTATTTAGAAAAAAAATAAAGTTTAAAAACCATGGAAACTGGACAAAAGTCCTTTGGGGAAGGGGACTTTTGGGGATGGGAAATGGGGAAACTGAGGCCCAGAGGAGTACATGGCTTCTCAAGGTCACAGTGCGATCAGTGGCAGAGCTGGTACCATACCAGACCGCCTGGCTCATAGGCTGATGTTCTTGCCAAGACCAGGCTGAAATGTCCCTCTCAGGAGGTGACAATCGGGGGTAGAGTGCCAGGAAGGCCCCATCCAGAGAAGTGGGTTAAGGTCACAGCCTCCCCACCCCACGGGCCCCCTGTGAAGGGCCTGGGAGAAGAGTTGCATTGGAAAGGTGGCTCAATTCTTTTTTTTTTTTTTTTTTTTTTAAGATTTTATTTATTTATTTGACAGAGAGATAGAGAAAGAGCACAAGTAGACAGAACGGCAGGCAGAGGGAGAGGGAGAAGCAGGCTCTCCACCGATCAAGGGAGCCCAACATGGGGCTTGATCCCAGGATCCTGGGATCATGACCCGAGCCAAAGGCAGACGCTTCACCGACTGAGCCACCCAGGCGCCCCTGGAAAGATGGTTCAATTCTTAACTGGAGGCTTGAGGTTTTGAAGTGGGAAGGGGCAGGACGAGGGAGGAAGAGTGGAGAGGGAGCAGGGGACAGGGATTCATCCTCTGGGTCACTCGCACCTGCTTCTCCACTCAGAGCACCAAAGGCCCTCCTGCCAGTTTGAGACTGCTTCTACATTCTCCCACGGTCACTCTGACAGGTGTCCATAGGAGGAGGAAGGCTGCTCCAGGGGTCCCCCCCATCTCACAGCCTGTGACCCGCTGGAAGCAGCCCCTGTCCCCAAACACCTGAGTTCCAAGCAGAGGGAGCTTGTGCCAGGCATAGAGGGGGGGTTGGCTGGCCTGGAGGTGATGACTTCTGGGGCGGGGAAGCTGTGAAGAAGGGGGGGATTTCAGTCTCAGGGGTCCTGTGGACACTCCCCTACTGACAACAGCAGAAGTGGCACAGTAGGGGGCCCTGTGGCACTCACTGTGTCTCCCCTCAGGGTCCAGATGGGCACCTGGGAAAATGCTGTTGGACGAATGCGTGCATCCATCTCCCCACAGACCCCCAAAGTCACCAGCTCCTCCCTCTCCCCACACCTCTGTCCTTTAGAGACTACAAAGACTGAGTTATTCTTAGTAGGTTTCATTCATCAAAGCGTGACAACGGTGTCCTGGGAGGAATGCCTGGGTGCTGCCAAGCCAGAGGGCTGGGGTGGGGTGCAAAGGCCCCATCTCAGGCAAGAACCCAATGCCTTCAAGGAGCTCCAGGCTGAAGGGGAGACACAGCCCAGCCCTCAGGGAGCCCCAGTCTGAGGGGACACACAGACCTTTCCTCAGGGAGCCCCAGTCTGAGGGGGAGACATAGCCTGGCCCTCAGGGAGCCCCAGTCTGAGGGGAAGACACAGCCCTGCCCTCACGGAGCCCCAGTCTGAGGGGAAGACATAGCCCTGCCCTCAGGGAGCCTCAGTCTGAGTGGAGGAGACACAGCCCTGCCCTCAGGGA
>CM052886.1:95923338-95939690 GCA_028534135.1 Potos flavus
TGCCCTCAGGGAGCCCCAGTCTGAGGGGGAGACACACCCCTGCCCTCAGGGAGCCCCAGTCTGAGGGGGAGACACAGCCCAACCCTCAGGGAGCCCCAGTCTGAGGGGACACACAGACCTTTCCTCAGGGAGCTCCAGTCTGAGGGGGAGACATAGCCCGGCGCTCAGGGAGCCCCAGTCTGAGGGGGAGACATAGCCCTGCCCTCAGGGAGCCCCAGTCTGAGGGGGAGACACAGCCCAGCCCTCAGGGAGCCCCAGTCTGAGGGGAGACACAGCCTTGCCCTCAGGGAGCCCCAATCTGAGGGGGGAGACACAGCCCAGCCCTCAGGGAGCCCCAGTCTGAGGGGACACACAGACCTTTCCTCAGGGAGCCCCAGTCTGAGGGGACACACAGACCTTTCCTCAGGGAGCCCCAGTCTGAGGGGGAGACACAACCCTGCCCTCAGGGAGCCTCAGTCTGAGTGGGGGAGACACAGCCCTGCCCTCAGGGAGCCCCAGTCTGAGGGGGAGACAGAGTCCTGCCCTCAGGGAGCCCATGGCACAGATTGAAACCCAAGATGAAAAAAAAAACGGGGTACCGGAGGGGTTTCCAGAGGCATATGCAGGCCCCCCCCATACATGGGAAGCCTGAAGTGGGGCTCCCAGGGTCACTCACCTGGGCAGGCTTACCAAGAAACATGCCAAGACTATGAGGGGATGGCATTAACGCAGACTGAGATCCCAGCATCTGAGGAAAGGTTAAAGGCAAGGCCAAGTAGGCTGGTCTCAATCCGGGGTCTCAAACCCATGTGCCTTTGGGGACTAGTCTAACCACACTGGCCTTTGCCAACGGGGAGGGCAATCAGCTCACACTGTCCGTCAGCGCTCATATTCAATTAAAAAAAACACCCCATACTCATTGCAGGCCAAACAAAACCTCACTAAAGATTAAACCTGGCCCACGGCCATGAGTTTGCACCCCCCTGGACATCAGGAAAGAATTCCTGACAGAGGAAATGTCGGAGCCTGGTTTGGATAAAGAAGCTGACAGCCGAGTTGCTCCTCCTGCGTCCTGGCCACCGGGCCCGGCTGCTGTGTCTCAGGGCCTTCTCCCACCTTCCTGGGATGCAAGGCTTTAGCCCCTCCTCACCAGCTCCCTTCTGACCCACAGGCCACAGCTGGTGGGCTTCCCGGCCTCCCAGGGGGGTTCCAGGTCTGAGATGGGGGTATCACCTTTTCCAGCTGGAGGGTAATTTCCCTGTCAGAGGAAGGAGCCTGTGGGGTGGTCACAAGTCCTGAAATAAGCTGAGCTGGGAGTTCTGGCTGGGTGGCCTTCTCAGCGACAGCCTTCACTTGTCTATGCCTCAAGTGCAAAATGGGGATACTCTTGCCCTGGTGCCCTGCCCTGGGCAGTTACTTTCCCCAGGCCTCAGTGTCCCTGTCAGCGAAACGGGTCCTGCCTCCTTCCCACTGTCGGAGTCCCTTGTCCCTTATGGACAGACGTCGGCCCCGTCCTCAGGACGATCTCACTCCGATGGAGACATGTTCTACCATCAAAGCTCCATTCTGAAGGGAGAAACTGGAGGGCTGTGGGCTCCCGGGAGGGAGGGACGGGGCCGCCTTTTGCCCCTTGAGGCTCAGGTCTCCAAGTCCTGCACCTCCCCTCTCCCCACCACAGATGGGGTCTCAGGGTTCTCTCCTGGGGCAGTCTCAGAGGGCGACAGGAGGCGTCGGCGGGCAAAGCCAACACGCGCGCTCCTGGGGACCGGGGAGAGGGGACGGGTTCCGGGACCGGGGAGGGGCGGTCTAATTAGGGCGCGTTGGCCCAGCGCTGCAGAGCGCCGCGGAGGAGAGCGGCGGTGGGTAATTAGAGCGCATTGGCCGTGCCCCTGCAATCCTGTAATTTCTCCGCGCGCTCCGGGTGTGTGGTAGGAGGTGAAGCGATGCGTGCTCGGCTCTGAGTCAGACTCTCCGAAGCCCGGGTGGGGACGCAGGGGGCGGCAGAGGCCGTGGAGAAAAGACTCCTGCCGCGGGAGGCGCCATCGCCTTCCCCTGGCGCGGAGTCACCTGTCCCCCGGCTGCTCGCCAGGCGCCCCACTTCCGCGGGCACGGGAGGGCGTGGCCCGGGGGCGTGGCCGGGAGGGGGCGTGACCCGCGCCTCCCCGGCTTCCAGGGGGCGCTCTTCGGTCCCGCGGATCCTCCCGGGGCATTGAGTGGTGTCCCCCACCACCCCCATGTGGCCCGCTCCCCGCGCGCAGGTGGACCGAAAGAGACGAAGATGCAACAGAGATGGGCAACAGGTCTAGGAGGGCGATAGGAGAAAAAAAAAGAGACCGCAGAAGGGAGTGAGGAAGTGGGGAAGCATGTTTTACCTGAGCCCTGAAATCAATTCTGGGGGAGCAGGGAGGAGCCAGTGGGGGGCTGAGACTGGGAGGGGAGTTTATTTATTAGCCAGATTAGCCAGCATTAATGGGGGAGCAGTGGTGGCCGGCGACGGCAGGGACATAGCTGGCATAGCTGGCATAGCGGCGGGACCTCCCGCGGCGCGGGGCTCTGCCGGCTTCAAAGGGGCTTAAAGAGGCCCGTGGTGGCACTGCCACGGCCCCTCGGGGGAGGGCGTGGGCGCAGGCGGTGGGGGAGAAGGCGGCCATTGTGCACCAAGGGATTAGGGATCGGGCTTGGAAGGAATTTTAAACTGCTGCGAGCCAGCACCCCAGGACTCCCCTCCTGCCCCACCACTGCTCTCCTGAGCTGGAGCACGCTGTGATGTTTACCTGCATTTTGGTGTCTGGGGGTCCTCCCCCTTTCTTCCTCCCTTAGATTGGACACATCCAGGGTTGTCAGCTTTGACAAGTAAAAATACAGGATGTCCGGTGAAATTTGAATTCCAAATAAGCAATGAATACTTTTTTTAGTATAAGTATGCCCCATATGTTGTATGGGCTATACTTATACTAAAACATTATTCGTTGTTTATCTGAAATTCAAATTTAACTGGACATGTTGTATTTTTTCCTAGCAGCACTGAAGTCATTGAAATGTCTAATCCATGTCTGCAACAGATTGAGGGCTCCAGAAAGATTCTATGTGGCCGGGTGTCTCTACCTTCAGATGAAGTTTCTTGAAGCTCGGTACTGTTTCTCCCTTCAGAATGGAGTTTTGATGGTAGAACACGTCTCCATTGGAGTGGGATCTTCCTGAGGATGGGGCCAAATTTCAGACTGGAGCTGCTGGTCAATGTCTGAGTCCCCTTCGTGGCACAGGGCGTACCCTGAGGCAGGGTCTGTGTGCTTTGGGGGAGGGAGGCTTGTCTGTCTCCTTCCTCAGGCAGGTGGAGGGCCTCCCCCATTAGTATAGCTCCCTGCCCACAGGGGGCGCTAAGGGCCCAGAGCACTGACCTACAATTGGATGGGTCCTGGTTTTTGGTGCTCAGGGCCGGCAGGTTCTCTGGGGTGGATGCACCTGGGGATTTGGGGGGTGGGGCCCCCATCCTGTGTGGCTCCTGACTTGGTCCTTCCTCTGGCAGTCAAGGCCAAAGCCAGCTGGGGCCAGAGGCTGTGGCCAGCATTGTGGGAGAAACTCTGAGTCTGGTTACCCAGCTTCTGCCAGGAAGGGACAGTGTGGCTCTAGGTACAGAAGGGCCCTGCCCCCCTCCCTCTCACCCCATAACCATGGCAGCCAGGCCCCCATCCTGCATTAGCCTTGCTAAAGCCAACCGCCCAGCCTTTGCCTGTTCCGTTCTCTCTGTCCAAATCACCTGCTCTTCCGGTCCTCAAGGACACGTGAAGTCTCACCACTTCTGGATGCTTTGGTCTTCAGCAGACTAGGTACCGCCAGGTAGG
The DNA here is from genome assembly GCA_028534135.1 of Potos flavus. Taxonomy (NCBI): domain Eukaryota; kingdom Metazoa; phylum Chordata; class Mammalia; order Carnivora; family Procyonidae; genus Potos; species Potos flavus. The sequence goes on from CM052886.1 coordinate 95,927,160, forward strand.
CTGCTTGTGCCCTGGTGCCGGGGGGGGGGGGTGTCTTATGGTGAAAAGAGCCCTCTGCCTACTCCTTCCTCACCAGCCTGGGGCCACAGGGGCCAAAGAGGGGCCAAAGGCAAGGGTGGGAAACACAGGAAGGTTGGGGAGTGTAGGTGGGAGGGGAGTAAAGAAGCCTCTGCCACCATCTCCTCCCCCTCTACCCCCTGTAACCCCTTCCCAAATCCCTTCATCCCCTGGGGCCTCTCAACTCTTTTCCCTTAAAGCTGAGGGAAGCTGGGGAGAAGTCCTTTCCCACGGTCCCAGCCTCAACAACCCCCCCACCCCCTGCTCCTTTGGCCACAACCACCTCAGCCTCTGCAGAGCGCTGGCCTGGCCCACCCCCTCCCTGCAGGGCCCCCTCCTTGCGCTGGGGCGCCCGCTTCCGCGAGTGGCATCATCACCCCATTCCTTAGTCTGCCCAGTCATCAGGTCGGCAATTAGCTACTTCCTCTCGGCAGCATGAGGCCACCGAACGTCACAGCCCCTCCCCCGGCCAGCGGCGGGAGGGAGTGCTGGGGGTGCCCCCCACACTTTGTAGTATGTGCCAAGTCCTGGCATGACCCCCCTCCCTCCCAGCCACTGAGCGCTGGGGTAATGAGCCTCCCATCGAGGGAGCCGGGTGCTCCCTGTATTCCTGGGGGCGGGAGAAGCTGCTCGGCTGCCTCCTCCTCCGCGTCACCCCATCCCATTGGATGCTCCCACCCGCTGCCTGGGTGGGGCCACGCCAGCTCAAGGGCACCCGTGGCCAGAGCAGGTGGGGCCTCACACTCAGGTGTCTCTGTCCCCAGATGCAGGCGGCTTTTACCAGGCTCTTACCTGGGGGCCAGGAGTCTGTGAACGGAGGATGGTGGCAGGTCTATGGTAAGGGGAGAGAAAAGGGGAGTCGCGCTACAGACACCCAAACATGAACACCCACAGGGGTTGCACACCCGTACCTAGGCACACTCACAGATACAACCTGTGCAATGTACATCCCATCGCAGCTCTGCCCTCGTGTGTCTCCGACGGGCAGACCCAGCTGGAGCTACTACACCCGCGTGCCCGCACATTCCCACCCTCCAGACGTGCGCACACAGAGCCACCGCATTCTCAGAGAGGCAGTAAACTCACGGCCACACCAAAAACAAAACCAGGACACTGCAGAGAAGTCCAGGAGGGTGGGAGGAGAGGGAGAGACCACCCCCTAATTCATCTGGCCGCCCCATGGGCCAGGGGGTCTTCCTGGGGAAGATTGGGAGCAAGGTGCACTTGGAGGTGGCGTGTGTGGTGGGCAGGCCGGCTGCCGTGAGAGCAGCTGTGGTCTGAGCGCCGAGGAGTGCGTAGGGTGTGGATTTCCAGGGAGAATAAGAAATTCCGACAAACATAAACACATGTGTGTAATTTTAGGCAGGCCGTTTAACTCCTTAGGATCCCCGCAATAACATCTGTAAAATGGGGATGATGAGAGCCCCATTTAAATTTGGTTGGAGGGTTAAATGAGATTGGTGGCTCTGAGCGGGCCCTAAGCCAACAAGACTGTGGAGGAGACCCTGCCAATGTCTTGTCTGGGGGAGGGGTGTTTGCCTAAAAGAGCTGCCCTGGGAGATTAGCAGCCCTCATTCTGGGCCTTACCTTAACACGCACTTGCCTCTGTCTCACGCCCCCACCTCGGCCCCCGGGCCGGGCATGCTGGCTGATTGGGTGCTACTGGGGCCTGGGGGCGGGGCCTGGGAGGGGCCTGGGAGGGGCTGGCTACCTGCCCCACCCCTACCTGTCTGGCACTGCAGGAGCTGAGGGCTGGCCTCCAGTCCTGAGAAGGTATGAGTCAGCCAGAGCCTCCCCATCCAGGCAGATGCTGAGCAGGGGATGGGAGCTTGGGTGGAGGGGCTTTCTAGGAACATTCCTGGAAAAGGACCCGGAACAGGCGTTGCCTCCTGGAGTCGCTTCCTCAGCCTACTAGCCCGTGCCCAGCTCAGCAAATAACCTCGTCCTTGCTTTGCCCAGCTCACCCTCTGGAGTCGTGAGGCAAGGCCCCACTCATGCACCCTGGCTAGCCCCAAGCACCTCCTCGGCCACCGCAGGGAGCTGGGCTGCTGGCCGCCATGCTTGCCTTACCGCCCTCCTCAGTAGGGCCAGTGGGGTCCCTAAAGCCCTGCACATGGGGGCACACAGGCACACCTGCTCAGGTCCCCATGCCCATGGCCAGGGAAGCACAACCGGGGACACCAACATAGACATGCCCTGGCAAGCACATGCACACACACACTGTGCTCCCTCTCACCGTACACACCCACACAAACACTCATGTACACTTACATACAAACATGCTGAGTCATAATCACTTGTTGGTAGAATGTGTCCCTCCAGAGAGAGGTTGAAGTCCTAACCCCCGAACTTGACCTTCGTTGGAAAAAGGGTCTCGGTAGAGGTAATCGGGTTGCGATGATATCTTATTGGATTAGGGTGGATGCTAAATCCAATGACTAGAGTCCTCTTAGGGAGAGAGAAAATTGGAGACACAGAGACATGGAGACACACAGGGAAGAAGGTCAGGGGACAATGGAGGCAGAAATTGTAGAGGGGCAGCTAGAAGCCAGGGAACCCTAAGGATTGCCTGCCACCACCAGAAGCCAGCGGAGAGGCGTGCAAGACTCTCCCTGGGAGCGTCCGGAACAAACAAAGCCTGCCAACACCAGGGTTTCGAACTCTGGCCTCCTCAACTATGAGAGATTAAATTCCTGTTGTTTTAAGCCACCGAGTCTGCAACAATTTGTTATGGCAGCTCTAGGAAATGAATATAATCATACACACACACATACACACACACACACACATGTGACTGGCTCTGGGTTCAGTGCCGAAGTTGGTGGAGTTCCTCTTGGGTGCACCTCTGTGTCTGTCCTCCTTCCCCCGTGAGTGGCCAGTGGACCCAAAAAAGCTCATGGTCTAGGATAGGAGCTCCATGAGTTTTTATTTTAAAATTTTTAAACATTGAAGTACAGTTGAGTTACAATGTCGTATTTGTGTGTCCAGCATGGTGACTCAATGCTCCAGTACATTGCACGACGCTCCCCAAGATAAGTAGATGATAAGTAAGATGGTAGTCACCATTTGTCACCATCCGACTTGACCACAATATCATTGACTATTGGCTATATTCCATCTGCTGTACTTTTCCTCATGGCTTATTTAGTTTATAACTGGAAGTTTGTACCTCTTAATCCCTTTCACCTTTTCTGCCCATCCCCCACCCCGATCTGGTCTCTGTATTTATGAATCCGTTGAGGTTTGTTTGCGCCTTTGTTTTGTTTTTTAGATTCCACATATAAGTGAAATCATATGGTATTTGTCTTTCTCTGCCTGACTTAGTTCACTTAGCAGAATACCCTCTGCGTCTGTCCAGGGAACTCAGAGTAACATTTAATCTCTCTGTGTCTCCCTGGAGTTCTTAATGACGCATCTACCCCCAAATCGTGCTCTCCGGAACGGGTTGCCATGTTTATGCGACCAAAAGACGTGTCTAAGAATGGTGTGGTTGCCGTAATCATATTACCTCAAAAGTAGGGGGTACCTGGGGAGCTCAGTCAGTTAAGCGTCCGACTCTTGATTTCGGCTCAGGTCGTGATCTCGAGGTTGTGAGATCGAGCCCTGCGTCGGACTCCACGCTCAGCTCAGAGTCGTCTAAAGATTCTCTCCCTGTCCCTCTGCCCGCCCACCCCCTGCTTGTGCACATGAACGTGCTCTCTCTTTTTTTTCTCTCTCTCTCAAAAAAAAAAAAAATGGAAACAACCCAAACGTCCATCAACAGAACAGATGAATAAGCTGTGACGGGCTCGATGGAAGGCTACTTGGCCATGAAAAAGGAAGAACTAGCACTGTAGGAGCACTCGCAGGAACGCTCACAGACCTCAGGCTGAACAGACTGGGCCAGACACAAAGGGCATGCCCTTGGAGTCCATTTGTATGGGGTTCAAGGACAGGCAAAGCCAATCCGTGAGGACACCAGTCAGAATAGGGAGTATCTCTGGGGGAGGGGACTGGCTGGTTGGGGCTTGAGGGAGCCTCCTGGGGTGCTGGAAATATTGCGTGCTTCATCTGGGTGGGGGCTACATAGGCACGTACATATGTACAAATTCACCAAGCTCTACCCTTAAGATTTGTGTGATTTGTTGCACAAATCTTACACCTTGATAAAAAGTAAATTCGAAAAACTGGTTTCCAGGTCGTCCATGACCAGAAGCCACAGGAGAGCGTCTTCTAGGGCGAATGTCCTGTCCCATGCTGCACCTGTGTCCTCAGGCCTGAGGCCACTTGTGTGACTGACTTTCCAGATATTTGTTGACTACAAATGCCAAGTCTGGGGCTACCAGGGGAGACCGTGGAGGCGTGTCAGGGCAGCTAGACCTTCCAGAGATGACCCGTCTTCGGGTGGGAATGGCAGGTGTCCGGCATGCCAATGCAGTCCCCCATTAAAGACCAAAGGCAATGATTTCTTCCACCAAAAGCCCCTGCCGCAGAGGAATAATGACCTTTTATTCAGCTTCTGCTACCTGCCAGGCAGGCACCGAGCACCTCTGAGGGACGTGGCAGAGTTGCCCCTTCATGGACAAGAAAACTTAGGCTCTGAAATGTCAAGGTGAATGCCCAAGGTCACACAGGAAGCCTGGCAGAGGGGAATTTCCCTGACAGTTCTGTCACACTGGGGCTCCCCCAGGACAGGGCTGTGTCTCCCCTTCTGTGTGGGCAGTGGGGGATAGGGCTCAAATTTCTATGCAGGAGGGTCTTTTCTTGAACCCTATTTTCACAGCAACTTTGCATCCTGACTCTCCCCCCTAAATCTGGCTTGAGGCTCTGCCCTCGGGTGTGCCATCATTTGGGACCGTGAATCTGGGGGTGAAGGAGGGAGGTGGGGGATGGTGTGGATCAGAGGGACTGGTCCCTTTGACATCCATGCTGGGATCAGTGCCGGAGGCTCCTTCCCTTCCCTCTCCTCCCTCCCTGGTCAGGATCACCCAGCTGAGCCAGGGGGGAGCAGGCCCCAGCCCTTCTCAGGACCAAGGTGCTTCTCACCCAGCCCACGCCTCGCCAGCGGGAGCTGGGTCATATGATGGGGGCGAGGGGGCAGGTGTAATAGGAGCCGACATCTTCCTCCTGCCCTGTGACTATATTAAGCTCTGTGTCCCGTCTCCCCTCTCCCCCACCCTCAGGACTTTCCCTCCTCCCCCAAGGGATCCTGCTCTTTGGACTAAGGAGTCGTTCCTCCTCTCCCCCATCCTGGGAAAGGGGCAGGAGCTTAATGAGGTCAGAGCCAGCAGGCGGGGGAGTGGAGGCAGTAAATTTAGGCCTTGGGTGCTGATGAGTTGCGGAGGGAGGCCGCCTCCTCCTGAGGCCTTAGCACACCCCTCAGCTCGTTGTCCCCTCACTGCCGCCCACGCGCCCCCCGGGGCTCACGACGGCACTCACAGAACAGGCTCCCCTGTTCCCCTCTCCCACGGCTTAAGCAGAGGGATCCCTGGGGCTGCAGGGGGGTGGGGAATGTAGTCTGGGGGCATAGGGCGTTTGCACTCCTTGCCTAGATCTAAAGGCTTGGTCTCCATCTCCCCGCCCCCCAGACCCCTGCAGTGGGACTCACCGCCCCTGGAGTGAGGGGCCAGGAGTCCCCGGAAGCCCTGCCTTCTTCCCAGAGTGAGAGCAGGAGTCAGGGCAGAGTTTATTAATAAACTTGCTCCTGACTGGAAAGGCCTGGGCAGAAACCCCAACCTCAAGCCAATCAGAGCAGAGCTTTCCAGGAATGTTACCCCAAAGCGAGCCTTCCTCTGATTCCAAGATTATTTCCCACCCCTGACTTCATCCGCCTGGTGTGTGGGGCTCCCGCCAGGCTCCACTGGCTCTGCCCCCGCCGGCCTGCTGTCACTTGGCAACTGACATCTGCCTTGGCCGCTGCCCAGAGGAGGTCACGGTGTGTCCGTGGCAGGGCTGGGATTAGAACTGCTTCCCCTGTCACCTAGTTTGGCGACTCCCTGCTCCCCCAAACGGAGGAGGGCTGAGCCCGCCTTGTTGGGGGTGCAGAATGGCCTCCGGGCCACCCACTCGTGGCATCTGGACGCTGGCCTGGCGCCCCACTCTGAAGGCAGCGAGCCCAGGCCAGCTTCCTGGCCTTGTGACCTTGGGCGAGCAGAATGGGACTTGTCCATGGCTCATTGTCCTCCTTTATAAAATGAGGCTAAAAATGCCTCCCCGAAGGCAGCTGTGAGGATTAGGAGCGTGTGATGTCCGGTGTGCCCTGGAAAGGGCTGTCCTGGAGGGTAGAGGAAAGGTATCTATGTCCTCGCCTCTATCACAAACTCCATCCCCGACTTCCTCATGGCTGGCCCCTCCACCATCACCCGCCACCGCCTGCCCCTGCTTCTGCTCAGCTCCACCACACTGTTGTCCTTGTCGGGACTACCACCACAAGCACCACGTTAGCGCCGGTCGGTCGTTCCGAGGACACTTATCCAATCCCTACTACGTTCCAGGTCATGGGAGTGGCCTTTGGAGAGGAGTCCTGCCTGGGGTCCGGCACCCTGGGAATGGCCCGTATCTCTCACGTCCTTTATGCCCCGACATGCAACCCACCGCTGCCAGGAGCCCTTCCTCCAGCTACCCTCCACCATTCCGATTCCTTCTGCACCCTGGGGCTCAGCTTCGTCTGCCCCCTCGCTGGGGGCTGTGTGTGTGTACACGCGCGTGCACATTCACACCTCTATGGTTTACACTGGTCTGTAAAGTCAGCCTCCATCCGGACCTCCTACGTTTAGCACGGTGGCTCTGGATCCCAGACCTGGCTCTGGCTCTGGCATTTTCTAGCTGTTACCTTGGACGACTCACTTCCACTCTTTGTGTCTCAGTCTTTGCGCCTGTAAATTGGGTGCATAACAGAGTTACTAAGAGCCTCAGAGAGCTGTGTGGGTTGCCAGAGATATTGTATCTCTAGCATTTAGAACAGAAGCAGGCCCACAATAAGTGCTCAGTAAACATGGAGAACTGTTACTATTTTTATTATTATTATTGCTAGTTCTGCCGGCTGCCCATGCGGGACATGGGGCTTTGCACTGTGCATGAGGGTGAACTCATTAATGGAGACACTCCAGGGTTCCAGTATAAGTATCTTAGGAGGAAAGAAGGGTTGAGCGGGTTGAGCCCTTTCAAGAACCGTGTGGACCTCCGCCCGTTCTCGGAAGGTGCCTGGACTCTCGGGGTGAAGGCTGGGCAGTGGGCTGGGAAGGATCGAGCAGGGGGTTTGGAATCAGGCAGCACTGAGTTCGAATCCTGACTTCAGCACCCGGGCAGCCATGGGCGAGTCCTCACTTCGCACCCCAAAGCCTCCGTCTTCTCACCTGTAAAGTGACTCGTGGTGCAGGGCCGCTGCGAGGCTCTCATTTCCGTTGATCTTGAACGCAGATACCGCAGGTAGCTGTGGGTGGGACCCGGGGCTGGTGTCCCCTTTGGATCTCAACCTTCCCGTGCAGGTAATGGATGATCCCGGCCAGCCCAGCCTGCTTCCCAGAGTAGGTAGAGAAGGTGCTGAATGATAGGAGGCGCTCAGAAAAGTAAGAGCCCCCCTGGGGAAAATTTGAGGGAGAGCGGTAACAATGATTGCCTTGAGCAAGGCTCAGCCCCAGCTGACTTGAGAAAGTGCCCTGAGGTCTGAGCTAGGGTCCTGGGGCAGGGCAAGGGCCAAAGGGGAGAAGGGCTGAGGGGCCCCAACGCGCAGGCTCAGGGAGGCCACTCTGGGCCCAGACTCCCACGGGTACCAGCGCGTGGGCCCGGGAGATGGGTAGGGCAGCTGGGATGAGGCAGGAGGGGGTGGCCTCGGAGGTTTTCCTGGGGTCTCCAGCACATGGACATCCAGACAGCTGCAGCCACCTGAAGACTGCCTCCGCCCTCCTCCTCCGGTGGCGCCCTGGCCGTGAACCTTCAGGGAATAAACAGGGGCAGCAGCCAGCCGACTGGTGTGTACTCCTGGTCCCCACAATGTAAACTCCGGGGATGTGTTTATGTTGTCTGGGTCTGTCCCCAGCCCCTGCCCAGCTCCGAGGGGTCACGCCATGCCAAATGTCACATGTGCAGGGTAGCTGGATTCTTCCACGTGGTGGTGGTGGCGGGGCAGGGAAGGCAGGGGGGCCATGGGGGGAGCAGGGACCAAAGAGAGCTGGAAGTGGGGGGCCAGAGGGAGAGTTGCAAAGGGGGAAGGGAGAACAAGCGCCACCCCTGAATGCTCAGACCGCGCCCTGTTCCTGGAACTGCAGCTCGGGATCTTAGCCTATCCCTCGGCTGGCCAGGGACCTGGGTCACTCTGTGGCCTTCTAGGGCCAGGCTTGGCCCCGGAGTCCGGGGTCACGGAGCCTAGAGCTCTGCCCAACCCACAGCTGGCCCGAGAACTGGCCCACTGGGTCTTCCTTTGGTTTACCTTCCGCTACCCTTGGCCAGGCGCCGCGCCAAGTCTCTTGTGCATGTTATCTCGTTCAAGCCCCCCCACCCGGCCAGGCCACGAGCTGCTGCTCTCCTTAGGACCCCGTGGAGGGTCAGCGGGGTAGGGGATGGGGCCTGGAAGTGCCCAGCCTGGAGCTGGAACCGGGATCTGTGACCAGAGCGTCTCTGCCCTTAGGAGGCGGGCCAGGCAGGCTGTTGTCCTTGAGGGCCAAGTGACCCCAGAGTCACCACAAGAACCCAGGGCTCTCAAGTCCCTGGGTCAGCTTTCTTCCCTCTGTACTGGAAACAAGGTGGTGAGTAGAACCAGCCCCGCCCTCAGGGAGCCCCCAGTCTGAGGGCAGAACATAGCTATGATGTCAGGGAGCCCCCGTCTGAAGGGGAGCCCCAGATGGCAGTAAATGGCAAACTGGGCCCCCCACTGGGGAGGCAGGGGGAGCCAGAGGGCTTCCCACCGCTGGAGTCAGTGCAGGCAGGCATCCTCAGGGAGGGGGCTGGCGGCCCCTTGAGGAAGGAGTTGGGCAAGTAGCGGGCAGCTTTGGGTGGCCCTGGAGGCCAGAGCCGCGTTCCCACACTGCCCTGATTAGGAAACAAGGCTCCTCTTGGACGGGGCCAGTCTGGCTCTGCCCGGCCTGCCTGGGAGGGGCCGGAGGAGCACAGCCGTGTGACAAGCATTCATCTGGGACCTACGCACATCTCAGGAATGACACCCCGGGAAGGCTATTTTCATCTGGGAAGTTGCCTGCTCCTCTGTCCACCCCAGAATAACCCGGCTCCCAAAGGAACCCGCCATACTGGGCCGCCGCCAGGTGGACGGAGCCCCCCTGCAGCCCCGGCACCCCCACTGTGGCCAGCCTTTCTCCTCAGACAGGCCTCCCCTCTCAGACTCGTGCTTTCCCAGGCACGGGCTATGTCTCCCTCCTTAGACTGGGGTCCTCCTCAGGGCAGAGGCGATGTCTCTCATCTTAGGAGCTCCTGGAGTGCAAAGGTGGTATCTCTCCATGCAGACGGGAAACTCCTCGGGACATTTGGGTCCTGGAGTCGGTGTCCCTGCAGAATTTAGGGGGTCAGTGGGCTCCAGGGGGACTTTTTGTCCTTATGGGCTATATTAGGGAGGATGCTCTTGTGGTGGAGAGACCAGAGCTCCCTCCCTCCCCCGTGGGTGCAGTGCATCTGGCTGGTAGGCTCAGGAGGGGCCTAGGCCATGCCTGGCCGTGCCCTGCCCTGCCGCTGGCCACATGGCCCCCCTGGCAGAAGCCTTCACATGTCCCACACCAGCCAGCCACCTGCTGCTTCCTACCTCCCAAAATAGGAAAGCATTGGCCTTCTCCCGTTACCGGCTGCGTGCCCCACTGCCCTTGTCCTTGGGATGGGGCTCTCACACCTCCCTGCCCTGCTGCTTGGGGAAGGATGGTGAGGGGCGTCAATCCCCAGCCCCGACTGTCCTCAGAGCTGGATGACGAGACGTGAGCAGAGCCGGGATGCTCTGTTTTCCGGCTGCGTACCAAATGAGGAGGGCACCCGCTCACCAGGGTTCCTTGTAAGGAACCAGCATCCTCGGGTCCTGTGAAGAGGGGCCCTGCTACCCACCGGCCTTCTTTCCGCCCCAGCTTCCAACACTGGCGTGGAGTAGGGGGTGGGGGGGTGGCTGTTGACCCAAGTGATACCATTAACGGCTGCTTACTGAAGGCTGAGATAACCGGGGCTCAGGTGTTGAGAAGACACTCCCTCCACACACAGCCGTCTCTCTGTTCATTTCACAAACAACCATTTTTAAAGTTGTTGTTGTTGTTGTTTTTTAACATTTACTTGTTTTTATTTTAGAAGGCAGGAAAGGCAGAGGGAGAGAGAGAATCCCAAGCAGACTCTCCACTGAGAGCAAGCCCAACACGGGGCTCGATCCCATGACCCTGAGATCATGACCTGAGTCAGACGTTTAACCCGCTGAGCCACCCAGGCACCACACGAACAACCATTTTTTTTTTTTTTTTTGAATTTTGTATTTTTATTTTTATTTATTTATTTTTCCCAAATACTTTTATTTTATTTTTTCAGTGTTACAAGACTCATTGTTTATGTACCACACCCAGTGCTCCATGCAATACGTGACCTCAATACCCACCACCAGGCTCGCCCATCCCCCACCCCCTCCTCTCCAAAACTCTCAGTCCCTTGTTCTGAATGAACAACCATTTTTAAGTGTGCACTTACTATGTCCATGACATGGAGCTAGGCATTCCCCATTAGCTACTATGTTTCAGCCTCACAACACCCTACTGAGAGGGTGTGTAGTCGGACCATTTAGCTGAGGGAATAAGGCCCAGAGAAGTTAAGTGACTTGCCTAAGGTCACACAGCAAGAAAGTAGAGCTAGTTTTCAAACCCACATGAGTACAACATTTGGTGTTTCCCCCTCGCCTTTTTTTTGACATTTTATAATGAAAAAAAAACCAAACATTCGGACACCTAGAATAATACAACGAACCTGCAGATTTCCATTACAAAGATAGAACAATGAATATTTTGCCAGATTTACTTCATTTTTTGTGCTCAAGCATTTCAAAGTAAATTCTAGATATTACGGCATATCACCCCTCATCACTTCGCAACTCATCTCTAAAAAAATAAACCCACTTTTCTGTATAAAGCAGCAGCCATTCCCACACTGAGCAAAACAAACGACATCCTGCTATCATCTAACACACGGATCACGTTCGACTCCCCCAGACCGAACGTGGTCTTCCCTGGATTCTCCTTACCGCCCCACCAAGCTGCTGCTGAGGAGCGAATGGGCCACATTTGGGAGAGATCTTCGCCAGCCTCTGTCCCCAGTTTCCCTTGGGGAGATAATCCCTTCCTTCTCTCTTACCCCTTGGGGAGCCAGGCTGCTAGACAGGAGGGTACCAGTGACCTATGGTGGATGGTGAAGTTGTGGGGGAGGCCCAGGGGAGCCCCTTGTCGCCCGAGGTGGAGGGAAGCCGATGGTCATCCCGAAGGCCCGAGTAGAGCCTTGTCCAGACGGTAGGGGACCTCAGCAGGGGGTGTGATGTCCTGGCGCTCTGCCAGAGTGTGGGCTGTCCCCACCCAGTAGGGCCTTGGATCTAGGAGCCCCTCCCCTACAGTCTCTCCTGCCCACTTTGGGCCTGCAGACCAAACAGCCCACTGGCCTGCTTCAGCCAAAACAGGCTAGAGGAAGGTCAGCTTATCAGGCCTCTCCTACTCCCTCGCCCCATGGGCCTGCCTTTCACCATAATCAGTGTCTGGGGTGAGGGAAGGGGTTGATGGGACAAGGTGAGGTCACTCCTAGGGTCCACTCCTGCCTGGAGAGGCATGCTTTTTAGCAGGATTCTGGGATAGCCTGGGGAAGGAGCTTGCTGGCCAGTGGCCAGTTAGGGTAAGGGTCTCTAAGTTTTCTTCCGGCTCCATGTCTGTGCTATCCTTAATCCTTGGGCTGGGTGGGAAGGACCTTACCTAAGACAGGAGATGGTGACCTCTTGGTCTTTGCTCTCTGACCGGGAATTGAGGACTGGGAATTGAGATGTTCAAGGCCAAGTCGGACCAGCCCTAAAGGGTCAGCGGCTGGGTTTCCCTTCTCAGACTGGGGCCTGCCAGAGGGCAGGGGCTCTGTTTCCCCCATTGGAGTAGGCTATTCCAGAGGAGAGGGTTTTGTCTTCCATCAGAAGGCTGGAAGCTCCCTGGGGCAGCTTAACCAGTCAGTTAAGTGTCTGACTCTTTTTTTTTTTTTTAAGATTTTATTTATTTGACAGAGAAAGACACAGCGAGAGAGGGAACACAAGCAGGGGGAGTGAGAGAAGGAGAAGCAGGCTTCCTGCTGAGCAGGGAGCCGGAGCCGGGGCTCTAACCTGGGACCCTGATCATGACCTGAGCCGAGGGCAGACGCTTAACGACTGAGCCACCCAGGCACCCAAGCATATGGCTCTTGATTTTAACCTAGGTCTTGATCTCAGGGTCATGAGTTCAAGCTCTGCATTGGGCTCCATGCTGGACGTGGAGCCTACTTAAAAAAATAAAAAATAAAAAAGATTGG
>CM052886.1:95940190-95971892 GCA_028534135.1 Potos flavus
GGGATGGAAGCAAGGGCCTCCTCCAGGGCTCCTCCTTCCTTCTCTAGAACACCCCATGTATCCCTCTTGTGAGACATTCCCGGACTGTGACAGGCCTCAAAGTGGGGGATGTGGGGGGCTCGGGAGCAGAGGTGGATCCCAAAGGGCCCTCCATGAGCTCCTGAAGAAGTTCCTTCGCCTTCCCTGGCCCCAGCCAGGACTGTGCTGTGCAGAAGCAGGATGAGAGATGGCTCAGCCTTGAGTGGGGCTGAGGGGAATGGGGAGGATGAGCTCCAGGAAAACAAAGACCAAGGCTGCCAGATAAGTGGGGGTGGGATGGGGTGGGCGGGATGAAGGAGGGGCCTTCAGGGCTCCTCTCAGGGCCAAAGCTCTGAGGCCTTCAACCTGATCCCAGGGATCGGTCCCATCAGGTTCTCTTGTGTGGCGGCTACCTGACTGGGGACCCCACTCCTATCTTCTCACCCAGACCTCTGTGTGCACCCACCCCAGCACTCAGCATCCCACAGTGCCCAGGCTTGTCTCCCAGACACTGTAGAAAGGTCCTTTTGGTCTCTCCCAAGCACCTGCCTCTGGGCTTTGCATACAGCCGGCGCTTAAGCCTGCTGACTCCATGCTGAACCCTCTGAGGTCCTGAGCCAAGCGCTCAGAGGAGGGACCCTTTACCAGAACTTTCTTCCTCAGGAGGGGCCCACCCTGCCCCGCATCTCTGTCCATCGTGTTCTATCACCCTGTTCCCTTGGGTGGGTACTCAGTGGGCCAGGAATACACTGGAGGGGCTGATGCTTAGGCCCTGCATCCTAGGGGCTGAGAGGGAAAAGCAACTCCGCCCTGAAGGGGGAGACACAGCCCTGCCCTCAGGGAGCCCCAGTCTGAGGGGGGAAACAGAGCCCTTCTCAGAAAGTTCCAGTCTAAGGGGGAGACACAGCCCTTACATCAGGGAGCTCACAGTCATTAAGGGGAAACCTATCCCTTCAGCTCCCGTTCACTATCAAAATAACACTGAGAATTTGGGGGAGGAGAGTAATTAATGGCCAAGGGCTCCCACATTGACTTTTCTCAAGTTCCTAAAATATTTCTGCCCTCAGCCAGGGACAAGTTGAGGTGAACTCCCTGCTCAGATCCTTGCAGGCTTATTTTCACCACGAGGACCTAAGAACAGGAATGCCTGGGGCCTCTTTGGCCCTTGATGACTTTTCTGGAAAAGCTGAGTCCCATGCCTGGCCCACACAGGTGCTTGTCATTGGCAACCATTTGACCTAGTCTTTTCCCATCACTTGCCTCAAGTGAACCTCACCCAGCCCCATGTCATAATGCATCCCCATTTTCATAGCTGAGGAAAGCGAGGCTTCGAAGCCTCAGAGGATGCCTAGTATCCCAGAGCTAGGAAGTGACAGAGACCCTGTTCTTCTTGGCTTCAAACTGTCGGTTCTTTTCAGGACCCAAGCTTGGGAGAGTTGCTCCTCTGTCTATGTGGGGACAGAGCTCCATCCAGTCCCCCAAACTTTAGTTTATATAGTCCCACTGGGGAGAGTGAGGATTGGCTGTGAGGTTTCTGGAGGTGTGCATCTTGGGGCCTTTGGACAAACAACCTGTGGATACTTGGGGAGACCTTAGAGAGGGCTATGGGGCAGGGGAGGGGAGGGAGGAGGGGGAGCTTTACTAGCCACCAATGTGTAATGGGTGGGGGCTGCCTGGAGGAATGAAGGAAATGATCTCAGCAAATAGCAACAGGTTCTGTGCCCTAGCAGGCTCTGCAAACACAGATAGGTTCTGCAAACCCAGCAGGTTCTGTAAATGCTGACAGGCTCTGCAAACACTGGCAGACTCTATGTGCTGACAGGCCTCACAATGGCAATGGGTGTGAGGGACATTATGGAGGGGAAAACCTTGTGGCCCAGAGATGCCAAAGGATGTTTCTACTTACCTTAGAAGTGAAGGCAGGTGCTTGGTTCCCAACGGTGGCTCTGCCTTTATGAGGAAGTCATGGAGAGGGAAACTGAGTCCTTCTGCCCTCCTTGCACAACCCTCTCAGTGCCTCTCCCCCTTAGTAGGCTACAGAGATGCCAGGCAGGAGGACGATGACTGAGGGAGTCCCTGGGGAACACCGTGGGGAGCGGGCATGTGGGCTAGGAGGGTCCCTCAGCTGGAGGCCTGGGCAGCTGGGGTCTGAGGTAGCTATGGAGCAGGCTGGAAGCCCCGCCGGCCCCGGCCTATGGCCCCCTGAGCCCCAGAATGTCTCAGTCCTTCATCCTCCGCCTTGGAAGCGGGGGAGGGAGTGGTCAGAGCAGCAAACTTTTCCAAATGGAAAATGATGAAATCGTTCTGGAAAGCTGACTTTCCCAGGCTCTGGTGGGTACGGCTGACAAGGGGAAACCCGAGCCCTGTGGGTAGGCAGGGGGTCCAGCAGCAGGGGCCTGGAGGCGCCTCTCCATGGCAGAGGCCCAGGAAGCCACTCCAGAGTCATCGGGGGCCTGTCGCCCGTGGGCCGCCCTCGTTGAGGTGTGGGAGTGGGCAGCTGAGTTACCACTTTAGCCCACGGCCCCCTCCGATCTATGCCCAACCTAGCAACTGCAGTGATGCTGTGACAACAAAGTCAATTCCTGCCTCTCCTCAGCTCATGGCTCTTGTATCGCTCCAAGTCAAGGCCAAAGTCCTTACTGTGACCTGTGTGGCCCCATGTGATCCCACCCTGCTACCACTCTGCCCCTCACTCACTCTGCTTCCTATTCCCCAGATGTGCTGGGTACACTTCTGCCTCAGGCCCTTTCTACTGCCTGTTCCCTCTGCGTGGAGGCTTTCCCCCAGGATACGCACATGGGTTACCCCCTCACTTCCTTGACATCTTCAAATATTACTTTTTCAGTGAGGCTTTTCCTGACTATCCTATTTAGTACCACAGCCTACCCTCCCCACTCCAGCCCTGGCACCCCACACCCCTCCTATATTACCATGCTTTAATTTTCTCTAATAATCTCCAAATTATTTCTGCTAATGTATTTGTAGTGGGTTGAAAAGGCCCTCCTAACAATGATATATCCACATCCAAACCCCCGGTACCTGCAAATATGACTGTAGTGGGTTAAATGTGTCCCTCTTCCAAAACTTAGGTCCACCTGGAGTTTCAAAGTGTGACCTTATTTGGAAATAGGGTCTTTGCTGAGGTGTTTAAGGCTCTGGAGATGAGAACCCTAAATCCAACACCTAGTGTGCTTATAAGATGTAGTGTGTGTACACACACACACACACACACACACACACACACACACACACAGAGGAATATTACTCAGCCATCAAAAAGGATGAAATCTTACCATTTACAATAACATGGATGGAACTGGAGGGTATTATGCTAAACAAAATGAATTAATCAGAGAAAGACAATTATCATATAGTTTCACTCATACGTGGAATTGGGGAAACAAAACAGAGGATCATAGGGGAAAGGAAGGAAAAACAACAGACGAAATCAGGGAGGGAGACAAACCATAAGAGACTCTTAACTAGAGGGAACAAACTGAGGGCTGCTGGAGGGGAGGGGGCTGGGGGGTGGGGTAACTGGGGGATGGGCATTAAGGAGGGCACGTGATGGAATGAGCACTGGGTGTTATATGCAACTGATGAATCACCGAACTCTACGTCTGAAACTAATGATACGCTATATGTTAACTAATTGAATTTAAATAAGTTAAAAAAAAAAAGGGAGAGACGCAGAGAGACGCGGGAAGACACGGGGAGAAAGCCACGTGGAGATGGAGCCAACAACAGGAGGGATGCGGCCACAAGCCAAGGAACTCCAAGGATTGCCAGAAGCCACCAGAAACTGGAAGAGGCATGATTCCCCCCTCTGGGAGCCTTTAGAGGGAGCAGAGCCCTGCCAACACCTTGATTGCAGACATTTAGCCTCCAGAATTGAAGGGGATACATTTCTGTTGTCCTAAGCCACCAAGTTTGTGGTGACTTGTTATGACAGCCCCAGGAAACGAGAGCAATGCTCTGACATTTACTCATTTATTTGTTTATCATCTATAAACACACTCCCCCTCCTCAAATCTGAACTCCAAGAAGACAAGGGTTTTTGTTTATTTGGCTCACGGACGTATCCCCAGCAACCAGCGCGGTGCCTGGCACATAGCAGGTGCTCAATAAATATTTGTCAAATGGCTGAGTAAATAAGTCATGGAGAGCGAAGCGTGCAGGAGTTGGGGGGGTGGCCTTCGGGGGATCGACTGGGCAGCTCAGTGCCTGGGCCCACTGAGTCCAGCTTAGTGTGGCAGAAACTCAGCCCCCGTTCAAAGGACTACCTGGAAGAAGAGAAGGAGACCTGGGATCCCCTGGGATGAGCCTCCCATGACAGGTGGCCTCAGTTCTGGTCACAGAACGAAGAGCGGAGCCTGCCCTGTTCAGCCAGCCCAGGCCTGGTCCCAGCCGGAGCCTCTGTGGGACGGGCGTCTGCAGGGAGTCGGTGCCCGCCCCCACGACAACTTCGGGTGCCTCAACGGTTGGCACAGAGAGGACCCCAAGCCCTCCTCACATCCCTCTGCAGCCCCGACCCTAGCCCTTCCTGCTACAAGCCAGACCTCCGGGGCCACTGCGTGCAGAGGACTGGGGAAGGACTGGAGGCTGATGGGAGAGAGGCCCAGGGATAGGGGTGCGGCCTCACCCATCGCTGAGTCCTCAAGTCTCCATCAGGACCGGGGCTCTGTCCCGACTCTCCTTATGCGGGGAAACGGGTCCCTCTCCTGTGGGTTAAGGACAGCCAGAAATTCTTTGCCACTCTCTCCCATCGAGAGGTAGAGTCTACTTTCTGTCCCCTTGAATCTGGCTTGGCCTTGTGACTTGCTTTGATGGAAACAATGCAGCAGACATGACACGGTGCCAGTTTCAGGCTTAGCCCTGAAAGGGCCTGGCGGCTCCCCCCCCCGCCCCTCCCCCACTCCAGCCTCCACCATGCTGGACGGAAGTCTAGGCGATTCTGCTGGAGGAGAATGGAGGCCCAGCAGGTAATGAGTGAGGCCACCTGAACCTCCCAGCTGAATGCAGCTGATTTGGTGACCGAACCCCAGCTGAGACTTCCAGGACAGTCAGGACGACCCCTAGTATTGTGAGAAATTCACAAACCATTGTTGCTTCAGGCCACTGTGTTCGGGAGTGGTTGGTTTGCAGCCATAAAACCCTTAGAGGGCTGTATCTCAGAGGCCCTTCTGATTCCAACATGGGAGGATTTTTGAGAACTTAGCTTGAAGCCGGTTCCCTAGTGAGCGTGGAGAGACACACATCTCAGACTTTGTAGACACAAGCTGGAAGGACTTCGCTGATTCTAGAATTGTGAGCATCCAGGGAGACCACGCCCAGCCTCTTCTCAGCTTCCCTCCCTATCACCTCCCATCAGAAAACTCCCTTCGCACTCGCTAGCCTCCACTCAGCTTCAGCTCCAGCCAGGCCTCTATGGCCTGGGCAGACGGTAGGGGACAGAGGCCCCCCAAATGTCTAGAATGACTGGCAGTCTCTGCCCCCACGTTCCCCTTGCCAAGGTTAGCTGGCTAGAGAGGCCGCTGGGAAAATGTCCCGTTCCAGCTGTTGCACAGAGATGGTGGGGGACGCCGTGATACTGAGGGCAGCCGAGCCCAGCCAGCGGGAGAACCGTGGGAGCTGGGCATGCTGCATCCGGCTCCAGAATGGACCACGCTCCGCCTGGCAGCTGGGGACAGAGAAAGCTAGGAGGCCCGGTCACTGGAGAAGACAGTGCTGATCCGACCCCCATCACAGAAGACAACGGCCATCTCCGAGCCTGCTGGTTCTGTGTCCAGTGGCCTGGGCCGTTTGAAGGGATGGGGATGCCGGGCAGTGAGGGCCTGAGCCGGACCCCTTGCTGTTCTAATGAACTGTCCTGGGAGGTGCACAGTGGGGGGGGGCGCCCCACTTCTGACCCATATCCTCAGGGCAGTGGGAGTGTTGGACAGGGTGACGGACATGACCCCAGAGGTCCCTTTGGACCTGCAGGATCTTAGGCGCAGGGTTTCCCAAGAAATGCAGGGCCTGGCCCATCTCCTGAGCTTTGGTGGTCGTGCAGGTCCACGTAGGCTGCCCGAGGTACCTTTGGCCTCTGGAGACAAAGTCCCTGTGGCCCCTGGGAACGTCCGGAAACAGCTCCTGCCTCCTACACACCAGATTACCCAGTATCCCTTCCCCCTCCCGGGAACCCAACCCGGGCGCTCGTGCACTGTGGCACGCCCTCAGGGGCAGGCGGGTGCCTCCCTGCGTCCTGTGTATCTTGTACTTCTCCCCACCTCCCGCAGGTGAGTCCAGGCTGCACCCCTTCCTTCTCTCCTGCAGGGCGTTTCTCAAGGTCGCGCTCTGCGCCTGCCCTCTCACCCCTCTCGGTGGCCCCAGCCCACCTCAGGGCCCAAGTCCCCAAGCCCCAGCTCAGTGGGGGGACTCTCCATGTGCCCTTGAGAGAAGTCACTGCTCCTGCTCCCAAGAGGGGCCTGGCTCTGCCATCCGTGCCATCCTAGAATTCTCTGCAGAGGTGGTGCTCACGGGTATCTCCCTCTCTTCTTCCTGCCTTCTTCCCCTCCTTCCTCTCCCGCCCTCCAGCCTCCCTTCTTCTCCCCTCTCCTTATGTAAGCTAATAACCTCTCCGAGCCTCAGTACTCCTTATCTGTCAAATGGGAATCATGATACCCACGGTGGAAGTTAGCCATGAGGGCTACATGAAGAAGAGGAAGGGGGAATGGAAGCCAGCGGCCCGGGGGCCTGTAGGAAACCCCCAGCCGAGAGGGGCCTGGAACTGCTCAGGCCTCATTTCTGCAAGCGGCGGGCCACGTGTATGCCCTTGCGGAGCCCCTGCGCCTGTTTTCTGCACCTGCCATGTGGGCGTCTGTGAGGTATGTGTGGGGCCCGTGCGGGACCGGTCGTGGCTGGACACAGCACGCAGGTGGAGCCTATGACCCTGGGTAAACATCCTTCCTCCACGGCCCCATGAACACCATGGTCCTCCCTGGTACGGTGGACAATAGTTACCTTGTGTGAGCGAGAAGGAAACGCGGGTACTCGTGATTGCTGATTTGGGCTGGGCCCCAAACGGGCTTGGAGAGGGCCAAGCCACAGGGGGTCCCGGGCAGCCGGTGCCAATGTCTGGGGCCGCAGGGTGGGCAGGAAGGCCCTGGGGTGCGGGCTGGGGGGAGCGGCCCGGGATAAGAGCTGAGACGTTGAGCAGAGAGAAAGTAGAGGAGCCCCAGCCAGCTTCTTGAGAAATGAAGTGACTGGCCGGGCAGGAAATGAATGCGTGCGGAGAGGCCGGGTGGGGCTCGAGGCTGCCAGGCGCTCTGGGGAGGGCTCGGGCGGCGGTTCCAGGCAGAATGGGCTCTGCCTCCTTCCGGACCTAGGCCCCCTGGTGAGGGAAGCCCTGAAAGAGGGAAGTCCAGCCGGTCCTCGAGCTGGACAAAGCAGAGCAGAGCCCTCCAACCCTGGGGAGTACTTACCGCTGACCCCCTCCTAGGCGGACCTCCAAAGCTGGAGGGAAAGCTCTTTCACCCTCTGAACAGCTCTGCAGGAAGCTGCCGAAGCCGCTGATGGCCCGGGGAAGGCGGCAAGGTGGAGAGGGTATTGGACACTTGGGTCCAAGTTCCTCCGAGCCGGCTGCCTCCTCTAGCCTCCGCCGCGGCGGCCAGTTCCTCGCAGGCTCCGTGCGCTCCGTACAGGCGCGATCCGACGGCGCCCTGCCTTGGCCCAGAACCTCCGAGACTTCTCCAAGGTCCTGCCCTTGTGGACTGCAGCCTGCGGACACTCAAGAATCTGTGAGGCCCTCTGATGGGCAGACCTCAGAAGGGAGGACAGAAGCCAACGGATGTGTCCCCCTTTGACCCTCCTGGGCAGACGGTTTTGAGTCGCATTTCATAAGGCTCTTGTATAGGTCCCTGTGAGGTCACCAGTCACCCATTGGGGTGGAGAATGCACGAAAACATCCTGGGATTCACCAATTCCCTTCCCTGTCTCACTCTGTGCCTTGCCCTCATCCCTGACTCTGGAGCTCCCTGAGGTCACCTTCCAAATCAACTATCTGCCCCCCAGCCCAAAGCCCACTCGAACTCCACTTCTAGAGGCAAAAAGGCTAGGACAGAGGCCTCCTATCCAAAAGAGTCTAATTCTTGGGGGCCGGGGTGGGCGGCAGGGGGGAGCATGGCCCATGGAAAGAAACCACCTTTAGCTTTCCTCCGAGTTTAATATTTTATTTTATTTTCAAGTTCAATATTTTAAAGCGTAGCTCTAGGCTGGTTCCCTCCCTGCACAGAAGCCCGTAGAACGTGGACTTGGTGTTTGCCTCGCGCCCCACAGACTCTGCTCCGCACAAGCGTCTCCCCAGGCCCTGACAGCCTGAGGGAGAACTTCACGGCCGGTGCTTCCAATTATTAAGTGTATTTTGCACAGTAGCAGGTGCAAGCACATCGTCTCTCCACTGCGCCCCGTTTGGGGAATTTGTTGGTGGTGAGTCGGCCTGGCTTGGCCTCTGATTCATAATTCCTGGGGGCAAGGACTGGCCTCCTCCATCTGGCTCCTCCTGCATACAGCAGGGCCTTCAATCGGCAGAGACTCCCGCCGTTCTGCTCAGGGCACATGCAGGTGCAAAGAGCCCGTGAAGACCCTGCCCATGGACATGCTTCCGGATGGGGGCTCGGAGACCTCCCTGCTTCCCTCTTCTGATGCCTCTGGGGCAGCAGGTCTGCTGTTGTGGGAACTGGGCTGGGCTGACCTGCAGTTAGGGGCCCGGAACACAGGAGTGGTAGGTGGGAAGCTGGATTGACCTGGGGCCTTGACCTTGACCCTATTCCAGGGATAGCCCGTAACTCCTCCTGACCTTCGGGGTATGAGGAAGCTCTGGTTTCTCCCTGCCGTAGACTGTGGCTGGCACTGAGTCACCAGACCTCCCTTCTCTCCAGAGGCCTTCATCCCCATGTGCCCAGCTTCTGTCTGGGGCGTGAGGGGAAGTTTCGCCTTCGGCCTCGTAATCGCCACCCTGACTTCCTCTTACTCTTCTGTTGAACTCGCCCTACGTGCCCCCCAAATCCCTCACCCTCCAGCATGCTGCACTTCTTAAGGTGTGGGGAGTGAATGGGAAATAGGAAAGAGGAGGAGGAGCGAGGAACCCCTGCCTGAGGGCAGACGGTTGTGCAGGGGCCGGATCTGAGCTGAAACCTCCTGTAGAACCTGACTCCCGGGCGGGAGGACCTTGGAGTTGAGCGGGCTGAACCCTCTGCAGCTGTGAGGCTGGAAGGACCTAGATCTGCCTCCCCGTGCCCTCCTGAGCCCCAGGGGTGCTCCTGGAGGTAACAGAGAGGAGTCTGGCCCCTATCGGATGGCTGATCCCCAGGGTTTGGAGATGGTGTCCTTGGTGACCCCAGGTTCTCCTTTCCTGACACTAGGGGAAGTGTGGGGTCTGGGCCCAGGGCGGGTAGGATGCTGATCTGAATCTAGTTTTACCACTTACTGGCTGTGTGGCCTCTGAGCCTGTTTCCTCAGCTGTGGGATGGGGGTCCATGTGATCCCTAGCCAGGGAGGTGTGACGAGTAACCAAGGTGATGAGGATACAAGGCCTTCGTGCAGGTCACACCTTCGGGCCCTGGGCGGTGGATGCCGGGTTTCCCAGCCCCCTCTGCTGGCTGTGCGCCGAGGGACCAGTGCCTGTTTGGAGTACGCCGTTCCCTGGATACAGACGGGCTGTAACCTTACTTGTCCCCTCCCACGTGTTCTGGCAACCAGGTGCCTGTCGCCCTAGAGGGGGGCATGGGCAGAGAGTCCGGCTGCCGCTGCCCACCTCTAAGGGGGCCAACAGGAACAAGGCCGGAAGAGGGCTCACTCGGGGAGTAACCTCTGACCTCCCCTGGGACAGGCCGGGACTGCTTGGGGAAGGCCAGGCCTCTTGCTCCCCTCGGTTCCTGTCATTACCTGTCACAGGCCTGGCCCTCAGGAAGACATCTGTATGTCACCGCTGGAGGCAAATGACGGTTCTGCCGCTTCACGGCCGTGGAGTGGCCTCCCCGAGTTTGGCCTCAATTCGTCTTCTTCCATCCGTCTGCTAACCAAAAGAATCTTTTGAGCGCTTCCTTTTCTGGGGAGCGTGGGGAAGCCCAGGAGTGCATCCTTTGGGACCTGGCATCTGCCTGAACTTGGCCTATTTCAGGGTCAGGATCGTCCTTTCTACTCGCCAGGCCAATGCCTCTGGCTGTCCAGCAGCCCTAAGACAGTGGGCTGGGCCGAATTTGACTGCCCCGTCCCTCTCCCCAGCCATCTCTTCTACACGGTCCGACCTCTCTCCATCCCAGGGGTTTACAGGCACGGCGCCTCCTCCCTCCACCATGTCCACAGTGCCTGGGGCCTCATCATCCCCGCCAGCCTTAGTCTAGCCTCTGCTGCCCCCACTCCCTCCCGGAGGGGACAGCAGGGTCAGGGGCCAGGGAGGGGGGAATGAGTGGCTGATGTTATTTTCCTAAATGCCCATGACTAAATCTCCCATCCTACATGTTTTTCTCGAACCTTGCCACAGCCCTATCAAGAGGTGGACTCCAGTCCCCTTGGCTTTGAACCTGGCTGGGTGTGAGACTTGCTTGTACCCAATAGAAGAGACACAGCGTGACTCTCCACGCCAGGCCAGAAAAGACAACAAAATCGTGCCTCCTGTGATACTCCACTGGAGCCCAGAGGCTGCCATGCTGTGGGGAAGCCCAGACGGGTTCACGGGGAGACACGGAAGCCACAGGACGGGGCCTGAGCCAGAGGGGCCTGCTGAGCCCTGCCCCAGCCCCTGAGCCGCTCGCCCGGGAGACACCGTGAAAGGACTTGCTTGAGCGGCTCCGTTTTGGGTGGTCTGTTCCACAGCGGTGGATAACCAGAGGGGGTGAGGGGAGCTTCATTTGGGGTGAGGGTGGTGGGAAGACGCTGGCCTGGAGTGCCAGCCTCTCTGCCGCTTCCTGGCCCTGGGGGACGTCGGTTTCTCCCCGTGGCAGTGGGGGGCTCCGACCGGCGGGGCCCCGAGGTGCCGTTCCCCACGCTGCCCTCCAGTAAAGTCTGGGTGATGCGCTTCTCACTGCCCCCCACGTTCTCTGGGTAAAACATTGCTCCTGCTAAAGGCCCAGTGCCCCAGGGACCAGCCCCCTCAAGAAACTCCCTGCTTCCTCTCTCGGGGGGCACCCTCCGCACAGGCAGCCCCCCCCACCCCACCGCCGCTCCTCGGCCCCTCCTGGTGCCTGGGTCTCCTGTCATAGTTCCAGGGCTCTGGCTTTTTTCTCTGTACAAGTGTGAGATCGTGAATCTCCAGGGCTGTCCTTCTCTGCCGTGTTGTCCCCACAGCCTTAGACCCAGTGTTAGGTGCCCGGGTGACCATCCTCCCATCCCCTCTGGTAAAACTAGTTACATGAAGGGATAAATACATATTGACTAGCACCCCGATTGTCACTATTGAGCACTTACTACGTGCCGGGCCCTGTGCCGACCTCTTTGCAAGCATCAGGTCATTGAATCGTCACCACCTGGTGAGGGGGGTCTCATTTTCAACCCCACTAACAGTTAAGGAACCTGAAGTGCAGGAAGGTTAAGTAACTGGTTCAAGATCACACAACTCCTAATGTAAGTGGCAGAGCCATGATGGTAGCCCAAGGGGTGAGCTCTTAGCCGCCCCATTATGGTGCGTTTTATCATCCCCATTTTGTAGATGAGGAAACTGAGGCATGACAGCCTGAAGCAAGCTGCCTAGTCACACAGCTGGTAAGGGGTGGAGCCGAGATTTCCACTTGGCTCTGTCCGCAAAGGGCTGTGCCCCTGACCTCCGGGCTCCTTTGTCCCATACTGGGGACCGTCATTCCTCAGGATATCCATGTGGGTGTGGTTGGGTCCTGATGCGAGGGCCGGTGGGGACACGGAGACAGGATCAAGGCCTGGAGAGGGGCTATGGTCCCCTTTGATTCAATAGTGACGGTGCCATCAGGGGTCCTCGGGGTCCTGGGCACGAGCGGCCCTTGCGTTCAGCCCTAGGGAAGGTTTCCTTCTGCAGGGAGGACCACGAGCCCGCCAGACTCCAGAAGTGGCCTTGCGCTCAGCTTCCCCACCCTCTCGTACTTTCCCTCCCGCCAGATGTCAGATCTCTTATCTCACTGGGTGTGCATCTCCTCAGGCTATGTGAGGACACTCTGGCCCAAGAGGGGTCAGTGACTCAACTGGGGGCTCTGGCGAGGCCACGCCAGGGTAGGGGCGCTCCTGGGGCTGCGTTTCACTTCCCATTTTGCCAACTTGTCACCACACTCGTCGGCATCGCATGCTCCGTGGCGCTCGAGACTGGGGGTGCTTTCCGGGACATGGCACTCCGAGGGCTCGGAGAGACATCTTTGGGGCCAGAGCCCTGCCCGCAGCCGTGAGGGAGCCGCCGCTGTGGTCAGCAAGCTTCCTCAGAGCCAGCTCCTGATGTTGAAACTCGGGTTGGGGCAGAGCTGCTTGCGTGCTGCTGACGCTCCCCGGCTGGGTGGCAGGGGGGGCTCAGGGCACCGGAGCAACTCAGAGGGATCTGCTGGGGAAGCAGCAGCCTGGGGGGAGCTCTGTGGGGGGGGGGGGGATCAGTCAGAGTGGGCCCCAGACTAGCCGTGGTGGTGGACTCCTGTTTCTCCTCTGTCAAAGAAACAAAATCCTTCCCCTTTGGTTTATTTAGGCAGAATTGGACTCCGGGAAGTGAATTACTGGACCAGGAGACTGGGGTGAGCATGTTCAGGATAGCACTGAAGCCGGAAACGGCCCGATGCCTGGGAGCTGCAGAGTGGACCAAGGGACGGGGGCCGTGTGGTCGCACGTGGAATACTACACAGCAGTCAAAACGTGGCGTGCCCTGCTCCAACACGCCACACTGTGCACCAATCCCGGCACCGTGAAATCAACATGAAAAAGTCTCGAGAGATCGTGTCCCGCGAGATACTCTTTATACAGTTAAAAACCATCGCGATTTTTAAAAATGTGTTTTATGGAATCCATATGGCTACAATTACACTCTATAAAGCAGTAAGCAAGGGAATGATGGACAGGGCTTCAGATGACAGTAACCACAGGTGGAGGGATGGGGGGAGGGGGGCCATGGTGTAATGTGGTTATTGTCAAAAACTAGCTATTGTTCAGGGTGGTGGGTTTAGGGACACTTCTTGGATTATTTGAAGCCAACTAACTAACCAACATCAATCAAAGTGGGCTGTGCAGAGATCACTGGGGAGCATCATGGACCACGGAGGCCGTAAGCCCGCGGTCCAAACAGAAGAACAAAACAAAGCAAAGCCCCAACAGAAGAACAGAGCAAAGCCTTCGTGCCCCCCAAAAGAAGAAGGCACTGGGATATGCTGGAGTGGTGAAGACAGGAGCTTGGCAGTCTAGGGACCTGTGGGTCCCAGCTCTGGGAAAGGGCCCTGTATTAGTTTTCCAGTGCTGTATAACGAATTGCCTCAAACTTAACCGAATGCCACACCCCCTTTTTATCTCCCAGTTTTTGTAGGTCAGTAGTCGGGGCCCAGCATAACTAGGTTCTCTGCTCCGGGTCTCACCAGGCCGAAATCAAGGTGTTGGTTGGGGCTATGATCTCACCTGAGGCCCTCCTTTGCCAAGTTCCTGGTAGCTGTGGGACTGAAGGCCTCAGCTCAGATGTCACTGCTGTTTGCCGCTATGGGACTCTCTCCACAGGCAGTCTGCTTCCTCAAGGTCAACAGAAGAGCACCTCTGTTGCTTTGAACCTCTCTGACATCTTCCATCCAGACTCTAGATTCCCTAGACGCTTGTTTTAAAGGTACACCTGATCAGGTCAGGCCCACCCAAGAAAATCTCCTGGGCAATTAATTCAGAGTCAAGTGACTGGGGACGGTAACGATATGGGCAAACTCCCTTCCTCTCTGCCACAGTATGTGATCTAATCACAGGAATGATGTCCCAGGTCTTGCCCATGCTCAAGGGAGGGGATTTTACAGGGGGTGTATGCCCTGGAGTGGGAATCTTGAGGATCATCTTAGAATAATGCCTACTATAGCTCCTTTCCAAACTTTGGTTTTCTCTTTCACAAAGTACAGAGTATAACCTCTACCCTGGAGGAACTGTGGGAAGGTTAAACGAGAGGACGTGTGCAGAGATATTTAGTTAGGATCTGGACATGTCAAGGGGGGCTGCTGGGAGCTCACTAAACACGGCGGTGTGCATCACGGATGTGCTCCCTGCCCTCGTGAGGCTGATTGTCTAATGCAGAGGCAAGTAGCAGCTAGACAAATAAAGCCCATAGTGTGTGAGGCAGGACCCAGATGCCGAAACTACAAAATGCTATTGCAAGAAATCGATGAAGACCCACGTAAATGGAAAGATACTATATCCGACTCAACAGAGTCAAGATACCCATTTTCCCAAAGTGAATTATAGATTTGACACAATGCCCATCAAAATCCCGGTGGGATTTTGGTGTGTGTGTGGGGGGGAGATATTAACGAGTGGATTCTAAATTGTACGAAAGGGCAAAGGATGAGAATAGCTACAACAATTTTGAAAAAAGAAAAAGAAGAAAGTGGGAGGAATCTACTCAATTTTGAGTGTGTATAAAACGACATTAATCAAGACGGTGTTGTATCGGCAGAGAGATGGACACAGAGATCAATGAAACAGAATGGAACGTGCAGAAATTGATCCACGCGAATGCGATCAATGCATGCAAAGGTCCAAAGACATGGTGGTGGTGAAGCGATAGTCTTTTCAACAAATGGCGTTGGAACCATTGGTCCTCCATAAGCAAAAAAACCAAATCTTGAACTAATTACAAACATCAATTCAAAATGGATCATATCTAAATGTAAAGCATGAAACTATAAAACTTTTCAAGGGATGACATGTGTGAAAATCTCCCAGGGTGAGGTGAGGGTCCTTATAAATGATACCAAAAGCATGAGCCATGAAAGAGAAAATCGCTAAATTGGACTGTATGAAAATGAAAACCTTTTGTTCCGCCAAAAACACTGTCAAGGGAATGAAGAGACAAGCTGCAGATGGGCAGGGCAGGGGGTGGGGGGCTTGGGATCTGTAAACCACATATCCGACAAAGGACTTCTACTTAAAATATATAAAGAACTCTCAAAATTCAACAGCAAGAAAACAAGTCACCCAATTTAAAAGAAAAAATGGGCAAAGGATTTGTAAGACACCTCACCCCAGAGGGTATAAGGATGACAAATGAACACATGAGAAGATACGCAACATCCCCAGTCATGAGGGAAATGCAGATGGAAACCTCAATGAGATACCACCCCACGTCCATCAGAATAACTATAATAAAAAATATTGATGGGGCACCTGAGTGGCCCAGTGGGTTAAGTCTCTGCCTTCAGCTCAGGTCATGATCTCAGGGTCCTGGGATCGAGCCCCGCATTGGGCTCTCTGCTTGGCGGGGAGCCTGCTTCCTCCTCTCTCTCTGCCTGCCTCTGCCTACTTGTGATCTCTCTGTCTCTGTCAAATAAATAAATAAAATCTTAAAAAAAAAAAATGGTTTGTTAGTTTCATGTCAAGTGACACATCCACTAACCATAGGACCTGGCAACCCCAATCCTGCATAGACCCCCAGAGAAATGACATATTCTTCGCGTGCAACGCTGTCCGTGGATGTTCACAGCAGCTTTATTTGTAATAGTCAAGGCTGGAAACAGTTCAGACGTCCTCCGGTGGGTGAGCGGTTTAATTAAGTGTGGTACAGCTGGACATCGAAATACTACTCAACGGTGAAAGGAACAGCACTGATACAGACAAGAACTTGGATGGATCTCAGACATTTATGCTAGATGAGAGAAGCCAGTCAAAAGGTTATATATGGAATGACTCCATTTATTTGACAGTCTCGAAAAGACAAAATTACAGTGATGGAAAACAGATTAGTGGTTGCCGGGGTTATGGGCGTGGTGAGGGTGTAACTATAAAGGGATGGCACGAGGGATTTGGGGAGATGAGGAAACGTTCTATGGCCTGATTGTGGTAGTGATTACACGAATCTGCACATCAGTGACATTTCATGGAGCTGTACGCTAGGAGGAAAAGAAAGGAAATTTCACTGCCTGGTAATTAAGAAACAACTTAAGAGTGTGGACAAGGGCTCCAAGAGAGAAATGCTTGGCTCTTGGGCAACAGACTCATATTTCAGAAGGATCTACGAAGTGTGAAGTTGGCACAGTGCATAGAACTTAATAAATGCTCAACACATAAACAACAGCAATAAAGAGAGAAATTAATTATGAACTCAGCGGGTTGAGGCGGTGATGTCGCCAAGAAACCAAGCACTAGATTCTTCTGGGAAGTGGATTCCTAAAGTGGATTCCAGAAGACGCCCCAAAGCCAGACCTGCCCGGACACAGGGGGGAGATAGGAACGCCCCCCACCCCCACCCGCGGAGGTAACTGTCAGCCTGCAGGCCTGGGAAGGCTGACTCCCGCCCCAGCTCCATTGACAGAGCTTGCTCAGAGCCGCCCAGAAGGGCTGGGTCTTTTTGGACGAGGGAGGAAGCAGCTGGCTCTAAATGGAGATCCGGCTCCCTCTTGCTCACCTCCCAGGTGGCGCTCAGCCACGACCTACTTTTCCCACCTGTCCGTGCAGGTGAACTCCCCTACCCATAGCTATTTTTATCCCAGAGGGATTCCCAGCTATTTTTGCCATCCTGGCTTGTGCAGAGTTGGACCATGGGGCTGGGAGTCCCACCCTTGCGGGGACCCCAATGGATAGTCCCTTCCCTCCTTTCCCTTTTGCCTTCCCACTGCCGCCCCTGCCCCAGGTGTCTGTCCTGCTGCAAGAGCTCCGCATGGCCTCCAGGATAAAGTTCAAACTCTTGAATTGGACATTCGAAGCTTTCTCTACCTGGAACCCAGTTTCCTTTTGGCCTCGTGTCTCTCCACACCTCATGGCTGGCCCGCCCAAAGAGCCAGCTAACCCAGGCCCTTTGCCAGATGCTGACAAGGCCTCTCAATTTCCTGCCTGTGCACCTGCTGCTGGGAGTGTCCTTTCCCTCCCATCTCCATGGGAGATGTCCTTTCCCTCCCATCTCCCCGCACTAATTGCCACTGCCTCCATGGAGCCCTCCTTGATTCCCTGGCTGGCAGCAATTGCCCCCTTTCCTAGGGAACTATTGTCTTGGCGCTCTCTGCTCCTCTGCTTCAGGGGATATCCACCCACGGATCTGTCTCTCTCTTCCTGGTTCTCGAGGATGGCCCTTGCCCACCTCTACCCCCACACAGCACACATATGAAGGATGGTAAACGCGTAGTTGCCTCTCCTTCATCCTCCAGGCTGCCCGCACCCCCCGCCCCCCCGCCCTGTGCCTGGGCCCTATGATGCCCGCTCTCCTTGGGGCAGGGCTGGGGCTCTGCCACCTCCTGATGGCTAGGCTCGGAGCCTCAGTGAATCAGCAAACCCTTCCCAGGGCCTGCAATGGGCTCAGCACTTTTCTGAGCGCTCTGGGGAGGGTGTGGGGAGGAAGTCTGAGAAGCCACGCCCATCAGAGGGAGCCTGGGCAGGCAGACCTGAAGCTCTGGGGACTACTCCCATGGTGGTGGCAGGTGAACCTGGCCCCCCCCCCCAGAGGAACACTCCCCTCACCCCTGTAACTGCTGCACCAGCTTTCTCCTCAGCCTGGAAAATGCCTCACTTCCTCTGGCCAGCCTTCCTGTCCTCGTCACCCCTGTCCTCGTCACCCCTGTCCTCCTCACCCCTGGTCCATGCCCTCTGCAGCCCCTGCTAGGACCTCCTGGGCACCAGATCCGCGTTCCTATCTTCCTGGCCTGCTCAGAGCCTTTGCTCGCGGCTCTTCTTCCATCTCCTCGAAGGGCTCCCACTTCTGCCGATGCTGGAGAGGTCAGAAGTCCTCACGGCATGACGGGGGCCTCCCCTGTCCCTGAACCATCCAGAGCCTCAGCTGTCAACACTGGCCTTCAGATCCTTCTTTCTACCTCGGGCCTCTGCCCTGAGCTCCAGATCTCATAGCCCCTCAGACTTAACATGATCGAAATGCATCTCATTCCTCTTTCCTTCCCATTCCTTCTCTGGTCCCCTGCTCCCCCTGCCCCCACCCCAATCTAGAGCCTCCTCCCTCTTCCTCCTGACTCTCAGCTTTTTTTTTTTTTAAGATTTTATTTATTTATTTATTTGATAGAGAGAGAGAGAGACAGCGAGAGAGGGAACACCAGCAGGGAGAGTGAGAGAGGGAGAAGCAGGCTTCCTGCTGAGCAGGGAGCCCGATGAGGGGCTGGATCCCAGGACCCTGGGATCATGACCTGAACCAAAGGCAGGTGCTTAACGACTGAACCACCCAGGTGCCCCAGACTCTCGGCTTTTGAAGCACTGCAGGCCAGGCCCCCTTTTTCTCAAAGACTGCAGCCCTCCTGCCCCGGCTCCTGGCCTCCTGCCCTTCCCATTCCCACCCATCCTCCACCACCCCACTCGGCAGCCTACACAAACCCGCCAGACCTTCCTTAAAGTGCGCTGCTTGCAGAAGAAAGCCCAAGAGTGTTAGGAAGGAGGCCTGGTGTGTGTAGTGTCGCTGATGGCAGGTGCTGGGGGGTTCGTCCTGCCAGCTGCGGGGCCTGGGCAGGGGACCTCCCCTTCCGGAAGCCTCCACTTCCTCCCATTTGTCAGGTGTCTCTCACCCCGGGGCAGCTGTGAGAATCGAAGGCGATGGCGCTGCGTGGGTGGAGAAACGGGCCGGTCTGCAGGGAGCACTGCGAGGACTCAGGCCGTAGTGTTCTCAGCCACCGCCTCCCCTCTCCAGGCCCGTTGCCCCAACCCTCACCTCTTTCCCGCATGGCCACGTGGCTGAGCATCGAAGCCTCTATACCTCGGGCCCTGCTTTCCTTTCCACAGGAGATGCCTTCCTCCTACCTGCCCCCCTAGCCAATGACTCTTCCTTCTTCAAGGTCCACTAGGAATCCATGGCTTCTGAGCAGCCCCCCACGGGCTTGCCTCGAGGGCCCATCAGGAGTCCCAGGGTCCCGGGGCCTATGCCCTCGGTGCTTCCAGCCTCCAGTGCTGTATCGGGCCCTGGGGGACAGAGCGGGAAGTGTGCTGGAACTCCCCATCCGAGTTTCTCAGGGACCCCGGGCCCCGGCACAGGGTGTGACCCAGGGTCAAGCCACCAGCTTGAGGCCCCGGTGAGGGAGGGCCGTCCACACGCATCTCCCCGGTGGACGCTTTCTCACTGGTGTCACTCTAGGCTGTCAGCACCGAGAAGGCCAGGTCCCACAGGGAGCACATTCAGACCCCGAGGACCAGCCCCAGCCCCCGTGTGGCGCTGCCCCTGACGTCTAGGGCACCTTCAGGACAGGTGGGGAATAGGGAGGCCGACACAGAGGGGACATGGATGCCCTCACAGGGGAATGTGGGAGAAAGAGAATGTTCCGGAAGCTGGGAGTGGCCAGGAGGGGCAGGGGGAGGGGGCACAGCTAGATGGCCCTTGTCCCGCCCTGTGGCCCAGCAGAGTCTGAGCGCCGCACTGTGCAGTCCAGCCGCCACCAGCCCTGCGTGGCTATTTAGAGTAAAATTAAGTGACATTAGTTGCGTGAGTCATACAGCGAGTGCTCGAAGACCACCCAGGATCGGCGGCTACCCTGGGGGACGGCATAGAGACAGAACATTTCCACGGGCTCAGAGAGTTCTAGTTCCAGACTCTGGGGCCTGGCTACTCTGCCACCTCCAAGTGTGTGTGTCGGTGGGGGTGGGGGTGGTCACCGGATAGCTCCGTGCCTCAGTTTCCTCTCTAAATGGAGATACCGAGAGTCACTGCAGAAACTAAAGGAGTGAAATGCATGTGAAGTATTTGCAGGAGCACCTGGTACACGGGAGGGGCCTGCCAGTCTGCTCACAGACACAGCAAGGCACAGCCTACACCACGGCCTTAACCCGAAGATGTGTTCCCATTGTTAGAGGGCATGCAAAATTCAAATCCATAGGGCAACGCCTCGGGCAACGCTGTCTCCCATCTGCTTGTCCCCTGCCGCGGGCAGCCTGCGCCAGCCTTGTTTGCTGGGATAGCGTGGGTGCCTCCCTTCTGCAGAAGAGGGAAAGGACCTGGCCAAGGCCAGCGTGGTGAGAGAGGAGAACCCCGCTCTCTGATCCCAGGCTCAGAGCTCCCTGCCACCACCCTAGGTGGGGGCCACAACCCCCCCCTCGCTCCTTAAACCTGTCCCATGCCACCCCGCCTTTGATGACGCGTGCCGCTGCCTTACCTATCCTGTGCTGCAGGTCCTTCCTCAGGGCTGACCTGGGTCCCGGCAGGTGCAGTGTGACCCCTGTATCTGAGTCTTCCCCCGTGGAGACACCACAGGGGCTGGGGGGTGGGGTTAGCCAGAGGGGGAGGGGGCTTTTGTATGACCTATTCCCAAAAACCACCTCCCTCGGGAAGTCAGTTCATTCTGATGTCTAACCTACTCCTGCCTGGATAAAGCCTGGTCCTTCTAGCTGTCCTTGGAAGACATGGGCTTCCACAGCTACCCTGGCCACTCCTGACTTGTCCCTTGGTGGGGGGGGGGTACTTACACAAGGTGGGCTCACTGCCGGCCCACGCAAGAAGGCGCATCCTAACCCTGGCTTATCCATGGAGGCAAGACCTCTGGCAAACCCTATAAGGACTATGCCTCCCACTGTATAGATGGGGAACTGAATCCCAGGGTGAAAAACGTTTTCTCCAGGGCACACGGCCAGGACTGCGTCTCTTGATGTTCATTGCAATCCTCTCTCCAGTCTCTCCAGGTCTCTAGGAAGGCACTGGGGGATTCGTAGTATCTCAGAGGTGGAGGAAAAGCAGGCTGAGTAACTGACCTTAATGACTCCAAAGTGAAAGGTTTCAACCTTCTTGTGTCCTGCAGGTACAACATGGAGTTTAGGAGAGAAGGCAGAAAGAACTTGCTGCCAATAAGAAGTGAAAAGCACTATGGATTTCACTTTTCTGAGGGTATTTAACAAATACATGGGCAAGCAGGGCTGCCTGGTACAGTGGTGCAGGTTGTCTACTGCACAAAGGGCAAGGGGGAGGATGAAATCTCTCTGACTCAATCTAACGTGCTCAAAAGGCTTATGGGAAGTGGGTGCTATGGATTAGCCATCTTCACACCCTGCTTTGCCTAGGTCTAGCCTGAGAGAGAAGCAGGCTAGGGATGGGGGCATCCCTACTCTTGCCCCCAGCCTTGTCTGCTGGGTGTCTCTCCCTCCCGCCCACCCTGACTGAGTCTCTTGTGATTGAAATCTCCCTGCTGGTCTCAGAGCTGAACTTCCCGCCTTTAATTCAATCAGGAATCACAAGCCCTTTTAATTTAGGAAATGAAAGGCTGGCTGCTGAGCGAGCTGCTCCTGATTGACGGGGCTGCCAGCAAGGCCAGGCCGGCCTGGGGAGGGGGCACAGACCCATGACCTCAGCCAGCCTCTCTGGGGTTAGGATGGTCCCCAGAGGCCTGGAGAACAAAGGAGAACCACCTCTCTCCTGACCTTCAGCAGAGAAGGGGTGGTGGCTGCATGGTAGGGGGTGGCTGCCACCTGGCCCAGAGAAGCTGTGGAATGTCAAGCTCTCCCTGCAGCCTGGCGGACTGAGGGTAGACAGGAGGGAGGACTTCCCAACCAACTCCTTCTTCCCTTAGTCGTCTGTGACTCTGCACCAATGTTCCAAAGAGCCCAACGATATCTCTTTCCTTTCTAAGAGAGAAGAGGTGCCAAAGGAATTAATCCTAGCTTTCTGGGACTTTAGTTTCTCATCTGTGTATGGGGCTAATCATAAGACTCAGCCAGAGACCTGTTTTGAGGATTAAATGGATAAATGAAAGCTTACTGGCACATAATAGCCCCTCATTAAACTAGAGCTAATAATATGATTTTGCTAGAGGCACACAGAGGTCCCCACCTCTCCTGGAAAGTGGCAGAGACTTGGGGGAAGTGTCCAGGTCCGTGGGCCCTATTGCTCTCTTCCCTTCCCAGGAGATAGCCAAGGGCAGGTCACCCCAGGCCCAGCACTCTATTCCGGGGAGGCAGAACAGGGCCGTGGAAAGTTGCTGGTTTAGGATCAGAATTCTAGCTGAGTACGTTTTGAGCTACGTGACCTTGGGCAAGTCACCTCACTGCTCTGAGCCTCAGTTTCCTCCTTTGGAAAGTGGCCTAGCAGCACCTCCCGGTAAGGTTATTTTGATCTGTGCGAAGTCCTGCGTCGAAGGGGCTCAGAATATAGTACCTTCCTTCCCTAAACTCTAATCAAATGCTCAGCACGGCCTACCCCAGTGGGAAGCCCTATTTCCCTGCAGTCTGAGGCTGAGCTCTGAGCATCCACTGTACATTTTCTATCCACATTGCACGAACATCCTGACGGCCCCAGGCTCCTGCCTGCCTGTGGCCAGGTCCTGCCCAGAGGCTCCCACTGTGGTCAGCCTCAGCTGCTTCCTGAGCCGCTCCCGTGGAAGGAACCGCCTAGGGCCGACCCAGATGGCGGTGGCTCCCTGCATGTGCGGTGCCTGGCACGGAAAAGTGCTCAGGGAGGCCTCTCCCCAAACTCCCACCTGTTCTCCCGGGCCAGGCGAACCTGAAAAACACGGACTCTAATATCATTCTTTGGCTTCTCCATAGGCAATTCCACCCAGCTTCTGTATGAAATGGGTTTGGAGCGAAGATGCTAGTCCCAGTGACCACACAGTGAGCCAGACTTACTCCCTCCCAGACTTGGGGCTGAGCAATCAGCCCTCCCACAGCACGGTCAAGTGGGGATTGAGGCGCACAGCGGAGACAGAAACCCCAGCAGACTGAGCGTCTCCTCCCACCTGAGCCAGCCCTCCAGCCGCAGTGCTGGACTCTAAACCCCAGCCCTCTCCTGACTTGGCGGGCCTGTTCAGAGAAGTCTCTTGCATCCACTGGAACATCTGATCTCACAGCCACCTTGGCGCTACGCCAAGCATCTGACTGTCATTATTATCCCATCTTACAGAAGAGGAAGCGGGGGCTCCCAGGTCACACGTGGTGACTCAAAGATGGGATAGACTCTTGCTCTCAGGCTTGGACTCCAAGGGGAGCCCCACTGCCGCTGGATTTCAAAACAGTCCCTTACTCCCCAACATCGGTGTTCCAACTGGATCATTCATTCATTCATCCATTTGGCAAATAATGACCAGGCTCCTAACTATGTTCGAGGTCCTGTGTTGCAGGTTTGTCCTGAGCAAGCCAGACGCTAGTCCCTTCCTGAAGCTTCCTATCTCTGCGAGAAAGACTCAAAACAATCACGTACACACAAAAGATAAAAAACGGTGATAAGCGTTGTTCCCCAGGGAGGGGTGAGAGGTCAGGGAGGGTCTCTCCCGCCCACCCCCTCAACACTGAGATCTGAAGGCAGGTTAGGAGTTTGCCCTGGGAAGTGGGCATCAAGGCTGGGAAGGGCCACCTAGGCAGAGGAAACAGGTGCCTGAAGGCAGGAACAAGCAGCGCAAATAAGTCTGGGAAGGACTTGAAGGAAGAGCAGGAGGAAAGGGGCCAGAGCCCGCAGAGCCTGATGGGCTGCCTTCCTCCTAACAGGGGAGGCCGAGGGGTTGTTGCATGTCAGGTTAGTGGAGGGGAGACTGGAGGGGGTTGAGTGGGTGTGGGGACCGCCGTCAGGAGGCAACCTTAGTGGTCCAGGCACAGGGCTGCCGTGGGGCTGGAGGGGAGGAAGAAGGAGGGAGATCAGGCTAGCTCTGCCCACAGCTCATCCGGGGCTCCTCTGGCTCTTTCCCAGGGGCTCACTGCAGCATCCAGGGCTCTCCTTAGACTGGGGCAGTGGTGTGCTGGTAGCTGTTTAACCTCTGGCTCTCTGGGGGAAAAGTCTCTCTTTGTAGTGTTTGTCAATATCCTTGGTGTTACTCCACCCACCATGGTTGATTTCAGTCTACCAACATGAAGTCAACCAATGAGAAGTTGGGAAGAGATGTTTGTACAAGCCCAAGCCAGAGCAAGTTGGCTCCAATCCAGCACTGGCCTCACCTCTCAGAATGGCAGTGCTTTTACTGAAATGTTATATATCTGTGTCTGGCCTCTCTGTGCAATTCCTGTGTAGTCCTGGGAGAAGAGGATGAGGCTGGATGGGGAGGGCATTTGGGGGAAGGGAGTAATAGTGATGCCACTCCCCATCCCAGGTCTTCCCAGTGACCATGAGAAATTGACACTAATATTATCCTCACTTCTTGGATGGAGGAACTGAGGCACAGGAAATCAAACAGCTGGTCAAAGATACCATACTAAAGGGCAGAACTGGGAACACAGAGCAGGGGTGATCCCTGCGTCCTCCTGAATCCCTCTGCCCTGTCCTGCTTGTGAGCTGGCCAAAAGAGATGGAGATGAGGGAGAGTTAGACCGGGACAATGAACAGAGGATGGGCTAGCTGGGATGAACTGGGAGGAAGGAGGAAGCTCTCCAGGGAGGTTGGGGTGGGGGACCTCCGAAATTCTCTGGCTAGAACCCTAATTTTCAGGGGAGTGGCTGCTAGAAGTCAAGTTGGGGTGGAAGTGATTTTTAGAGGGTGATCACAAGCTTACTCTGGGAATGCTCGTTGGAGAGAGTGCTGCAAATTAGAATAGACAGAGGTCAGGTGCTGGAACCCCACCCTGCACCCCACTACTCCCGGGTTCTGTGCAGAGTCGGGGTAGCAGACCAGAGTGCATGCAGCTGCAACTCTCTCCAGCTTACAAGATGGGCGACTCTGCCCACCCCCCACACCTCCCCACCCCTCGGCTTAGCTAGGACCTGAGCTGGGAGCAGTCCGGTCTGGCCACACAGCCCAGGAACAGCTCCAATCTGGGGTCAATGAACTTGGAGTTGGACAGTCTCTCAGGGCCAACAGGGATTTGAGGAGGTCAGTGGAGGCACAGGGGATGGAGCTCAGGCCCAGGGTGTGCTCTGTGGTGAGCGGCTGAGTGCACCGACAAGACAAGATCTTCCAGAATGGAGTTCGGGGGTGCCCACCCTCCCCCTGTGTTCTCTGCCCCGCTGGAGCTGGTGGGTCACTGGTGGCTCTGGGCAGTGCAACAGGTTGCTGCTCCCCCATCTCCACATCCACACCTGGCTCTGTGCACCACCACTCCCCTCAGCTCGCTCCCTCTCTCTTCCCTGTGCTGCTCAGGATGCCATTGCAGCTTTGACATTCCCTTTCCGAAGTTCTTTCCAGCACACAGCAGGTGCTTTATGGGCTGGTTTGGTGAGCCTGCCTTGCCTAGGAGTTGGGAATGAGGAAGACTCCTAAGGGGCAATGGACCTGTGTCCAACGTCACCCTCAGGGATGGGTTGGGAGTGGCCCCTCCCCACGGACCCCTCCCAAGATCCCCTGGACATCCTGCTTAGTTATTATTCTCATCAGCCCATATTACAAACAAAGAGAGGGAGCCCCAGAGAGCTTACATTGCTTCCCCAAGGTTATTCAGCTAGGAGGTGCCAGAGCTGAGATTTGAACCCAGTCACCGGGCTCCAGGGCTCACATCTCTAACCCTTGGACCACCTGCTTCTCCTTGTAATTGAGTGCAGCGGTTTCTGAAGTTGGAAGGGTTCAGGCAGAAATTACTAGAAATTAAGTTATGTTGGGGTGCCTGGGTGGCTCCGTGGGTTAAGCCTCTGCCTTCGGCTCAGGTCATGATTTCAGGGTCCTGGGATCAAGCCCCACATCGGGCTCTCTGCTCAGCAGGGAGCCTGCTTCCCCCCGCCCCACCCCGCCTGCCTCTCTGCCTACTTGTCATCTCTCTGTCAAATAAGTAAATAAAATCTTTAAAAAAAAATTGAGGCTCAGGAAGTTGAGCCCCTAGTTTAAAAAAAAAAGAAATTAAGTTATGTTTATCTCATCCTTTAAAATTTCTGGGTTTTTTTTAGTGAATGTGTGTTTTACTTGCAGTACTTGTATATAATTTTAAAAGTGCTCTACTGAGTATGATTTACACACCACAAATTCACTATTTTTAATGTACAATTCAGTGACCATTAGTAAACATATGTAGTTGTGCAATCATCACCGTAATCCAATTTTAGAATGTTTCCATCACCTTCCTGCTCATTCGTGGTCAACCTCCAGGCTGCTGTTCATCTACTTTCTGTCTTTACAGATTTACGTTTCCTGAACATTTCATAAACATGGGCTCAATACAACGCGTGGTAGTTTGGGTCTAGTTTGCTCAACTTGGCATGATATTGCTGAGATTCATGTTTTAATACGTATCAGTATTTCATTCCTTCGGAATACTATTCACTATTCAGAATAGTATTCTGTTATGTGAAGATACCACATTTTGTCCATCCATTCACCAGCATCTGGTCATTTGAATGGTTTCTGCTGTTCGGCTGTTATGAATAAAGCTGCTATAAACATTCATGGGGTTTGTGTGAACGGAAGTTTTAATTTCTCTTGAGTATATACCTAGGAGTAGAATTGCTGCATCATCTGGCAGGTTTACATTTGACTTTTTAAGAAACTGCCAAAATGTTTTCCAAAGTGGTTGCATCATTTTGCATTCCCACCAGCAACGTATGGGGTTCCAATTTCTTCTTCACGTCTTCGTTGACACTTGTTACTGTCTTTTTTTTCTTAAGATTTTATTTATTTGAGAGAGAGAGCACAATCAGGGGGAAGAGAGAGAAGCAGGCTTACCACTGAGCAGGGAGCCCAATGTGGGGCTCGATCTGAGGACCCTGGGATCATGACCTGAGCAGAAGGCAGATGCTTAACCGACTGAGCCACCCAGGTGCCCTTGTTACTGTCTTTTTGGTTGTAGCCATCCTAATGGGTCTGGGGTGGTATCTCATTGTGGTTTTAATTTACATTACTCTAATAACCAACGATGTTAAACATCTAAGTGCTCTAATTTGTTGGCATAAAGTTGTTCATAATATTCCCTTATCATCCTTTTAATTTCTGGGAGGTTGACGGTGATATTCCCTCTTTCGTTTTGATTTTAGTAATTCGCATTTTTTTCTTTTTTTTTCTTTTCCCTTGGAATGTCTATCTAAAGGCTTGTCAATTTTGTTAATCTTTACATTTTAGTTTCATTGTTTTTTTTTTTCTTATTGTTCTTCTGGTTCCTGTTTCATTGATTTCTACTCTAATCTTTATTATTTCCTTATTTTTTATTGCTTTGGGTTTAGTTTGCTCTTCTTTTTCTAATTTCTCGCTTGGACATTAAGGTTTTTGATTTGGCATGTTCTTTTTCTAAAGTAATTTTTAAAGCTATAAATTTATTCTCAGTACTGTTTTAATGGCATTCTATATATTTTGTTATGTTGTGTGTGGTCATTCAATTCAAATATTTTACATTTGCCTTGTGATTTCTTTTAGACCTATGAATTATTTAGAAATGTGTTGTTTAGTTCTTAAATATTTGGTGATTTCCCAGATGCTCTTCTGCTATTGATTTCGAATTTAATTATGTTGTGTTTGGAGAACATTATTTGTATGATTTTAATCTTTTTTAATTTATTGAGACTTGTTTTATAATCTAGGATGTGGTCTATCTTGGTGAATATTTTCAGTGCACTTGAAAAGAATGTGTATTCCTGCTATTGTTGGGTGGGGTGTTCTATACATGGTAGATTAAATTGATTATGT
The DNA here is from genome assembly GCA_028534135.1 of Potos flavus. Classification (NCBI taxonomy): domain Eukaryota; kingdom Metazoa; phylum Chordata; class Mammalia; order Carnivora; family Procyonidae; genus Potos; species Potos flavus. The sequence continues at coordinate 95,967,792 of CM052886.1, forward strand.
TGTTCAAGTCTCGTATATCTTTGCTGATTTCCTGTCTGGTTGTTCTATACATTATTGATATTGGAGTGTTCAAACCTCCAACTCTTCTTGGTGAATTTTCTCTTTCTCCCTTCCATTCTCCTAGTTTTTGTTTTGTGTATTTTGGGGCTCTGTTGTTAGGTGCATATGTGTTCATTACTTTATCATTCTGATTAATTGACCATTTTATCATTTTAAACTGTCTTTGTCTCTACTATCCTTTTTTGGCTTAAAGTCTATTTTACCTGACATTCTATTTCTCTTATGGTTATTGTCTGCATGGCATATATTTTTCCATTTTTGTGTCTTTAGATCAAAAATGTTTCTTGCAGGCAGCATATAATTGGGTCTTGTTTTATTAATCCAGTCTGATAATGTTTAAGTCATCACATTTAGCCTGAATGTTTTATTTACATTTAGTGTAGTTATTTATATGGTTTGATTTATCACTGCAATTTTGCTATTTTTTTCTATATGTTTCATGTTTTGTTTTGTTTTTTTTTGTTCTCCTGCTTTTCCTTTACTGCCTTCTTTTGTGTTAAATACAGATTTTTCTCATGTACCTTTTAATTCCTTTGTTGTCATTCTTTTATTATATTTTTGAGTTATTATCTTAATTGTTCTAGGGATTGTAGTATGTAATTTATCACAGTCTACTGCAGATTAATACTAATTCAGTTCTATAAATTATCAAGACTTTGCTCTATGTAATTTCATTTCCTTCCCCACCCTTTGTGCTAATATTGTCGTGTGTATCATATCCATGTAGTTATAAATCCAATAATAGTATTATAATCATTGCTTTATACTAACTTATGTGTTTTTAAAATTTAAGAGAAGAGAGGAGAGAAACACATTTAGAGAATCTTTTATATTAACCCACATATTTATCATTTCTGGAGTTCTTAATTTTCTGTTGTGGATTCAAGTTACCATCTGGTGTCCTTTCCTTGCTGCAGTATAACTCTGTTCCCTCCCTCTCTTAGTGCTATTATGTGTTTGTTACCTATAATGTTTATTTGTATGTTATAAGCCCAACAATACAGCTTTTTTTCCCCAACAATACAGCTTAATAATTATTTTATGTGATTGTCTTTTAAATCAGTTAAAAGAAGAAAAGAGAAAATATATCTATAATATATTTTATAATATATTATATATTTAAGATTTTAATTATTTTAAATATTAAGTTTATTTAAATATTAAGTTAATTAAATATTTTAAATATTAAATATTTTAAATAATTAATATAATTATTTTAAATGTAAGATTTTAAATATTAAGATTTAATATTTAAGAGAAATATTATTTCTTAAATATTATGTATATAATATATTTTATAATATAATTTATATATTTATATATTTATTATACATATATTAGTGTCATTTATATTTATCTACATAATTACCTTTTTTGGTGCTCTTTATTTCTTCATATGGATTTGAATTACTGCCTAGTATCATTTCCTTTCACCCAGATGGACTTCCTTTAATATTTTTTATGAGGCATGCTTGTTAGCAATAAGTTCTCACTCTTTAACCGGGAGTGTCTTCAGTTCACCTTCATTTTTGAAGGATATTTTTACTGGATATAGATTTCTAGTTTGACTTTTTTGTTTTCTTTCAGCACTTTGATTATGCCACCCCACTCTTTCTGGCCTCCATTGTTTCTGATGTGAAATTGGCTGTTAATTTTATTGTGGTTCCCTTATATGAGGCATCATTTTTCTCCTGCTACTTTCAAAATTTTCTCCGTCTCTGTCTTTCAATGGTTTTACTATGTCTATGGATGTTTTTCTGTTTCTACTATTTGACTTTATTTGTATGTGTAAATCTTTTTCATCAAATGTGGAAACTTTTGGACCATTGTATCTTCAAATATATTTTTCTGGCTCTTTCTTCTTTTTTTGGAAATCCCATTAAGTGTATATTGATATGTTTGATTATATTCTATAGGTATTTGAAATTCTGTTCATTTTTTCATCATTCTTTCTTTTCTTTTTGTTCTTTAGATTGGATAATTTCAATTGATCTATCTTCGAGTTTGCTGATTCTTTATTCTTCTAGCTCAAAGATGCTCTTGAACCCTCCTAGTGAATTATTTATTTCAGTTATTTTACTTTTCAACTCCAGAATTTCCATTTGGTTCTTTAAAATATATATATATTTTTTAATATATATTAATATATTATATATAGTATATATTATATATAATATAATATATAGTATACATATCATAGTATGTATAATATATAGTATATATATCATACATATGATATAAATCACAGATATCATACATATTTTTATATTATCATATGATATATATATAGTTTCTATTTCTTTTTTTTTTATAGTTTCTATTTCTATGATATGCCCTATCTGATGAGTCTTTCATTAATTCTTTATACATGGTTTTCTTCAGTTCTTTAAAGACATTTATAGTAGATTCTTCGAAATCTTCGTTTGCTAAGTACAACATGGGGACCACCTCAGGGGCAATTTCTACTGACTGCTTTTTTTCCCCATCTGAATGGATCACACCTTCCTGTTTCTTTGCATGTCTTGTAATTTTTGGTTGAAAACTGGACATTTTCGATAATCCATTGTGGCAACTCTGAATTCTGATTCCCCATGACCAACGCCAGGGTTATTGTTCCTGAGTTTGTTGTTTGTTTGTTTAGTGTCTTGCCTAGACTACTTCTGTGGAGTGTGTCTTCCTCACAGTGTGAGGCTGCTGGTGTCTCTGCTCTGTTTATTTCTTAAATTCCTCTTTTTATTTTTAAGCCTGGTGTCCTAGAAATTGCCCTGGATCTGCATAGCTTAGTGTTACACCAATGACAGAGGTGTGCTTAAATACCTTGATCCAGTTAGGCTTCCAGCCCCTGACAATGCATCTGGGTGTGGGTTGGGAGACACATTCAAGGTTTAGGCAGTTTACAAATCTGTCCCAACTTCTACTGTCTGTATGCTTAGCCAGGGATCAGTAGCTAGCTAAGGGCCTCTCCGGCTGCCGATCAGTGTGCACACAGCCTTCTACCACCCCTCCCGGGGGTATGTGGGAGCTTATCAAGGCTCACTATGGCTTTCTTGTTCCTGGTTATCCCTTTTAAATGTTTTGCCATTCTCTTGATTTGTTACTTGCTCCAAATCATATTATACCTCAGGCTAAGGCCTCAATTTGGCCTCAGAGTATATAATTTTAAAGAAATATATCTATACTGAGTCAGGTGCCCATCATATTTTCCAATAAGGGTGCACGATAAAACATGTTTGGCACCAGCCAGCCTAGTTTTGGGCATCTCTGACTGGTCCGCCCTGGCTGGGAGCTGTGTCTGGATGCTGAGCTCTGGACTGACATCCCTTGGGTTTGGGGTCTGGGGGGCATTTGAGAAGAGTTGTTGCAACAACACGATTCTCCAGGAGGCTTCTCAGGGGCAAGTGGTGGTCATCCAAGGTGGTTGAACTTGCCTCCCTGGGACAGCTGGCTCTGGCCATCCTGGCTGGGCCTTTGCTCCCGCAGGGATGCAGGCCTGGCCGCTCTGTCAGCAGGCTTGGGGTGGGGAGCCAGGTGCCCTCTACTCTGGCTTCCAGGCACCGTTAGCCTGCCAGGCATGCAGCAGGAAGATCTAAGAGAGCCAAGAGAACGATCGATTCCCTCAGGGCAGGGCTGCCAGCGGGGGGGTCAGCAGGAAGCAGCTGGCTCTTGCCCCAAGGAGCCCAGGCTGGAGAGGGCTGGGGCCTGTGGCCTCCTCGGTCCCCTGGGGACTCACTGGAAGACAAGGAGTCAGAGAGCAGCCCCCTTCCTACTGGTACAGCCCCTGTCCTTGGGGTGGGCACGCAGAGAGGCCTGTGTCCATGAGCTGAAGGTCAGAGTGTTCGGCAGGCATTGTGGGTAAGAGGGGTGGAGGGGAAAACTGGGATGACAGTCACGTACGCTGATGTCACTGGTCCCTCCGCCTCCCCAAGGTATCGCTTTCCTCGTGGCCGAGGCTGCAGCTGAGTTCAGGGGGGCAGTCACGTCCCATCCCTGGCACGGCCCTTCGGCTGCTCACTGCACCACCTCTGGGGCTGCTGAGGTCAG
>CM052886.1:95971992-96057935 GCA_028534135.1 Potos flavus
CCGCCCTGCAATTCTCTCCTCCTGTGCAAGGCTCCCGGGTCACCCAGAACAGATCCTTTGGAGAATCCCTGCCCCAGATCCCGGGAGGACCCAGCAGGTGCCCTGCTTGTGACTGCCCACATGTAGTAGGGAGGGGCTGCCAGAGCCTGAGTGTGGACAGACAGCGGCGTCCCTGTGTCTGAGCTCGTCCTCAGGGCTGGGTCCAGCAGAGGGAGCTGGCAGCCAGCAGGAGCTGAGACAAGCCGTCCCTGACCCCTGCCATGGCCTTGAGGAGTTCCCGCTGCCTGACCCAGGGTGGGGGATTCACCCGTGGCTGCAGGTGGAGTGCTGGTGGCACACATGGGGGTCCAGGACCCTTCAGCTCACCCTGATACCCAGTGCTGCCCCACAGAGACCCCTCTGCAGAATCACAAATTCTATACCCCTCCAGCTCGGCCTGTGGAGTCCTCTCCCCTGTCCCCAGGTTAGGGAGTAACGTGAGGGATCCGAGCCCTGGGTGTGAATTCTGTTCCCTTACCTACTAGTTCTGTGACTCTAGGCAGGTTATGTAATCTCTCCAGGCCTCAGTTTCTTCACCTGTAAAATGGGGCCGCTGTGAGGGGAAAGTGCATGACACAGGCCTGGCACACAGTAGGGGCCCAGATAGGGCAATTTCTTTTCTCCTCACTCCATTCCTCTTTGTTTCACTTGGAGACACGGCAAGATGGCTGGGGGATGGGAGAAGCGTGCTGGGGTGAAAGCCAGCCAAGGGGCAGGCGGCATTAACATGCGCGCAGGCTTCCCTTGGAGACGAGGTTTGAATTGGGTTTGAGGAAATGCTTCTTCTTAACCCCAAGGCAGATGCGTCAAACTGCAGCCAGAATGAGGTGGCCCTTAGGGGACAAGGAGCATGGCCCCACTGGCGCTTCTCTGAGCACTTTGCCTAGCAACCCTTCCATTCTGTGTGCTCCGGGCTGCAGGTCAGCCCTCAGTAGGACTTACTGGCCTCTTGCCCCCGCCATCCGTGCTGAGGTCTCCTTGGGGCAGGTAGCTCTCTGGGTGTTCCCTCCCTTTCCTTGTGTGCCGGGCCCTGTTCGAGGCATGAGGGGAATAGCAGTGAGTGAAACTCACTGCGGTCACTGACCACATGGTATTGGCGTTCTAGTGGGGAGTGAAAACAGTCAGCAAAATGAGTATATTAGAGGGCGATGATAAGCGCTCTGGGGAAAAATAAGGAAGGATTGAGGGATGGGAGTGTAGGTGTAAGGGGGTGATGCAATGTTAATAGAAAGATCAGGAAGGCCACTGAGGAGAAGATGATATCTAAGCAAAGATCTGAAAGGTGAAGCCACATTTACGAGGGGAAAACATTCCATGGGAGGGCGGGAATAGCTAGTGCAAAGGCCCTGGGGCAGTCACAGACTTGGCTCCTTTGAGGAACAGCAAAGGGGCCAGCATGAAATCAGTGAGAGGGAAAGTAGTGGCAAATGATGTCAGAGGGGTAGGAGGAACCGGATCCTGTAGGGGCTGGCAGGCCATTGTCAGGACTTTGGCCACATAGCGAATGTGGATACCGAGTAGGAACAAAGGAATAAGAGAGAATGAATGAATGATGGACACAGGCCCTGTCCCTTCATTCCCCATAGCAGCAGAGACCCAACTGGAGTGTTTCAAATGCTGAGGGCAATACACTCAGAGAGAACCAGGCCTTACCTTCCCCTTTCCCCTTGGGGTCTCCTGCAGGGGTGTCTCTGCTGGCTCCTGGGTGGCGTTTCTGTGGCCAAGCCAACTTACCCCCCTTACTCCGGCCACCCCAGTACACACGCATCTCAGACACTTAGCCCCTCCAGGGGCTGAACTCCAGCATCTGGTCTGAGGTCCTTCTCGCTCTTCTCTGAGCCCAATCAGAGGGGCCACCCCTTATGGGGAGCTGCCGTACACCCATGGACCTCAACCAAATGACCCCAAGCTCAGGCAGTGGTGGGGAGTGGCCGAGAGCCCAGAAATTATACTAAAGACAACCAAGCAGCCGCTCACCTTCATCAGGCACCGACCGCGGGCCCAGCTCTGTCCTCAACACGCCACCTGCATTGTCTCCGTTAGCTCCAGAGGCCTCCACGTGCCAGTCAAAGGGACCGGGAGTCTAAGAGGTCAAGGGACTTGTCTAGGGGCTCTTCCAGACGCCCTTCCTGGATGGGCGGGGGGGGGGGGGCAGGAGGCTGGCAGAACTGCCCCCTCTTGCCCCTGCCCTGGAGCAGGCCAAGCAGAGGGGTTCAGCTCAAGGCACCCCCATCTCCTGTGAGGTCCAAGCCGAGCATGGCAAACTTCAGCCCTGCCCTTCAGAGGAAAGGCTGGGATGCTGGGGTTGAGGGGCACAGGAAATGGGAGAGCTGGGGCTGGCAGGCCTGAGGGGCCCCTCCCGTCCTTGGCCAGGCTTGGACCACCCCCAGAATGTGCTGCTCCTTCTTTGGTCTGCTGGGCACTTGCTGCTTGCCCTTCCCCTCTGGGCTGGCTGGGTCCGCAGGGGAGAGGTGGCGTAAGCAGGGCCAGGCCTGCCTCCCTACCTGGTCTGTGAATGGGTTTCCTGCAGGCAGAGAACGGATCTGGGATATGGGGGACACACAGGTACAGAGGAAGGCCCCACTGAGCCTCCTGCCCTGGCAGAGGAGGCTGAAAGCCACCCTTTCTGAGCCGAGGACTCTGCCTTCCTACCTGTCCTGCTCCCGCGAGCTGAGGGGACAAGGTGCAGGAAAGCTGCCAGGTAGCAAAGTGCTTTGCAAATAGGGGTCACGCACAATTGCGTCTCCTCTCACAGCTGGGGGGCCACTCTCCTCTGAACTTGAACGTCCAGGAACCATACCTCCCACCAGGGCACAGCTCACCTTCTCCTTGACTGATAGCCCTTCACGCACATTTCTAACCCCCCACGAGTCAGGGCAAGCCCGGGGGGCAGCAGGACTTGGGTCTGAGTCCTCTCGGCACAGGGCCGGATACAGAGCTAGCTCTTCCTCCCCGTCTCCCTTCCAGAGACGAGCAGGACAGAAGTGGGCAAGGGGTTGGGGAGTAGAGTGGGGTGGGAGCTGCTCACGGAACCATAGAACCTGGGCTGGGCGGCCCAAGGACCCAGGTTTGTGTCCTGGCTCTGCCTAACAGCGCCCACCTCCCTTGAAGATGTTTGAGAATAGAAGCGATGCCTTTGGGAACACAGGCTCACGTCGCCCCAGCAGACAAAGTCTCTGCAGGTCTCTGAACCCAGAGCTGGCGGGGTGGGAGGACGATTTCCGGGTGGACAGAAAAGCCTATGGAAGCGGTCAGCCCCCTGGCCTCGGCTGGCGCAGCAGCCTGATCCCCAGCCCAGCGCGGCGGCCAGGGGTGACCCGTTCTCCACGTGGCACCTCCTGGGCAAGGGCTGGAGGTGATCCTCTGTGTCCCCAGTGCCGAGGGCAGGGTCCGACCTGCAATGGGCCCCAACACTTGATCATCGAATCAGTCTGGTGGACACGAATGGAGTCCTTGCTCGAGGGAGCATCAGCTGGAAATGACAATGGCCTTACCACTGAATGCTGGCTCAGCAGTGAGCCCAAGGGAGCGGGCCCCCGGCTGAGCATCCCGGACTCCGGGAAAGGAAGGAAGGAACCCATGGCTTTACACTTGGGAGGGCATCAAGAGCTGGGACTGGTGCAAGGGTGGGAAGTGGAGTCCTTCCCAGACCATCACAGCCGGGCCCTGGGTGGAGGTCGAGGGGCACCCCAGGTGGGCACTGCGGTGGAAACAGTGTTAAAAGGAACTCCATTTTGAAAACCCATGTTCAAACTCCGGTCAGATGAGCTCTTGGCCAAATACCAGGGCACGGCTCACTGGGCAGGAGGAGCTGAGATCTCAGGGATAAAGAGCTAGGATGGCATTCTTTCTCTCAGCTCTGTTGCAGCTAGAAATAGGTTCAGCTCGCCCTGCTAGAGGGACCCACCGGAAGCAGAGAAGAGTGGGTCTGGGTCAGTCCGAGCAAAGGGAAGGGTTAGGATGGAACTGACCCTATTTATGGTGTTGAAGTCTGGGGCCAGAGGCGTTTTGTGTGCAGAGCTGAAACACCTACTCCTGAGCACAGAGCCTCAGTCCGCAGGGAGGGCCGACCCCCAGAGCTGGGCTGATTTTGAAAAGCCGGAAGCGTCCCTTTGGGAAGCGACAGGCTTCTGAGTTCGAAGCCAATCCCCACCAAAATACCTGGGAGTTGATTATTTGGCCTACGAATTCACAGATGAGGAAGACAGACAGACTGACGGGATAGACAGAACAGATGGCAATAGAAACCCTAGTAGGGACAAATGATTTCATACCTCCTCACAACACGAAGAGGTGGGTTTTGTGCCACCAGTGGGCGGGTGAAAAAACAGGCATCTGGAGGTTAAGTAATTTGCCCGAAGCCACATTGCTAGAAACTGGCCGCTCAGGGTCCCAGCTCTGCTGACCACGAAGGTCAGGCGTCTCCTCTCCAGACCTTCCAGTTGGCGCTCGTGGAATCAAACGGTACCACGCTGAGCATCCCAGCTCTCTTTCCCACAGGGATGCAGGGCTGCGGGGGGCGGGTGGTACTGGGTTCCCACCCTCGGGGTGGCAGAGCCTGTTGGGATACTTGAGCGAGGCTGGCTCCCATGACAACAGTGGGGACACGCCCGTGGTGACAGCTGATGAACAGACCCCTGGAATTTTCTAGGGCTTGTCCCAGGGCCCTCCTCCTTGGCCCCATTGCCCTGAACATTCTTATCCATGAGGCAAGGAGCTATAAGTTACTAATAAGAAAGGTTCCCCAACACACATGGTTAAGTAAAAAAAAGCAAGGTGCATGATGGTATACAGACGGCGGAGACCATGCTTCTCTCTGTATAATCAAAAACTTATGCATGTGTTCGTATGTGCACAGATCATCTCTGAGGATCCATGAGAAACCAAGGAGGCAGCTAGGGTCTTGCTTTACACTCTATATCTTTTGTGTTTTTATTTTGTGCCGTATAGGTGTGTGAGGGCGGGGGGTGGGGTTGGGGGTTGGGGACTGGGTAGGAGGCTATGGATAGAGAAATTCTGTTGAAAAAGACATGGAAGTTTTGCTGACAATGAACTCACTAAAAATTGCTGGGAAAAAAAAAAAAAAACAACCCAAGACCCCTCCAAAACCACCATATAATCCAAGGTTATATTAACAGGAGCATAAGACCCTGGCTGAAGGAGGTGTATGTTCAGCTGTACTCTGTGCTGATCAGGCTGCACCCAGAATGTGGGGCTTCTCGGAGGGAGCCATGTCTGAAGAGAAACCCTGAGAGCTAGATTGGACCTGAGGGGACAACTTGGCTACAATAGAGGTGGGTGGAGGGAGGGAAACTTGACCAACACGGAGATGCTAAAGAGATCGAGGGGCACTGAAGGACTGGCATGTGGAAGTAGGAGGGGCCTGATTTTTTTTTTTTTTTACATGCACCCCGATGTTTGTTTGTTTGTTCATTTTGGTTTCAGGAGTAGAATTTAGTGATCTATCACTTACATATAACCCCCAGTGCTCATTACAACAAGTGCCCAGGAAGGGGCTGATTTTTTAAAATTTGCTTCAAAGAATTGAACTTGGATCAATGGTTTGGAAGTTATAGGGAGACAAATTTTGGCCTCAGAAAGACCTTTCTAATCATTAGAATTGAATTATATAATAATATAATGATAATATATAATGCATTATATAATTTAGCAATATAATGTAATATAACTACTTTCTAATAATTAGTACCGGAATGAGCTCCGCATTACTGGATGTATTCAAGCCTCCACTGATGACATCTCACTAGGATGTTGCGGAGTGCATCAATAAAATCACTGGGACCGGTATTTGGGAGCCCACCCCCAGTCTACGGAAGCTGGGTGTCTGAGGTTAAAGTCTAGAAATCTGCTCTACTGATTCATTTTTGCCACACGTGCAGACAACTGGACTCTACACTCCTCGGTTCCCAGTGTACTATCGTCATTGGTCTGGTCAATGCCCCTGTTAATGCTACTTTTCATTTTCTTTTTCTCCCTCGCCTCTGGTCTCCACTCCTATTTTCCACCGTCCCCAACCCCTTGCTTCCAGACGCTCATTTTATGTGCTTGATATAGGTCTTGAAACACGCATCTTCTTAGCATGCTGCCTTGTGTCGTTCCCTGCATGTTTTCTCGTTTATAGAAATGCTACGATGCTGTTGTTCCCCTCTGATTCCTACTTTATCTTTCCACACGGCTGTTGTTACATGTTCTCCTAGGTGTGTTGGGCTTGATTCTAACTGCCGCTTGGCATCAGACTGATCCACTCCCCCAGCAGTGGGCACTGAGGGTGCCTCCAGCTCCCCACTTACTCCAAGATTTGCGGTCATGAGCGCCCCGTGCCTGTCCCCTCTCCCCCCTGTCTAATCATTTTTCCGGGCTATACACCCACTCGTGGGATTCTGGGTTACACGGTGATGTGTACTTGCCTTCACTAAACACAATTAGAACGCTGCTCTTAGAATGGACGGACCTGTTTATCCTCTTACCTACAGGACACGAGGGTCTCGTCTCCGCACATCGAGTAGAATTCCCCTTTCTCATTTGTGCCACTTAGCTGGGTGTGCAGAGGGGGGTTGTTGTTTGAAGTACGCATCTTTCGGATGGCTAGTGAATTCGCACAACCTTTCATATACCTGGCCTTTGCATTTCCTCTTCCATGGCTTGCCTCCTCCTCCTCCCTCCTCCCTCCTCCTCCTCCTCCTCCTCTTCCCTCCTCCTCCTCCTCTTCCCTCCTCCTTCCTCCTCCTCCTCCTCCTCCTCCTCCTCCTTCTTTTTCTTCTTCTTCTTCTTCTTCGCTTATTTTTTCTATTGGATTTCTTGTCTTTTTCTTATTGGTTAGCAGGAGTTCCCGGGCAAGTTCTGAATATCTTCAGTTGTGAATATCTTCTCCCCATCTGAAACTCTTCCATCCTCGCAGGTATCTGAAGGATCAGTCAGGCTCCGGAAGCCTCAGGATAGATATGCATCACTTGAGATCATTTCTAATTCTGCCACGGCCCGTTTTTAAGATTCTTGGGCTTTCTGAGGAGTCTCCTTGCCACCTCTGTGGGGGAAACAGAGGTGTCAGGAGGGCTGAGGATAAGGCGAGTCGTTGTGAGCGTGGATGTGGAGCGGGGACGCCCCTGACGCCGTCTCCGGCAGCGTGTCGCGTTGTGAAGATATTCATGTGATGCAGCCCAGACAAGCTTTTGAGATCCTCCTGGGAGATGATACAGAGTTCATTCGGGTAAAGTCTAGAATAGCTCATTGTTTGGAAGAGGTCGTCAATCTATGGGAACTTTCTCAACCACAGAAGCTAACTCTTTCATCTGTGGAAGTCTTAAAATTTGACTGCAAATGTTTAACCCTCCTCTCGTTGAGAGGTAGTGGGTGAAGGTCTGTGTTTCCTCCCCTTGAATCTGGGCTCGCACTGGTCACTTCTTTGTGCTCAATAGAATTTTGCGGGAGCGATGTTGAATGACATCTGAGGTTAGGTCGGAGAAGACCCTGCGTCTTCTGCCTCTTTTGGGACTCTCACTCTGGAGGAAGCCAGCTGCTGTGTAGGACATCCAACTACACGGAGATTGCCATGCTGGAGAGGCCATGCATAGGTGCTTGGGTCAACGACACGGGCCAGGGTCCAGTCAATGTCCAGCACCGACTGCCAGCCACGTGAACAAGCTGTCGTGGATGTCCAACCCTAGCCGACGTCTGACAGCAATTGTGTGAGACCCCAAGTGAGAACTGCCCAGCTAAGCCCTTCCTGAATTCCTGACACACAAAATCACAAGACAACAAAACTGTTTATACCACTAAGTTCTGGGGTACTTTGTAATGGAGCAGGAGTAACCACAACAATCTTCTAGAACATAGCAAGCGGTGACTTCAAATCTCTGCTGATGTCTCTAATATGTGTAGCTTTTATGGGTCTGTTTCTATTGTCTGCTGCTCTGATGTTTTGAAATGATGTTTTCTGACTCCTCCTGTGCGGGTATTTTCAATTATGTGTTGGACATTGTATTTACGGACTTCTTTGTAGAAAAAACCTGGGCCCTAGAATGATGTTATATTCCTTCAGAAAGGATTTACATTTGTGTCTGCCCACTACCTGGGGCACGAATAATAAAGTCACTTGCTTCAATGTTCAGACCTGTGTGATTGGCACCAGAGCTGTCACCCTTAACTCCAAGGTATAGTTTTTTGGGGGTGCCTGCCCAGAGACCGAGGGCTCACTAAGTCCAACTCTTTGGTAAGCCTCGGACTCCACTTCATGTCCTCTGAGTTCCACAGGGCCATCAGAATTGTTGTTCAGCTTCTTGGATTCTGCGCTGACCCCTCCAGCATGGGCAAACACCCTTAGAGCAGAAAATGGCCCTAAATCCCACTCTTTCTTCTCTGGGTCTCAGTCATGGCCCAGAAATTCTTCCTATCTTGTTGGCTCCTCAATGCTTCAAGCGGATTTTTATACTATTTTGTCCAGTTGTTCTAGTTGTCCTCAGTAGGACATTGGTCTAAATCACTTAGGCTGCTATTATTAAATCTTATTTCCTTAATTCTTTAAATGTCAAAAATATAAAGAAATATGAAATCGTGTTCTTTGAAAGTCCTTGTACAAAATGTATCACACAGTCTGAAACCTTCTTAAACAGAGATTGACCATAATCCAATTTTCCACCGAAGCCTCGGTGTCCTCATTAAGAATATCCGCTACTGTAGTCAAAACAGAGTGATGCCCCTAGGAACTGGGATATGTCATTTTCTTTGCTCCTACTCTGAATAACTCAAGATTGCTTTAGTTTTCCATTCTCGGGTCTACTTTTTATTGTTTATGTCTTTGCCACCTGATACCTTTTACTATCAGTGAGACTATCCTTACTGGCCTTTCCCCCCTTCTGATTTTGTTCTTTTACTACATACATAAATTAGATAACCATGCATACTAGAATAGGGTGTAAGGTAAGAGCAGATAGGCTCTGACTCAGGTAGGGGAAAAAAAGCAATGAGTGAAGCTCTAAAGCTTAATTGCCAGACTCGAGTCCAACAATTGTCCGGAACATCTTTAGTCTCTTCAGAAGACTTACGGCCTCAGCGCTCAGTCTGAATGGTAGAGGTCATCAAGCATGTGGGCTCTGGACAAGTAGAATGTTCTTGCGGTTGCTCTGACCTCGGCGTCCCCACCGGAGGCAGGGAGTTTGGGGGCACAAGCTGTGCCCTAAAGCAGCTCAGGGGCTTTGGCCAGCCGTACGCTGCCTTCTCTTTGTTTCCGAGGCCCCACCCTGTCTCCTGGCCAAGGAGACTGAAGAAATCTTGGCAGAGAACGCTATTCCCTGCTGCCCTGCGGAGATGACCACTTCGTGGAGAGCACAGGGAGGAAGGAGGAGAAAAGCGAAGAGAAAGGTTCTCTTTCAGACTTAAGATGATGTGGAGTGGCTGCTCCGTGGCCTGCCAAGAGCTGACTCACCGGGCTGGGACAAGGCACTACAGGTGCACTCAGGCCAGCAGACAATAGGCGCCTGTTGCAAACAGCCCCACACCCGAGACGGACCACCGGGGTCAGGTGGAGACAGTCCCTGAGGGAGCGTGGGGGCTGGAAGGGCAGGCGAGAGGCTTGGCCTGGGAAGCTGCTCTTGTCCGGCCTTCCCAGGGCCTGGCTCTGAGCACTCACAGCCGTGGGGACCCTGTGATTTCCAAGGGACAGGAGCACTGGACCAGGAGTCCAGGGACCGGGGGGTAAAGGGGGGTGGCCTCTGTTGTGGGCCTCATCCCTCATCTGCCAGCTAGAACATTCTGGTTCTCACTGCCACTAGCATGCTCCTCAATGTGGGAAAAAGCACACATGCTTTCCAAGCTTTGTTTTGTCCCCTTCTGGGTGAATCCTTACCTGCATTAGCTCTTTAAATCCTTACTATTCTCTGGAGTAAGATGCCATTGTTAGCCCCTTTTTACAGATGAGGAGACTGAGGCCCGGGTGGCTTGCTGATGCACAGCCTGGTTTCAAAGCCAGAGCTGTGTGAGTCTGGAGCCCACGCTCAGTCAGCCCTGCATTGCCACCCAAGTAGACCAGGACCCAACATCCTGCAACTTGGCAAATACGGGGCGGGCTCTGGGGATCTGGCAAGGCAATGCGGGGGGTGGTCAAGAAGGTTCCTGGAGGAGGAGAGATGGAGCAGCTCCTGGCATGGGGACGGGCAACATGGGGGTGAGGGCTGGTGGGGACAGGGGGCCGAGACTCGGATTCTCAGCTGACTCCTGCATGCAGCAGCAGACTGGAGGATGGGAAAAGGATGGGGAGGGAGACTCACTTCTTTCTCTCTTAAGCCTTGGGGGAGGGACCTGGGACCCCCTTCAGACCTGGATGTTGGGGCAGGCTGTTCACCGTTCTGTCCATTGCCAGCTGTGTGAACTTGGGCAAGTTCTAGAGACTTGCTAGATTTCAGCTTGCTCATCTGTAAAATGGGAATTATAATATGGACCCCATGAGGTTATTAATATCATTAGATTTAATGAATGGAGTGAGTCACTTAGAGGCTTAGCGCTGTACGAGTACCCCCTCACCTGCTCTTCCTCTTCCTCCTCCTCTTCCTCCTCCTCCTCCTTTTCTCTGGGCTTCTCTTCTCTGGGCACCTTCGCTTCTCTCATCTTTCCTCAGAGGCTCCTTGCTGGCTGGCGTCTGGTATCTTCTGTGACCCAAACCATTGCTACTCACTGGGGTTAATTTCCTGAGTGACCACCGCCTTCCTACTTTGTCCCCCTCTCCCCTCCTGTCCCCAAGCTCCTGAGCCTGTGCTCCCTGACTGCTCTGCCGAGGGGGCCCCTATCCGGGCCCACGTGGAGCTCTTTCTCTGCTGTTGCCCCACGGGCAAGAGATGAGGGGTAAAGGCCCCGGAGCTGAACGCCTGGAGACCGGGTTCAAGGCGGGCTCCCCCTCACTGAGCTTTCCTGTCTGAAAAGGGAAGTTGTCTGGGGAGGCCTCCTCCCACAGGAGGCTCAGGGTGAGTGAGCCGAGATGGCTCCCTGGGGAGGGAAGGGCTGAGGAGGCTTGGCAGGCGAGAATGGAGGGAGAGCTGCCCTCCCTTCCTCCTCCCTCCCCTTGTCCACAAGCCTCCCAGGGTCCTTTGCCTGAAAAAGAAACCATCTGCCTTGCCTTGTCAGAGGACAGGGCCTCGATAAGGACTTAGGGGAGCAAAGCCAGTCTGCGTGTTAATCCTTGCCTGCTTCAAGTTAGCCAGAGAGATGGGCAGAGTGCGGGCCTTGCCCGGCGCAGGTCCTGTCCAGACCTCCTGCTATCAAGGCGGCAGACAGTTAGCCAATTAGCCTGGAGGAAACCGTGTCTGGCTCCTTGGGGGCTCTGGGCTGCAGCTCCCAAGGGAGCGGGGGCTTCTGGGAGTGCTGGTTTAGGTAAACGGGGAGGAGGGCATGCTGTGGGGTCTTGCCCAGAACCCATGGGGTACCCAGAGGAGGGGGCCTTCTTGGCTGCCGTTTACAAGGGAGGAGACAGCAGGGGTGGGGCTCTGTGCGCCCGCCGGGCCCCCTGGGTGGGAGTCTGGGCCTGGGTTATGGTCAGCCCTGTCATTATTATCATTGTTCTTACTGTTCCCACCACGCAGCGAGCACCTGTGATGTGACGTTCTCTCCGTGAAGTCATATTATTAACTCCAGAGAGGCCGGGGAGAACCTGAGTGGAAATTCCAGCTCAGGTCTCCAAAACCTGACGTCTCAGCTATGACGCTTTGCCGTGTCGTGCTGCTCGGGGTCACCCGGGGCACTCGTTTTCCTCGCAGATTTCCTCACCCACAAGGCCCGCTCCGTCAGGGTTTCTCAGAGGTGGAGACAATTGCAGGCATGTGTGTTCTCAACCAGCCCCCTTCCGGCACACCACAACTGAGGTCCAGGTGAGAGATCTGTGGTCTGACTTGGAGACCCTCGGACCTGGGACACCCCTTTGCCTCTTTCCCCTCTCCCAGCTCCCCATCTAAGCTGGGTGGGGCAGGGGAGTCCCACTCCCCTCATCCACTGAGGGACACTCAGTGCCTCTGGAGGCCCTCAGAGGCCTGGCATGGTGGGGAGGCCGGTGGGCACCTCCCCGGCAGAGGGGCTCGCCAGCCTCATGGATTGCTTCTCTGCCTCTGTGACAGAGCAGGCCCAGGGAGAGCCCTCGGCCGGTCGGAGGCCCCCCCGGATCCCAGGAACCCCTGAGCCTGAGGGTTTGCCCTCTTCCTGCAATTTGGTCACTGACGCCCACGGACGTCTCAGGCAGGTCTGTTTCTCATCAGCCTCTCTGGGCCTTGAAACCAAGGCTTGAGGCTGGCCTGTGGCCTTGTGGTTTAGAAGGAAGGGGAGGCCCAGCCCTCGAGTTCCCAAGGCCTCCGCACTCAGAAGCCTGCCTGGCCTTCGTGTGCACACGTGCGCGTGCGTGCGCACACAACACACACACATGAGTGAACCGTCAGGCCACTGGGCCACAAACGCCTACCTGCACATGCACTCGGGGCTCAGGGCTGCAGGCCCAAGGGAGCCCGAGGCTCAGGGGTGGCCTGCTACAGACCCGGGCAGCCAGGGAGACAGGAAGGCCTAGTCTAAGAAGGCTTCACCCTGGCCTCTGCTGGCTTCGAGCAGCTGCATCCCTTTCTCCTCAGGCGGCTGGGCTCTGGGTCCGAAAGGTTCTCCCTTTGCTACCTGACCTGGAGGGGCTCACAGGCTTACCGGGGAGCTCAGGAGCTCAGGAGCCTCCAAGGTGAAGGCCCCTCTGCCCTCTGTCCCCACACAGTGAGGAACAAGGCTGGTGCCCGAGGAGTACTCGCCTTGCTAGGTGGTGGCCGGGCCTGTATAGGTCAGACCCTAACCTCAGACCTGAACGACCCCCAAGCGGTGGCCCCTCCGTGTTCACGTCAGAGACAGGAGCTGACCCCCACAATGGAGCCAGGGCTGGGGGCCCACGGTCCCGGGCCAGAAAGTGGGGGTATCGGGGGCCTTGGGCCTTGGACAGAGACCTGGTCCTCTGGCCCTGCCTCTGTGGGGGGTGAACCGGCCTGACTCGGGCGTGGGTCATCACACCACAGCCTCCCCTTCCCCACCTGGATTTGGGGGCCCGTGGGCTACACCAGCTACAACCCCCTCTGAGAGCTCCTCCAAGGTGGAGCCTTCTATGATGTACAGCCGGGCCGGTGTGGGGTGGGCAGTAAGTGCTCCAGACACCCCAAGTACGCAAACGCACCCCTTCTGCTCCCTACTCCTTTCTCTCTAGGTGCTCAGTTCCTTTCTTCCTTCCTTCCCTCCCTCTCTTCCCTCTTTGCCTTCCCTCTCTCCTACCCTCCTTTCCTTCCTTCCTTCCTTCCCTCCTTTCCTTCCTTCCTCCTTTCCTTCCTTCCTTCCTTCCTTCCTTCCTTCCTTCCTTCCTTCCTTCCTTCCTTCCTTCCTTCCTTCCTTCCTTCCTCTCTCTCCCCCTCTCTCCCTCCCTTCCTTCCTTCCTCCCTTTCCCTTCGTATGTCTCAGCCCTAGGAATCCCCCCACACTGCTGGACCTGCTTAGGAACCCCAGAGAGGGGCATAACTTGATCTTCCAGAGGCTTCCCATCAGGGGCCAAATCCCCAAATAATCCCTGAGCTGAGGGCTGCTTCTCACCAGCCTCTCTGGACCTTGAGGAAATCGAGCTTGAGGCTGGCCAGCAGGATCCTTTCTGGAGACACACTTCCTCAGAGGGGACCTAGGAGACCAGTTACGGATTGGCACTTCCCTCATGGTCATTATGGGTCGAGCCCCTGCGCCAGCCACCCTCAGCGTTGGCACTCTGCTAACCCTCATCCCCTACCCTCCTCCCCGCCTGAGGGCTGCCCTCCGAAGCCAACTCAACGAGTCCTGCATGGGGCCCATCTCGGGCTCGGTGCTGAGGAGATTACAGGCGGTGCCTGCCAGGGGCTGACGGTCTGGCTCGGAGATGCTGACGCTCCAGAGAGAGATGAGCCACAGGCAGGCAGTCAAGGCTCCAGGCCGGGGAGAGCTGAAGTAGGCGGGGCCAAACACAAGTCCCTTCTCTCAGAGGCGGCTGACTCAGCCCTGGGCAAGGAGCTGGGACAGGTGGGACTGCCACGGGGCCCTTCCACCTTGTGAGGAGCAGGGATAAAGAAACATCCCCAGGCTGTGAGGTAAGCAGCCTCCGGCCTAGGTGGCCTGGGTTCGCATTCAGGTCTGACCCTCATAAGCAAACAGGACCTCTGTGAAATAGCCCTACCTGGTAGGGCTGTTTCCAGAATTAAAGGAGTTTCTCGATGTGAAACATTGGAATAGTACTTGGCACATAGTAAGCCCTCAACTGATGTTAGACATTATCATTATAGACTGGAGCAAACCAAAACCCACTGTGAAGAGCTTTAATTGACTGTTGACATTTGGTTTCCTCTACTGGGCTCTGAGCTCCCCAGGCGCTTTATCTCCTATGCCTGGCACATCTCAGAGACTCAAAAATGTGTGTTGAAAGGATGAACACAGGAATGAACAAATCAGGGAGAGTATGGCATCAAGAGATACTTCCTGGAAGGGGCAGCGCCAGTGGCAAGGGTCCCACAGAGGTGGGGAGGGAAGCCTGAGGGAAGCCTAAGGGAAGGCCTCGAGGCCTCTGGCTGGGCTGGTGGCAAGGGAGGCTCTCAGGGAGAGGAGCCCAACCAGGCCTGAGGGAGGCAGCGTGGAGGGGGGGCTGGAGAGAGGCTGGAGGGTGACTGAGCTGGCGGGAGCCCCCCCCCCCAGAGGCTGGACAGCCTGTCCCCTGCCCCGGGTCACTGGGGGCTGGGGCTGGGTAAGGATGGGAAAAGGGTAGGGAGAGGCAGTGGGGGGCCTTCACCTCAAACCTGTCTTCCTCCTCTGCCCAGGCACCGGTGGGCCATTTATGGAGCCTGCAATTCTGTTGTCACTGGGAGAAAAACCAGCCTCGCTCCACAGACCCCTCCACCAGTGGAGAAACGAGTGTTGAAGATAAGAGGAGTTTAAACAAATACATTCCTATACAGGAGACTTAAAAAGGGAAAGGTTGAGAGTTTTCTCTCCCCTCTCTCTTTCTTTCCTTCCTTCCCTCTCTCCCTCCCTCCCTCTCCTTCATCCTCCTTCTTTCCTTCATGTTTTTCTTCTATCAACAACCTACCTGGCCGATCGACAGAACAAAACGAAAGCAACGCCCAATCTCGGTGGCATCCTGTACTAAACACTGAGGATCTATAAAAGGTTTTATTGACCCAGAGCAAATAAAAGGGTCATCCTGTTCATTCCTCTGCCTCTAGATGCAACCGCAGATAGATCCCTACAGAGGACGCCCTGTTCGCCTCAGAGGTGCCCTGGGGCCTCCACTCCAGCCCCTTCTTCTGTCCAGCCCACAAGCAGAACTCTAGGGAATGATTCCTGGGCAGCAGAAGGCCTAGTCCAGACCCAGCTCTGACCACTACCCAGGGAGCAGGGGGGATGTGTAGGGTGCAGCTCAGGCCAGATGGTGGGGAAAGTGTTTCTGCATGGGGAGACACAGCCCTGCCTCAGGGAGCCTCCAGTCTGAGGGGAGACACAACCCTGCCCTCAGGAAGCCCCAGTCTGAGGGGGGAGACATAGCCCCGTCTTCAGGGAGCCCCAGTCTGAGGGGAGACACAGCCCTGCCCTCGGGGAGCCCCAGTCTGAGGGGGAGACACAGCCCTGCCTCAGGGAGCCCCAGTCTGAGGGGAGACACAGCCCTGTCCTCAGGGAGCCCCAGTCTGAGGGGGAGACACATCTTCTGCCCTCAGAGAGCCCCAGTCTGAGGGGAGACAGCCCTACCCTCAGGGAGCCCCAGTCTGAGGGGAGACACAGCCTGTGTTCCAGGAAACCCTTGATACAAGGGAAAAAAGAACTGTACCACAGATAATAACCTGTTTTTCACTTTTGAGGCAGGATGACAAGACATTGGGCAGGGTGGGCCCCCCAAATCTGTATCACAGAGAGGGGTGAATGAGAATGTGAGTGACAGCGGGGAAAAGTATCCTTAGTTCCCTCTATCCCTTTTCTGTCCCGAGCCTGACTGACCAACGGGGAGGGTCACTGGAATCCATTGTCCCCTTGAGGCAGGAGAGAGTCGGGGCTGGAGAAGCAAGAGGTTGGGAGAGGCCTGCTGAGTGGCTCTCTGGAGTCTGGCAGGCGAGTGACCGCAGGAGATAAGACCCCGTGATAAGGGGCAATCAAGCCACCTCATTTAGTGGAGAGCCTGTCGGTGACAAGCTGAGCCCTGCACGGCCCAGGGTGTGTGTGGGGGGAAGTGGGGGAGTGGGCGCGATCTGGAGCTCTCAGCTGGCGGTCGGCGCTGGCAGGTGGGAGGCTTCCCAAGGCAGAGCCCCCAGCGCCTCCTGTCTGTCTCTGCCCAGGTGGAAACATTCCCAGTCCCTGACATGGGAGCATCTCCAGTGGGACCTCATTAAGATGGAGACGGTGGGGATGGAATGTGGGGGGGGTGGTTCCTGGATTCCCAGCAGCTTCTTGGCTCCGCCCATGGTCACATTACATCGAGCGCGAGCTGACTGGCAGCCTGCACGTCCACTGCGCTCATATGACCCAGAGGCCAGAGGGAGGATTCCGGGAAGGGAGAGTGCGAGCCTCAGGGCGGTGGAGTCGGCTGTGGCCTTGTCATGACAGAAGAATCCCCTCTGGGGCTTGGGTGATGAGCTGGGGCTGCCTGCATGCGTCTGCAGTACCCAACACCGGGAAGACTTTTAGGTTCAGAAGGGGAAACTGAGGCCCACGGAGGGGAAAGCTCTTGCCCACCACCACCCAGCCCGCACCAGGACAGCAGTGACTTCGCTCTGCTCCATGTATGGGCGTGGATGCTGTGGGCTGTGTTCTGCAGGCCCAGCAACTGCAGTGGGGCCCTGGAAGGGGTCCCAAGCCCAGATCTGGCCCCCCAACCGTGGACAGCCACGACCCACATGGCGACCCACATGGGATGGCCCCCAGACTTCCAGGCGACGCTCACTCATCACTCCCTTAGTTGCTCTCCAGCGGACAGGCCACAGACGGTTCTCATTCTGGCCTGGCGTTCCCCGAGGCCCAGCGAGAGCACTGAGGACATGCTCACTTACGAGTCCCCAGGGCCCTCCGAGCTCACAGCGGTTTCAGATAGATCATGGGAGAGTGGGGCAGGCAGATTAGTTCTCGGGAAAACTGCTCTCAGCCTTCACCAGGTGCTGCCACAGAGAAACGCTGAGATTGTCTGCAGCTGATCACCCTCCCTGCCCAGTCTTCCCTTCCAGAAGGGGGAGCAAAAGGCGTGGGGACAGCCAGCTGTGGGGAGGGGGAGCAATGACATAAATCAAAATGCCTGAAATGAATATGGATAGGAGCATGCTTTATGCAAACATATGCAAATAGGCATGCAAATCTCCCCCCAGAGGATGAGGAGGTAGGGAGGACATGTGCAAATCAGGGCTCCAGAAAGTCGTGACAGCGAGAGTCTCTGTTCTAGTGAACAGAAACCAGGGATCCCCAAATATACCCTTGCACAGAGCTTGGGTCTGCCTGCTCCACCAGAGTCCCAACTCTGTCACTCCATCCCCTCCGTCTGCTTGTGGTTGGAGCCCAGGTCGCTCAGGGGATGTGACCTGGGTCCAGATGGAGCCTCCCAAGGGGCCCAGCCTCCTTCTACTTTCCCCAGGCTGCACTGCTAACTGCCCTCCAGCTCCTAACCACTGTCCACCTCTGGATGGCTGGGAAGGGTCCGTGGCTGCCCATTTCCCATGACCTCAGTGTCCACCCCAAGCTTGGCCTGTCCCCCAGCAAGGGGCCCAGAGAGTGGTCTGCCCAGGAAAGACGGCCTCCTCCGTGGTCCCCCCTGTCGTTGCCAGTAATGCCCAGCACACAAAAGATGCTCAATAACAAATGAAGGCTGGAGTAAATGAACGCACAAACGCAAATTCAAATGCACGGTCACTTCCCTCTGGGAACCCCTGTGCTCCCCTTCGGCTTCTTAGTATTTCTCACAGCTGCTCGCGTATCGAAGCTGAAATGTTTGTGCTCTTTCCTCATGTCCTCAACCAGCCTGCACTCACCACGGCCTGGGGGCATCCAGTTCAGCGATCTGGTCCTGGTATCTTCCATGGAGGGCTCTCGAATGTTGATTGACTCAATGAACATACGGACATGTGGTTTATAAGCATTTGCCTGCTTCCCTCTCCCCCCTTGCGGGACCTTGAGTGCTTGGAGGGTGAGGACAGGCTCACTTGTCCATAGAACTCAGGGCTTGGCACGTAAAAGGCACTCGCAACACATGGGACGGATAGATGGGCACATGGGGACCTGCTGATAGGTCTCTTTCCTGTTAGATCCCCAGGGTCTTGACTCCTGGGCACGTTAAGGTAGAAGTGAAGGGATGAGTAAGTGAATGAATAAGTGAGTGAATAAAGGACTGAGTCCTGTCGGATATGCCTGCTGCACAGTGTCCCTGTCCCCAGCCCAGGTGACTGCACACACATATGTGTCCTGTGCTCACATCTGAGCTCCTTTCCGACTTCTCCCCTGGGGCCTACTCCAGCTTGCAGGCCTTCGCTTCTGTGCCATGCCTCCCACAGCCTTGATCCCCCATGGTTCTTCCTGTGGCCTTGACCTCCCCATCACCTCATTACCCCTCCCAGCTGTTTGGCCCAGAGCCCCACAGCCTCTGGGTGTCTTTCTCCTTCTTTCCTTGAGGTTGCCAGGTCAAGTGCAGCTCTGAAGCTGGCTAGACTTTCTGGAGTCTCTGCCACCTGCCATCTGCCGAGGGGCAAGAGACTGAATCTTCTCCAGCCTCAGTTTTCACATCTGTAAAATGAGGATAATATTGGTCATTAAGAGGCTTAACTGAGGCTCCAAACTGACTCCTGAAATGGTGCCAACTGCTTGCTTAAACATTCCTTCTGTGGGTCTTCCCTTCCCTCCCTGCGCCTGCCACTGCCCCTCTAGCCCCCTGTGGGGCTTGCTGTCTGCCCAGGGGAACCCCCCTGCTTTCAAGGAGCAGGAGTAAAGGCCTCACTTCTGTAGGAAGGGCAGTCCTGGAGCTGGTTCGGGTGGAGGCCCCCACCAGGAGCAGGGAAGGAACTGGGACCCTTAAACCAGAAAAGGGGAGGCACCCTAAGAGGGAAGAGGAACAGGAACCTCTGTGTGAAGCATTCCAAAGCAACAGCTAAAACCGAAACAAGAGAGAGCTTGAGGTTAGGTACAAGAAAGGACTTCCCATAAGGGAGGTGGAGGGAGAAGCACGTTGTCAGAGGCAGAAGCCAGGGCTCTCCTGCCTGAAGTTTAGGGGGCCTTGAGGAAAAAAAATAATTTGAGTTTATCTTCTGCTTCCAAGCTATCAAAGCGTTTGCCTAAGCCTTATCTTATTTCATCACCATCATGAGCCCTGAGTACATGTTAACCGTGTACGGCAGTCCCCCCTTATTCGCGGTTTCGCTTTCCATGGTTTCAGTTACCCGTGCTCAACGTCGGTCTGGAAGCAGATGAGCCTCCTTCTGACATCGTCAGAATGTTGAAAGCAGCCTAATGCCGTGTCACAACGCCTGTGTCGTTCCCCTCACCTCGTCTCCCCACGTGGGCCTTTATCGTCTTACCTCAACCCAGGAAGAAGGGGGGTACAGCATGGAAAGGTCTTTGGAGAAAGAGGCCCCATGCACATAACTTTTATTATAATATGTTGTTATCATTGTTCTGTTTTGTTAGTAGTTATTGTTAATCTCTTACTGTGCCTAATCTGTAAATTAAATTTTATTGTAGGTATGTATGCATAGGAAAAACATCATATATATATATGTGTAGAGAGAGAGAGAGAGAGAGAGAGAGGGCTTGGTACTCTCCACCGTGTCAGGCATCCATTGGGGGTCTTGGAACATATCCCCTGTGGATGAGGGGGGCTACGGTAATTTGTAAAATAGGTGGGACAACCACCATGATTCCCGTCATGCAGGGAGGGAAGAAGGTTCCGAGAGCTCACAGGACCGGCCCAAGGTTGGCCAGTGGATGGTCAGGGAACTGGACTGAGATCTCTCACAAGTGAGCCCAGATCATTTGCTTTCCCTCACCCTTTCCAGGGTATTTTTTGAAGCTGAGGTTTAATGCCGATTTTTGTTTGTTTAAGGAAATAATGGGAAGTGGGGGGTGGAGGAGGTTTTCCCAACACCTGGAGTACAGCAGGGCCCGAGTGTGTCCCTTTACGTGTAGAGCTGGGCTGGGACCTGTGTGGAGGTCAGTGAGGAGGACTCTCTCTGAGGCAGAAAAGGGAACATCGGGGCGAGGAGGAGGGGTTGGGCCTCCGAGCTTCCATCAAAGGCAGACGCCTCTTTGACCCCATCTGGGCGGCCAGCCTTTCACCCGCCTGTGTGGTCAGACACCCCCATTCCCACCCCAGCCCGGCCCATCTCCGCCTTGCCCCAAACCTGCAAACAATGCGTTGTTGACAATCCACGGGGGCTAAACACTCGATAACACGGTCCCCACCACGCCAGACATCCTAACAGCGGGCTGGGGGGCTCTGGGCTGTGACGGGAAGATGCTTTGAATACATCATCCTGTCAACCGAGTTTATTATTCTTTCGGTCAAGATAAACTGCTGCCGCCATCGAGGGGCTGTATAAATTCCAGGCTCAGAAGTCGGGCAGGCCCCACTCCTTGTTAAACACTCACTCACACACACGCACACACACGCACACACACATAAATCCTGCTGAGAAAATACTACTCCCCCCTTTGGCCCCACAGCGCTCTCGGGGGCCCAGTAGCCCCCTGTCTCACGGGGTGGTCCTCGGAACCGCGTGGGCCTACCCTCAGACCCCTTCCCTTGCCTGGCCTGAGTGGACTCACCCTGGGGGCTCAGGAAGGTCTCCCCACAGAAGCCAGCTGTCCTCCCATCGAGCCCAGCCTCTTGACTCCAGGACTTCTGTCCGTCCAAGGCCACAGCCCCGTGTGGGTGGCCAGAGCACCCGTACGTCTGTGTCGGGAAGGGAAGAGGGTTTCAGACTCTCGAGCTGACAGCCAGGCCCTCAGCGTGGACCCTGATGAGGCCCTCAAAAACAGCCAGCATCTAGCCTTGTGGCGGGGGAGGGGGCCCCGCGGACTATCTCCTCTCCCCACCCCGCACACATAGAAGAAATGCTGAGGAATCTGTGTCATTTCCACGTGCCGGCCAGGGAGAGGGGTCTCTGCACCGAGAGTTACAAATCCAGGCCTTTCCTCCCGGGGCCCCTGGCTATTTGCCCCCGGAAGGGAGGGGCTCAGCAGGCTTCACTTCGGTCTTGCTCTGTCTCACTTGGGGACTTCAAATCAAATCAAAATAAAGTCAAACTGCACGCCGGGCGCCAGGACAATGAGAGGGAGGCAGCCAGATGCATTGGGAAGAACGTGAGCTCTGGTGAGAGACCTACGTTTGGTTCTCCAGCCTTCAGGATCCTTCTCCGTGAAACGGGGGGCATCGTTTCTGACACGCAGAATTATCATAAGGACTGGAGGCGAAGCAGCAGGTGCTTCTGTGAATCTTCTTCATTTCCAACACCTGCTTCCTATTCTAAACCAGGCCTCGGAGGTAATAGTATTTATCATCCCATCCTACGGATGAGGAGGCTAAAACCCCAAAGAGAGCCCAAGGCATCTCGGATTGGAACCCTATTTCACTTCTAACTCCAAAGCAAGCATATCACAAGCAATTATTTGGTCCTTGCTGGGTGCAGGAACTGTTCTGGGTATTGAAAGAACGAATGCGACTTCAACTTGAGATTGCCCTCCTCTAGGGTGCAGGCTCTGTCAGGTCAGGGATCTGTCTGTCCGTCTGTCTTCCGCAGGGCATGTCTCCTCCTCCAGAGGATTCTGGCCCTAGCAGGTGAAGCTCTTGTTTTGAGGTCCGAGGATTGGTCTCACCACCTTCGTATGGCGATTCCACGCGGATCTCTCTGAGCCTCCTTTGCCTCATCTGTGAAATGGGTGCCCCAGGATGCATTCTCAGGAAGGACTCTTGTGGAAGGACTCAGCCGATGCCAGGGGTCTGCCCTGGTGGAGGCGTCTTGTTATCGCAAGGCAAGGAAGGAGAGCAAATCCCAGAAACCTGAGGCCCAGCTTATGTGGAAGCAAATCCCCGCCCCCATCAGCTGGATGGCGGCCACCTGCTGTACTGTCCCCAACAACAGGGCCAAGCATCGCCCCAAGCATTCAGGACATGCCACTTCCCCCTCCTCAGCAAGGACGGCAAGCAGGCAGAGGAAGCTGGCAAGCCGGAAGGGGCTGTGTGTCCAGCCCCAGGTCCCTCTCCACCCACCCCCTACCCTGTTACCTGCACGCAGACCTCCCCAGGACTTGGAGCCGGGGTTTGGAGCAAGCTCCCTGGAGTGCTCCCTAAGCAGGATTTACAGAACCTCCGCCAGGGACTGGGGCCCATTCCAGGGGACACTGCCTTGGGAAGAGAATCCAGCATGGATATCTGGAACTCGAAGCTATCTGACCACATGCCTATGCTCTCCAGAGACTGGAGCTCAGGGAATCGGTAAATTGTGCCTTAGGGGCTGCCAAAGGGCAGATGGCCTGCACCCTACCCCCTAATAAAGCTCTTCTGACCTGTTTTGTATCTCGGGCTCCACCTAAGACCTGAACGAAGGGAGGATTCTACCGCAAAAAAGTGTGGGGAATTCACTGACGGAGTTCAGCTCTCTCATTTCACAGATGAAGAGACCGAGGTTCAGAGAGACGGCAGCCACTCAGAGATTAGAGACGCACTAAGGTCAGGCTCCAGGCCCGGTGCTCACTCTTCTGCTCCAGCCGGCCCAAAGCCAGTGCCCAGTGGCTCACCAAAGCTGGGCTTGTGAAGGTTCTGTGAGAATCACCTGGGCAGCTTTGCTGAAATTAGAAACCTGAAGATCTGGATGCTTCCCGAGCTCCCCAGGTCATTCTCCTTCATCCCCGGGACTGGGAACCAGTGCTCTGGGCCATGAGGGATGCTCCTAAAACCATCAGTACGGAGCTACATGCCTGCTGTGTGACTTTGGGCAGATTGCTTTCCTTCTCTGTACCTCAAGTTCCTCATCGGCTAAAGGGAGTAACAATAGTTCCGGTGCTCAGCGTTGTGATATTAAATGAGTTAACACACAACTGACCCAACACCTCACCTCCTCCGCCCTGCACGTCCCTCGCTCTGCTCCAATTACAGTAGCCTTCTAGCTGTTCCTTGAACATGCCACGCCTGTTCCTGCCCCCAGGGCCTTGGTACTTAACTGTCCCCTTTGCCCAGCACTTTTGTCCCCCAGGTAGTCCCATGTTCCCTCTCTCAGTGTCTTCGGGGGGTTGCTCAAAAGCCACCAGATCAAAGCCCCTGCTGATGAGCTCTTCTCCCAGTTTACTTTTTACCACCTAGATTATTTTCTGTTTACTCATTTCTTGGCTTATTCTGTTTCTCCCACTAGAATATGAGCTTCCTCGGGGCTTCGTATGCCTTGCTTAATGCTAGCATCTAGAACGGTGTCTGCCACTCCATAGATATGATTGATTGAATGCATGTAAATGAAATACTTGAAGCTATGCTGGGTACATCGTTGGTGTCCAACAGACGGAGGTAATCATTGTCATTCACACCTGCACCAACATTGGGCCTCTAAAGACCAAATGCGAGGTGTGGCTCAGGCCCCCAAGGGCAGGGAAAGAAGGAAAGGATGCACTTTACAGGCCGAAGTAGGCTCCCATGAGCTGTGCGACCTCAGGTAGGTGCGTCGATGTCTCTGAATCCCAGGTTCCGATCTGATCAAATGCCATACTTGTTTTGTGTTTGGCATTTCTGGGAGGGGTATCCAGGTGTCGAAACAGATGGGACCCAAGGACAGATGCCTGAGTGAGGTCACGACTTAGGGATCTAATGTCACCCTGACCTGGGAGCAGAGTTGTCACCTGCCTAGGCGGTGCAGACACAAGGACGGTTGCCTCACCAACGGGAGGACGTGCAGGGAGCTCCTGACAGGTGGGAAGAGGCCTCCAGATGGCCCCCTCTCTGTCACCACCTCCTCACACCCAGCTTCTGTTGACTGAGGGAGCCGGGAGATCGCCGCCGCCGATAAGGGGCAGGCCCTGCTGGGCTAAGCTGACCGGGTGGCCTCCCACTGCCACCGTCCCCCCCGGGAGTCCGCCCACACTGGGGGACAACTTCAGGAATATTTTTCTTCCCTGCAAGTGCCTTCAGGGAATTGTTCGAAACTGGTCTGGTACTTCCCCCATTCCTGGTTCGTAACGTATTCAGATTACATGAATGAATGAATGAGTGAATGAATGAACAAGGGTTTCAGACTTCACGCCCCAGGCCTGGGGCTCAAGCTATATCTGCTTCTTCCCCCTTGTGGGAAAAGGCCGCAGTTCAACAAAGAAGACACTTTTGAGCCCTAACTGTACGCAGGCAGGGCCTTGAGTGTGGGGCACCCCCACCTCCCCATGGGAGCTCGCGGCCTAGTGAGCACACAGCATAGAGACTGCTTTTCAATCCCACTCGCACCTGTGAAGATAGGGCTTTGCTCAGGTGGGGAAGCACAGACAGGGTGCGGGGCGGAGGGATTCTGGGAGAGGGTGACACGGAGTTCTAAAGGCTGAAACTAAAGTGCTCAGTTGAACAAGGGGAAGGGTAACCTGGGTGGTGGAAACAGCTCGTGCCAAGGGGTGGAGGTGGGAAGTAGCCTGGGGTGTGCAGGGAAGGGCCCCGCGGCTCAGACGAACTTGGGTTACACGTAGAAGGAAGGAGCTGGAGAGGAAGGGAGGGGCCAGGCCCGGGACCCTGGGGAGGGGAGACTTCGGCGGGCTTTAAGTAGGGCCCAAGTGTGCTTAAGTCACAGGTTTACACCAGGTCGTGGGGCTGCACGGCGGCAAAGGGATCTGGGGGCCGAGGCTGGCGGCCTGGGCAACAGTCCAAGGGAGGGAGCGGCACCGAGGTCTGAGGAAAGGCAGTGGTCACTGGGATTCCATCCCAGTCTCCACCACTTATCAAGAGGATCTGTTGCTCGGGGCACCTGGGCGGCTCAGTCGTTAAGCATCTGCCTTCGGCTCAGGTCATGATCCCAGGGTCCCAGGATCGAGTCCCACATCGGGCTCTCCGCTCAGCGGGGAGACTGCTCCTCCCTCTCTCACTCCCCCTGCTTGTGTTCCCTCTCTCACCGTGTCTCTCTCTGTTAAATAAAGAAAATCATAAAAAAAAAAAAAATGAGTGCCTTTTGCTCTGTGTCAGTTCAGATTTGAGGAAAGTGAGGCCCGGAGAGGAGACATGGAGGCCCGGAGCGGCTGAGGGCCACCATTCAGGATGCAGCGGGGCTCTCTCTTCCACCTTGAGAATAAAACTCTGCTGGGGCCAGGCCTTGTTCAGAGCAAGTTTCCCATCGAACAGGTTGCCCCAACTCTGTGGTATTCCTTTCGAGAGAGCGCATTCCTTGAACTTAAGGGCAAATCTATATCCTTGTCCTTCCTCTGCAGAGATAATAAAGTTAATGGGATTATTTCCTCTGCCCAAGAATAGGGCTGCTAAGAAAATATTGCGGCATGAAGGCTGTTTGCAAAGGCCAGAGCAAAAGGCCAACTCTTTGCCACCAGGAGGAAGTCAAGGGTGTGCCTCCACAGGCTCCGGGGGAACCGCCGCCAGGGCCTTGCTCTGCCCGAGCCTGCTGTGCGCCCAGGCTCTGACTTCCTTCTGCCTCCCTAGGCTCTGATTCACACAGGTGGCCATATCACCCAGGCGCCCGGCCCCGTCCGCCCAGTCTCCGAGGCGCGGGTTCATTGGCTAATTGGTTAGCTTCCAGACAAAAAATTCATCCTAGACCCAGAGAGTCCTCCCAGTTAGTCTTGAAAGATGGACTGGGGTCACCACTCTTTTGTAAATGGGGAAACTAAGGTCCCCATTTACATGGAGGTGAGCTTGTTGCAGGTGACATGGCCAGTTCTGGCAAGGCCCGGTAGGGAAACTGAGGCACAGAGATGGGAAATGACTGGCTCTGGTCCCATGGCCGGCCGATGGATTGTAGTGGGGGGAAAATAGGCTCGGAGAAGAGAAATGGCTCGTCGGAGCCCCCACAGCCTGCTGGCCGAAAGCCTGGGGTGGATCCCAGTCTCTGACCCCTGGAACAGAGCCGGCTCTGTCATCGACCCTGAGTTCCATCCCTGCCCCCCACCCCCCACTCATCTGCATGGGGAAGCCTCAGCAGATCGCTGCAGCCCCTCTCTGTTTGCAGAGTCTCAGTCATCCCTGACGGTGTCTCCAAACCCCTTACTCAGCCCCTTTAGATCTTATCGACCCAGCCCCTCCGAGGGCTCCTCACCTGGAGCATCCTCAAACAGCATCCGTGTGCACAGGTGCACGGGCGCGCGGCATGCTGGGCGTTCCGGCAGGGGGTAGACAATGGCCGGGTTAAGAGGGTCGTCTTCTTTTCGCACCTCCTGATTCCTCAAGTGTGTAAATCATTATCCCGGGCTACACAAAGCCGGCATTGAGCAGGGTTCGTCGCTGCCCCGTGACAGGGTAGGCAGAGGCTACTGGGGTCCCTGAGTGGCTAGGTGGTAGCTCCCGGCCCCCACCCCCACTCCCGGGCACCAGGATTGGGTTACCCCTATAATCCCCGCTCCTCCATCCTCCCTCCCCCTTTGTGCCCGTTGTAATTTATAATCAAGGGCATGATGCAACCTGCTAATTACATTGCTCGATTTTGAACACATCCCCGGCTTCGGTGACTCAGGCAGCGGAGGGAGGAGGGAGCAGCCGGCTCTGCTTTGTGGCTTATCAGGGCTGGGTTATTCTGCTCACACCCGCTCACGCCTCCCGGCCCTCGGCCTTTGTTAACCAAGGCTTGCATCACCTCCTGCTTTCCATTTCTCCCGAATTTTTTTAAAGGCCCTTTTTTATGAGCCACTCCATCTTGTTAGCTAATGAATGATTGTGGGGCAGCGATGGGGATCACTTTGTGTCTCTATTAAATGTTACATGATTGCAATTATGAGTTAACAAGCGACAGCTAATAAAAAAAACAAAACAAAACAAAACAAAAAAAACAACTCATCTATTCTGCAGCCTGGGGCAGACCTGGGACTCAACTGCCTGATTCCCAGGCTGAACAATTCCACGCCCTGGGACCACAGGCTGAACCAGGAATCCACCGAGGGAAGGAGGGATGCTCCCAGGCCGTGGGGGTACAGCTGGCAGGAGGGCAAAGGCTCTAGCTCCAAACCTCTTTGGGGGGGCTCCCCATTCATCCAGAGAGTTCCTGCTCCCATAGGCGGGTATCTGGACTGCTGTGGCTCCTTCTTGTCGGCTATTGCCCCCGCGGCCCCTCTCTGCTCTCCAGCTGAGTGAGCTGCTAAGAATGAGGCCAGCAGGGCTACGGCCCTGCCCAGACTCCCTTCAGTGGCCTCCAGGTTCTCCCTTTATCACTGGGCCCTCATTCCAACTCTCTGCTTTCAATTAGCCATTCCCATGGCAGGCTTGTCCTCACCAAATCCCCTGTTCAGGGCCTGCTGGGCCTCTGAAAGGCGGGTGACCTCAAGAGATGGGCAGGAGGAGGGTCCGAGTGTTGGAAGGGGTGGTGAGCACAGGGGCCCCGCAGTCGGCTGTCCCTTTCCTGTGCAGGAGCCTCAGACTCCCCCAGGGGTGCCTGGGACCCTGCAGCGTGGAAATAAACGGAGCAGCGTTGGCCTCTCCGTCAGGGCTCCAAGGAGGCAAAAGGCAGGCTTGGGACTGAACCCTGGGGACTGCTGTGGTATGTGCCACAAATGGCCACTGAGCCTCTGGAGGGGCTGGGGACACAGGAGGTTCTCAGTAGTGGTCGAAGGGAGGGGCAGAGGCACAGACAATGGCCACAACCCACCAAGAAGACGGTAACTCGTGCCCGGAAGACGGACCGTGGAACGCAGCCCATTCACATGGCCCACGGCTGTGGAGTAGCAGGACCGGTGTCCCTTCTGAGCAACCAGAGACACGGCAGAGCCCGTCAGCCAGGGGCGTCCGGGGCTGGAGACACAAGACTCCTGAGTCCCCGCCTAGGCAAGGGACAGCCTCTCCCTGGGCCCGGGTTCCCCCACCCCAATTCTGGCTCTCACCACAGTATTCTGTCTGCGCCCCAGCTAAGCTGTTCGCGGCTCTGCCTGCTGCCGCCCGCCCCCGGCCCACTGAGACCCCGGGCTCCCGCAGCAGGGGCCTGTCCTCCGCTGGCTCGGCTTTTCATGGGCACTCGGTAAGTGCCGAGCTACGAAGCAGAAATCAATGCTCTCCTCACACTCACTCTGTTCCAGGCTTCCTACCCATGCTCCCCAGGGATGCTACTGGGAAACCGTCTTCACCCCACTTTCCAGCTAAGGCAACCGAGGGCGAGAGAGCTGACAGCGGGTGGCCGTCGGGGTGCGGCCCGGGCTGAGCCGTCTCTGCAGCAGCTCCGAACCAGAAGCTGAGTGTGCAACCGACGGGGGGCCCCCCTTCCCAGCTCCTCAGGGCCTGGGCAGCAGCGGCCAACAACCGTGGGGCGGGAGCTGGCAAGGGTGGCCGCAGGCTGGGCGACAGAAGGAACACAGTCTGAGGACACCACTGAAGTGCGTCTTCAAACACTGTGGCCGCGCTGTGGGCGCCGGGAAACCACAGCCGCCCACATCCCTTCGGCCGGGGCCAGCCCGGGGCAGGAGACCCAGCTGGCAGTGGCGGAGGGCGGCCGAGGGGCACGCAAGCAGCAGGAAGGCGGGGAGTGGGCAGGGCCCTGCCGGGCTCACCCACAGAGGGCCTCAGCCAGCAGCAGGGCGGGCTACACAGTTTGCCAGGCCCTCGTTCAAAGCTATCAGGAATTTCAAGATGGCAGCCGCAGAGCTCCAAGCCAGTCTTGGGGCCCTCTTACATGTGGGCCCTTTGGGTCACGTATTCATGAGGCCAGTCCTGGCCAGTAGGCTGTTTGCCGGGCTCTCGGCTCCTGGTTCTTCTTGGCAAGGCACTTGGGTACTAGATACCATGTGAAAGGTCTGGCCCCTGATGGCCCGGCGGGGCCAGCGCAACCACAGTACGGGGCAGGACACGGCAGGGCTGACAGAAGGGCCAGGCCTCGGGAAGGCTCACGCTGTGGACTTTTTTGGAAGCCGTGTGGGCAAGGCCAGGCCAGCACACTGCTGGGGGATGGCAGGCAGGCAGGCAGGCAGTGTCGGGCCTGCTTGCTGACTCATACCCACCTGGCTGTTCAGAGCTTCTGTGCTGCTGCTTCCTCTCTGAGGATGTAGGGGACAGGTCCTGGGCCCTGCCCGACATATCCAGAGTCCCCAGCTGGGCTACCACAGACCTCAAGGCTGCAGGAAAGCTCAGGGTCCTGGGGGTGCCCAGAAGCAGGCAGGTAGCTCGGCCTCTGGAGGCAGGTATGCCGTCACCAGAGAGGAGCACGGAGCCTACTTTGAGCCCACATCCCCCCAGGCTGACCCTTGGCAACAGAGATGACTGTGTCCACAGGCTCACAGTCCGCCTCTGCCCTGCATCACGTGTCCCTAAGGGGCCGGGCTGGGCCCCCGTTGGTGTCTGCCACCACAGTCCCCAGCCTAAGGCTCCACACACCATGGATCCTCAGGAAATAGTGGTTGAGCAAACACGTGAGGTAAGAGGACGTCGACTCCCGCCTCGTTTGTCTTAGGGCTGACGCTTAGCTCGAAGGTCAGAGGAAGGAGGTATGCTCTTGGTGCACACACGTATTATGTGCACATCTGCGCGTGTGCGTGTTCTTGTGGGAATGCGTGTGAGGAACACGTGTGTGAGAGGAACATGTGTGTGTGAGGAACACACGTGTGCAGGGTGAACTCGTGTATAGAGGGTGAAGATCTAGATCTAGACCTAGGGGGAAGTACGCAGGTCTGTTTGTGGGCGCGTATACGCACACATATGTTCATATCATACCCACATGTGCTGTGTGCACGTGCGGGCGGGGACACCATGCGTGAGATGCCTGCACACGTGTGTGTTCTGGGCGGGGGGCCCCCGTGCCCACTCGTGAGTACTGCCCGCGCAGGGGCCATCCTCTGCGGCTTGGACTTGGCCTCTGAGCCGGTCACCCCGCCACATCCGGGAGCCGGGCTTGCTCATAGGTCGGGAGAGGAGGAGAAGCGCGGTGGCCAGGAGTTCAGGCTGCCCGGTTACGTCCAGACTCTGCCCCTCACTCACTGTGTGTCTTTGGGCACATTACATAAACTCTGCCGGCCTCAGTTTTATTGTCTGTAAAAGGGGCTCACGACAGCACCTCCTTCATAAGCTACAAGGCATGGGAATTGGGGCTTGGTACCCAGTAAGGGTTCGACAAAGGTGCGTCGTGATTAGTAACCTGGCTGGGGGCTGCGGCCGCATTGGGCGCCAGAGCTCGTGCAGAGGACAGGGTTGGGCCTGTATCCCTCTGTCCCCGTGAATGCGATGGGCAAGTCCCCAACACTGGCTGCCCTGGCCTGAGAGGCGAGAAGAAGGGCTGACAGTTCCCGTCAGTCTCCGCAGAAGCCCCTGGCGAGGCTGCTGAGGAATCCCCAGATTGGGAACACACACATGGTGGGGCACGGCAAGGTAGGGGCAGCCTTTTTACAAAACAGCCCTCCTGGGACAGTGGAGCGGGGCCCCAGAGGCCACCCACCCACTACGGGGACTGGCGGCCGCTGAGGATGAGGTAAATCACCCGCGATTGCCCTCTGGAATGCGGTCGCTGTGAAAGGTAACACGCATATTACTGCTGCATAAACACAGTTAAACTATTTACCATGGCCTCAGCCTGGCGGCCTCGGGAAGACCCTGCCATGCGGGGGTGGGTGGGCCCGCCTCAGCCCTGCAGGCCACGACAGTCGGAGAGGGATTTATTTTGGCAAGAACCAGATCCTCGGCGCTTTCCCGCTGCTACCCAACCAAGGGCCTGGCATGGCCCAAGGGAGGCACCTTCTCCCAGGCCAGGAAAAACGTGTTTTGAAATTATGGAAAGTAGCAGAACAACAAAATCTCCTCTTTGTTTTCTTTTAGCCCTGGTCCTTTGACCCGCTTTATGGAGGGCACGGCTTCAAGAAGCAGGAGTGTGGCCCCCCAGCCCCAGAATGCACCGGGGCAGATCTCCATGTGGATTCTGAGGAAGACTACGCAGCCCTGCTCCCGGGGAGGCCCCAGCGTGTGGGAAAGAACCAGCTCCTGCTGGCAGCAGCCTCCGGTCTGAAGGTGGAGACCCAGCTCCTGTGCTCAGCCCCCTCCTTTCTTCTTGCCCACTCTAAGAGGGGAGGCATAGTTCTGTTCCTCAGAATGGGGAGCCCCTCCCTGTTTGAAGGGGGGACTGGACCACCTGAGGCTCCAGGCCTCTGACGGACTCAGGAAACACACTGTCCTTTCAGGTGTTCCCAGCAGAAATATCCCTGAGTTGTTTCTTAGATCCATTCAGAGCAGGGGCCCTTTTCTGGCTCTGGTGCAGCTTCTAGCCTTGGTCCATTTTCTTTCTCCAGATGAACCATCCCGTCCCCATTTTTTTTTTTTTTTTTTTTTTGGTTTAAAAGTTACCAGGGTCACTAAAGAGGTCACCGAGGCTGACAGACGTTAGAGGGATTTACCACCAGGGTGTGGAGGCCCGGCCCACCTCAGAGCCTCCCCCACCCACCCCCGGCCCCTCAAGCCCCCCCCTCCCACTGGAGCTGCCTCTCCATCCACTTCCTGTGTTCTTGCGGGTCCTGTACCCCCCCCCCCCGAGCACACCCCTCAAGCCTTCCCGCCCAATCAACAACGCCTTCTTTTCTCCCATCGTCTACACAATCCAATCCAGTCCATCTGGATTAATCTGCTTGTGCTCCAGCTCTTCCGCTAGCAGTCGCCAGCATTTACGGAAGGCCTTGTTAGCTCACATACACTCTGTCCAATTTCCCACCACCACCGGGTAGGTGGGGATTTCTGGCCCCAAGTCAGCGAGGAGGAATCAGAGACTGAGAGAGGCTGGCTATTCTCCCAGGTCACGCAGCTGGCGAGTGGGACAGGGGTCTGCTGGCTGTGCTCTGTTCCCTGCACCACCTTGCCCGCCCACCCGCAAGGCCCAGGGAACAAGGAGCAACCCGTTCTTTGTTAGGTGGGGTCAGAAAGGGTTCTGGTGGGGTTTTGTTTTAGTAAGTGAGTGAGGTTATCCTTCCAAAAGTTTACCTCTGAAGAGAGCAGTTACTCTGATCAGGCTGCTCATTGGGTACATTTTTGTTCTTGTTTTTGATTTATATTTTATTTATTTCTATCAACACGTGCAACATGGAAAAGGCCAAAAAGCAATTCTTTGTCTCTGCCCAATCCCAGCGCTGTGAGCCCCTTCCTTCCAGTGGCTTCAGCTGAGATGAACCCCCCCTGAAGCTTCCCCTCCCTCTAGAACTTTCTTGCCCTGCTTCCTGTGGTTTGATTCACTCACGTGCACTTTTAAAGTCAATTAAACTCATCACATCAGAATCAAACTTTTTTTCTTTACCCAATTGAATCCAATTGTTCCTTGAACTTGATTTCAAATAGCATTTTTTAAAGAAATTCTTTGCTTTAGAATACTTCTAGACTTACAGAAAAATTGCCAAGACAATACAGAGTTCCCATACTCCACACTCATGTTCCTCTATAATAGACATTTTAATTAGTATGGTGTGTTTGTTCTCATTAATGAACTCATTGACACATTAGTAGTAACTAAAGTCCATACTTTTATCAGATTTACTAGTGTTCTTTTTTTAAAGATTTTATTTATTAATTGAGAAAGAGAGAGAGAGATCACAAGTAG
Organism: Potos flavus; assembly: GCA_028534135.1. NCBI lineage: Eukaryota > Metazoa > Chordata > Mammalia > Carnivora > Procyonidae > Potos > Potos flavus. The sequence continues at coordinate 96,004,740 of CM052886.1, forward strand.
GCAGAGGCAGGCAGAGAGAGAGGGGGAAGCAGCCTCCCCGCTGAGCAGAGAGCCCGATACGGGGCTCGATCCCAGGACCCTGAGATCATGACCTGAGCCAAAGGCAGAGGCTTTAACCCACTGAGCCACCCAGGCGCCCCTAATGTCCTTTTTCTTTTCCCGGATCCCATCAGGATCCTTCGTTACAGCTAGTTGTCGTGTCTCCTTAGGCTCCTCTTGGCTGTGACAGTTCCTCATGCCCTTGTTTTGGATGACCTTGCCAGTTTTGAGGCATACTGGTCAGGTATTTCTGTAGAATGGCCTCAGTTAGGATTCTTCTGGTGTTTTTCTCTTGATTGAGCTTGAGTTAGGAATTTATGAAGGAAGAATACAGAGGTAAAGTGCCATTTTCCTCCCATCGTATCAAGGGTACAAATTACCAACATAACTTATCACTGTGGATCTTGACCTTGATCATCTGGCTGAGCTGGTGTTTGTCAATTTTCTCCACTTTAAAGATACTCTCCTTCCCCTTCCCTCCCCTACCCCCACCTGGCCCCCTGCCCCCTGCCCCAGCTCTTTCCATACTGTTCTCTTTGGAAGGAAGTCACTATGCCGAGCTTTCGCTGAAGGGCTGGGGTGCTACATTCTCCCTCCTTGAGAGTGAAACATCTACGTAATTATTTGGAATTCGGTTCTACATAGGAGATTTGTCTCCTTATTTCCAATCACTTATTTCTATTAATATGGACTCATCGAAATTTATTTTATACTTAAGGTTATAATCCAAGCTATTTCATTTCTCAAATTTTTCCATCTTTGGCCACTGGGAGTCCTTTTAGTTGGCTGCTTTGGGGTTTTTTGAGAACTTCCTTACTTTCTGACACTACAAGATATTCTGGGCTCATCTTGTATATTTCCTGTCCCAGCCCCGGAATCAGCCTTTACTCCAAGGATCCCTGGGGTATAGAAACCAAGATCTGAGTGCTAGGTATGCGCATCGGTACTGGGGTAGAGTTGCTTATAGTCCCTCCCAGTTGACAGAGAAAGGAAATACATGTGTACTAACCCATGTATATATACATTTCTATAAGTATTGCTTATGTAACCATCTGTATCTGTATTAAGCTAAACATGGCCCCAACTCTATTACCACATGAATCGTTCTCACCTTCTCCCCTTAACTTGTCTGTAACCTTTCATTCCAACACCCAGAAACCTGGCTCTCACCATCTGTGATCCATTTCCTTAATTGCTCGACTCCAGTACACATGTATATTATTTCAGATCGCTAACCCATATTTCTTTGGGAAACAGCGTGATCAACTAGAGTACAGTGCTTATGTACTGTTCCCCTGTCTTGGTTCTTACAGACTCCACTGATTCCCGGAGTGACTTAGCGTCTTTCTTCCCATTCCCTTCAGTGAGGTGGTTTTAAATTTTTGTAAGACAGATTCTTTGGTCATGTTCTACATTCGGTCCTATGACCTCCCAATCTCCTAAGTGGGTTTTTTTTTGTTTTTTTTTTCCCAATGTGCATAGATTGAGGCTCACTCTTTGTAGTGTTAAGTTCTGGGGGTTTTGACAATGACTGTGTCATGTATTCACCATTTTGGTATCACACAGAGAGTCCTACTACCCTGAAATATTGCCTATGCTTCATCAGTTCAATTCTCCCCCCACCTCTGATCAGTTCACCATCTCTATAGTTTCGCCTTTTCCAGAATGTCATATAATGGAATCATACAGTGTGTAGCTTTTCCAGACTGGCTTCTTTCATTCAGCAATACTCATTTAAGATTTACCCATGTCAGGGCGCCTGGGTGGCTCAGTCGTTGGGCATCTGCCTTAGGCTCAGGTCATAATCCCAGAGTCCTGGGATCAAGCCCTGCATCGGACTCCCTGCTTGGCGGGGAGCCTGCTTCTCCCTCTCCAGCTCCTCCTGCTTGTGTTCCCTCTCTTGCTGTCTCTCTCTGTCAAAGAAATAAATAAAATATTTTAAAAAAGAAAAAAAGATTTACCCATGTCTTCATGTGACTTGATAGCTCATTTCTTTTTATGGCTAAATACTGTTAAACGGAGTTGGTATACCCCCGTTTATCTAGTCACCCATTAAATGACATCTTGGTTACTTTGGCAAGGATGTTTTTGTTAATTCTGAATAAATTGCTTCTATAAATACTTATGCACTGGTTTTTGTGTGGATCTAAGTTGTAAAATCAGTTGAGGAAACACCTAGAAGTGCAATAGTTGGATCATATGGTAAGAGTATTTTTGTTTTATAAGAAACCGCCAAACTCTTTTCCAAAGAGGCTGTAAATTTTTGCATTTCTATCAGTGATGAATGAGAATTCCTGTTGTTCCACATCCTTGCCAGCAACTGATATTGTCAATTTTTTTTTTTTTTGGATTTTAGCCATTTTGATTAGGTATGCTGTGGTTTCTTAGTATTGTTTTAATTTGCATTTCCCTAATGACAAATGACATTGAGCTTCTTTTCATGTGTCTATTTCCCACAAATATATCTATTTCATATAGATATATCTTCTTTGATGTGCTATCTATTCAGATCTTTTGCCCATTTTTAAATTGGGTCATCAAATAACTTTTTATTATTTTAAAAAAATCAAATCCACCTCTGAGAGCAGAGCATCAAACTCAACTGAGCACTGTCCATATTTCGGTGGGACACACCTAAGAAATGTTTGTGGAATAACATTCCATGGAGACCTGGAACCCCAGAGCTAAAAGACACCTCGGAGTTCTTTTATAGGAGAGGAAAATGGGATTTTGAGAGGGGAAGTGGTGGAGTGAGTGGCAGAGACGTCTACTACTCACCCCATGCCCACGTGCTCCCCACCACTCCCCGGCCCCCTCACCATCAGATGGGATTACAAGAGCAGTCCAGGCCAGTGGGCTGCGAATGGAGAAGCCGCCTTTCACTTCTGAGCCGAAGCATTCGAGAGCCAGTACAGAGCTCTCCTGCTCTTTTCTGTCCCTGTGGGCATAACCATGGAAGCCATGTGTTGAAATGCAATGTATCCAATGTCCGGGGTCCCTAACCGACTATGTGGAACAGAGCCCCGGCCAAATTGGCCGGGGCTAAATTGTGTGAGCAAGAAAGAAACCTTGGTGGTGTGAATCCACCGAGATTTCCACGTTTATCTGTTACTGCAGCACAGCCTGCCCTATGCTGACTCCCACAGCCTGTCACTGGGTCATGCTTTTGACATAAGGCTGACGTAATCGGGGTCCCCCAAACCTGGTGGTGTGCTGGCCTGGGGGAAAGTTGCTTAAAGGAGACAGATCATTTGAGTGAACAAACATCTCCTGAGACCTACCACACACCTGGCCCCATGTAGCCACTGAACCTTCATTATCTCAGCTCTGTCCAGAAGGTCCAGCTCTGCTAAACCGTCCGCTCTTGTCATTCACTGGGCCTATCTCGCCAGAGGACACGTGGGAGTTGACATATCAGTGGAGCTAAATTTCCCAACAATAGAACAATCCTTATGGGAGACTAAAGTAGATCTCCCCACCCTCAAGCCCTCCAAAGTCCCTATACACCACAAGCCCCCCCCAAAAGTGTTACCTCGGGGGGGCACGTCTCAGAAGCTCTGTTTTATCTTCTGCTACATCTTGGTTTTTTTTTTTTCACATTCAGAACTTGCTTTCTGCTAACCCCATCCTTTCTAGAAGTGGAAGACATTCCCATCCCGTTTATTGCCAACATTTAGCACTCCTCTTCTCCAGCCCCGCCCTGCCTGAAGCGAATCGCCCTGGGCTGGGCCTCTGCTGAAACAGCCACACTCTCCCAGCCTATCTGGGGCAGGATGCGGCTGTGAGGGCAGGGAATGAGCCTCTCTCTGTGTGAAGTGAAGCGATCTTCACAGGGCTCAAAATCAAACCTTGATCTCATTAGCACGATGTTCTGGTCAGAGGGCTTGCGGAAATGTGATGTTGTTAATTAAGCGCCGATTTATTCAATCCCTGTTCTTGTGAAATGCATGCATTTGTCTTCCCCTCCTTTCCCCAGGGACTATAAACTCCTGGGGGCACAGCAGGGGGTGGAGCAGGAGGGGGAAGGGACCAGCCTGGGGTCACTCAGACCTGGATTCCTTTCACTTCCTGACTACTCTGACCCTGGGTAACCTTCCCGAGCCTGGGATTGGGTAAAGATTACGAGCTTGGCACTGTGCCTGGCACGTAGGAAGCTCTCAGTAAATTATAGCCATTATTATCATACTGTTAATTATTGTTTTATTCTATCAACTGAAGAATGATTTTCCATTGCTCCCTCTTGATTCTTCAGAGGCAGCAATTTGTAGAAGGGTGTTGTCCGAAAGAACTTTCTGCCACAATAGGAATGTTTAGCATCTGCACCGTTCAGTACGGTAGCCCCTAGCCAAGTGTGACTACTGAGCTCTTGAAGGGAGGCGGGTACAGCTGAGGAACCGAGTTTTTAGTTGTATTGAATTTCAGTGCAAAGTTAAACACAGAAACCCCTGATTGATGATTTTTTGACTTTATGATGGTGCAAAAGCGGCACGCATTCAGGAGAAACCATACTTTGAATTTCCAACTTGGCTCTTTGCCCAGGCGAGCAAGAGGCGGTAGAATGTTCTCTCACGATGCCGGGCAGGGGCAACCACAGCTCCAAAGAAACGAGATCACGAGGGCAAGCAGCCACGCGATCACGAGGGCAAGCAGCCCATGCGCTTACAATGATTCTGTTCCCATAGGGCCACTCTGTTTCTCACTTTCAATACAGTATTCAATAGATTTCACAAGATATTAAACATTTTATTGTAAGATAGGCTTTGCGTTAAATGATTTCACCCAATTGTAGGCTAATGTAAGTGTTCTGAGTGCACTGAAGGTAGGTGAGGCTAAGGGTGTAACCCCTTAAGTCAAGGAAGATCTCTGGTCTCATGAATTTAGTGGCTCCTGCATTAGTCTTTTCAGGTGCAGAGGGTAAGAGCTCAGGCTTCGGGGTAGAAGGCCTGGCTTCCCATCCTACTTCCTAGCTGTAAGACTTCAAACCAGTTCCTCAGCCTCTCCGGGCCTCAGCTTCTTCGTCTGTAAAATGTGGCTATTACAGTAGAGGACTTCTCCCCTTATCCGCGGTTTCGCTTTTCTCAGTTTCAGTTATCCACGGTCAACCACAGTCCAGAAACAGGTGATCCTCCCTCAGGCATGGGATCAGAAGGTCAATGGCAGCCTACCGCTATGTCACCACGCCTGTGCCATTCCCCTCACTTCATCTCATCACGTAGGTATTTTATCATCTCACTCATCCCAAGAAGAAGGGTGAGTACAGAACAGTAGGCTATTTGGAGAGAGAGAGAGCACATTCATGTAACTTTTTTATAACTGTATGTGGGTACATTGTTCTATTTTATTTTTAGTTACTGTTGTTAACCTCTTACTGTGCCTAATTTATGAATTAAACTTTGTCATAGGTGTGTATGTGTAGGAGAAAACATAGTCTACGGAGGCTTCAGTGCTATCGTGGCTTCAGGCATCCACCGGGTGTCTTGGGGGGTATTCCCTCATGGATAAGGGAGAACCGCCATCCTGACGTTCTAGGGTGGTTATGAGGATTAAATAGGTTAATCTATATAAAGTGCCCCATTTTGGAGGTGCTTAAGGAATGTTAGCTCTTATTATTGTTCTCTTGAGCACTAGTGCCAGGCCTGTAACCCACGGACAAGATGGCATGGCCTCTGTGTGGACATCCTGAGGACCTCTGTCTGCTCCTGCTCAGAATTTCTCACGGGTCCCAGCCCAGGGCAGAGAAAACCAGCATCTACCAACCAGCAAGGGAAGGGGACTCTGGAATGCGTAGAGGAGGAGGTAAATGGGCAACGCTCCTCTCCCCAGCGGTGGTGGGCTCCTCGCCCTTCTCGGGAGGGTGTGGCCCGCAGGAGGCAGGCTCATCCTCCCGTCCTGGGGCTCTGAGGGCAAGGCAGCCAGAGAAAGGCAGTTCGGGTGGGCTCAGGGGCAAGGGGCTTTCTCCATCCCAGTCTCCCGGGTGGGGGAGCCATAGAAGCTGAACTGTGTCCCCTCTACACCATTTCCAAATGTGGACACGATCTGGACCACCTGCCAAACCCAGTCAGAAGAGACCAGAAGTCAGGAGGGCTCTCCCGGAAAGCTTCTAAGAAAGCTTGAAGATCTGGGTCTGGTGCCAGAGCCCTGGAGCGGGGTCTTTGGAATTCCCCCTTCCTTCTCACCCCGATGAGGAACTGAACGCCTCTGTTTCAGGGAATGGGTGCAAGCCTGTGTCCTTTCCCCCTCAATTTCTTCCCCCCAGGAGTGCAAGAGCCATGTGGGGATTTCCGGATCCCGGGACTTCTGGTGCCCCCAGAGGCATAGACTCAAATTCCCCCCAAAGAATTCGTCGGCATCAGAAGCCAAGGACCCTCCAAAGGGCTCACAGTCCCTGCCTTCATCCTGGCTCGCTCCTCACCTGTCTCACACTCAGTAGGAAATGGAAGGGTCTGCAGGCACTGTCCGAGTCTCCTCTGGGAGGCGGCCCGAGAGAATACCTCCTCCTTCTTCCCCAATGTCTGGGACTCCTGCTCCTGCAGCCAGGGACAATCCACATTTTAGAGCCCCAGAGCCCACAGCCACAGTCCTGTGGAACACAGTCTTCAAAGACAGGGCATGGGGCAGGGACCATCTTTGTCCCACTTTCCCCGATTTCAGGTTAACAGACAGCAGGATGCACCCAGGTTAGACTCCAGGAAGGACTTCCTAGTGTGGGAAATATGAGATAGTGGGTGGTAGGAGCCAGTTATATTCAACCCCCTGGGGAAGGCTCTTGCAGAGTGAGCTGATAAGAAATCTGGGATTTAAAATACCCAGGATACATGGTTGATATGATCTCTCAATTAGCTGGATCTGGAGTCAGACAGGCTGTTTAAATCCTAGCTATGCCACTGACTGGCTGGCCATGTGACCTTGGGCTAATCGTTGAATGATGCTTCTATTCAGTTTCCTCATCTGTAAAGTGGAGATAAAGAGATTCACCACCCGGGCTATACTGAGGGAGGCCTGTGGGTGAATGGCCCTAGCCCAGTGCCCGGTGTAAGCCAGTTTACAGAGAGGCGGCCAAGTCTGAGCTGGCTGGGGATTTAGGGTACAGTGGAAGGGGAGGATCTATAGGAAGCTTGGCTGGGGGTGGAAAGAGCGATCATCACAGCTGGAGACAGCCTTGGGGGCCTGCTGTCCACCAACGAATGGGCCCTCCTCCCCGTGCTGGGCCGAGACTCTGATACCCAGCCCTGCTCCTACACCCCACTTCGAAGCAATCGTGCAGGGACAGTGAGAGATCTGGGACCTCTCCCTGGAGATCTCTGCTGGAAGAACAGGTCCATGAAGGGCTTCCTCGATCTGGGACCTTCATTTGCTCGTTGAGGAAGCCCTTCATGGGGCCAGCCGGAGATAAGCGGTTTCCAGAAGCCTTACTCCTTCCCCTGCAAGCCCCTCAGGTAGTCCTGAGGCATAGCTGGGGCTGGGGGCCGGCCTGCCTGGCCTGCTTCAGACCCGAGCTGCTGAGCTGCAGGCCAGGGAGGCCTCTGGTGAGCTGGGGAGACGGCTGGTGGGTGGGCCTGCAGGGGACCCACTTCCCACCAGGCTCAAGCAGAAATTGAAAGCCCATCTGGCGCTCTCAGCAGGGACAGGAAAGAAGCTGGCTTTGCTCAGCGGGCACTGTGGCATCAGCTGGCTCTAGCTGGAGCACCTTTGAGGGCCTCCCTCCCCCGCACCTCCCGACAGGGGCGAGAAGGACTCTGGCCACTGGGCTGTAAACAGCCTCCCAAAGCCAGCTCGGTCAGATTCCCCACTGCCAAGGAGGGAGACCAAGAGATGGTGTGGGCTTGGGAAGCCTGGCGCTGTGTGACCCAGTGGGTGTCTTTAATTCACATTGGGTTCCTGGATATAAAGGAACAAAGCTCTGTCCTAAGACACCGCCTCCACTCCTTAGACCGGGGGTTCCCTGGGAGCAGGGCTGATAGTCCTGGGAGGTGGGGCCCGTCAGCTTTGACTCACTCTTGCCATATGAATAAGACCAAGGTGTCTCCAGAAGGGCGAAATCTCTAACTTGTGGTTGTCCGGGATCTGAGAGTGATTAATTACCAAGGAGGGTAACTCTTTCCTGAAAAGCTGTGGACTCCCGGACGCTCCCCTGGTCTTCCCTAGATCTCTTTCTTCACCTTGCCTCTGCCTGCCCTTCCAGGGAGAGGAGCCGGGGGCCGGGCCGGGCAGTGCGGGACCAGGTACGCAGCTGAGGTAGAGAGGGCGGGCCCTCCTGTTCCCCCCACCTCCGCACCTGCCCCTCACCCCCAAGCCAGCCCCTCCCGCCTCTCTGCTGCCCTGCCTTGCCCATGGCCGCCCCACCTGGACCCCTCCTCCTTCCCTCCTTTGCCCACGGAGGAGGGCGCCCGGCTGCCCACTGCCAGGCACAGAGGATAAAAATACCCGGTGGAAAAACACGTGGCTCCAAGTTAAACATTAACCTGCAAGATCTGGCATTCCGGCCACGGTGTCCCTTCCCAGGCTACCTGGCTGCCACCGTGCAGCTCCCGATGGTGTCCTTTCTCCCTAACCATCACTGCGACTCTCAGACATTCACCCACACACTCCCGGCAGGAAGCACCCACCTGAGGACCCCAAGGGCGCGGGTCTGGCCAGCGCCTGTCCCAACTGGGAACTGCAGGGGTAGGGGGATGATCCTCCCTCCATTCAGCCCGGAATGTTCCCTGAAACTCTCTGAGCTTCCAGGTCAGCCCCACTTCCAGGTGCAAACAGCGCCTCGGACCCTCCTCTGGGCCAAGAGCCCAGCTCAGGGAGCCTGGGTTCCTTGGCTTGCCCATCCTTCTGCTGCAAAGCCAAGTTCAGTTCAAGTCCAGAAGGAATGATGACTGGTGAAGGGAAGGGAGTGAGGGGAGGAGAGAGTCTAGCCAATGGGGGTAGTCAGAGCTCAGCAAGCTGGGCAGCCACCTGGAGGAGGTGCTCAGAGAGGCAGGCAGGTGGGAAGTTCCAGCCATGTCCCTAACTTACCCTGCGTGTCCAGCTCTCGTGTTTGCTGGGGCTGGGGAGACCAGAGGGACAGCTTTGCCCGCCCAACTCCGTCAACACACCTCAGGACTTCCTAGTACCACCAGGCAGGTCCTACTCATGGGCATCCCCTGCCATGAGCTGCCATGAGCTGCCGGAGGCTCAGCTGGGTGACAGCCCGCCTCCCTGCCCCCTGCTCCTCACACCTCTGGGGTCCAACGCCCAGGGTTCTAGGAAATGTCTGTGCAGCAGCCTTGAGCCTGAGCCAAGTGCCCCATTTTCTGTCAGGGAAGCTCGACTATGCACAATTTAAAAAGAGTAAAGTCCATCTGGGCGCAGCACGACTGCCCCATCATTCTGGCTGGCTGGAGGCCAGTGGGCCCACTTGGAGCCCAAAAAGGATTTCGGGGGCCCGGGACCAGGGAAGGGCTCCTGGCCACTTGGATGTCCGAGGACGCCTCACAGTGCCACTGCGGAAGGTATGTGACTATTAACTTTGAAGGGGAAGCAGAGGGTTTGAGCGGAGACCAGCAGGCCTTGCCCTCCTCTCCTGGGGCAGCAGAGAGCTGTCCCACTGGGGGTTGGCCTCTGTTGGCCCTTTCACCGGGGCGAGAGTCCAGCCCTGGACAGAGCGTTGGGAGGCCTGGCGCCTGGCCTCTAAGGAGCAGTCAGGCTCCCCCAGGCACAGGAATTCCCACCCAGGACCGTGCCCCAGGCTCCTGGAGATTTTTCCCACCAGGCTGGCTGTCGCCGCGCCCAGACAGGGCTCTGCCGACCCAGCAGGGCCACACAAGAGGTCCCATGGGCTTTGAAAGCCTGGTTCAGAGCCCGATTGTGCCACTTAAGTAGCCACACGGTCTTGTGTGTTACTAAGCCTCTCTGAGCCTCAGTTACCTCATCTATACAATGGGGACAATTGCGTCCAGCTCTCAAAGTTTAAGTCCCAAATCCTAAAGATTAAGTTAGCCTATCCCTCTGTTAGTGCCTGGCAAATGAAATTATTCCATAGATGGTTGCTCTGGTTAGTTTTTCTCTCCATCCTGGGCCTCAGTTTCCGGATCTGTAAAATGAAAACAATCACACCTCACACACGGGACTAGGCGGGCTGCTCTCTGTGTTGTTGCCCGCAGACATCGGTCCGTAACTATCGGTACGTCCGTTACCTGTTCCCCTCTCTGTGCCTCAGTGTCCTCACTGCATTCGGTCCTCTCTCGGGATCCCCACTGGAGGTCCAGGGACTCGCCACCAGCCGCCTGAACACAATCGCACACCCTGCTCGTCCCCCACTTCTGGCCGGGGCCACAATGGCCTCGTATCGCCCCTCATTATCGTGCTGACATTTGCTTTGGCTCACAGAGCAATTACCTGTTAAATTGAACAAAGGCCGAGAGAGAGGCCGATAACAGGTCAGCCAGAGGCCCTGGTTTCGGAGAGAGAAGCAGGCAGAGGTGTTAGCCCGAGCCATGACCTCGGGCCGAGAAACCGAGCCGGTGATGCCGGGAGGGGGGTGTGAGGTGGGCTCAGGATTAATTTCCCCCAGCTGAGGAGCCAGAGCTGGGGGGAAAGGAGGGATGTTTGCATCTGGATGCCATCTGGATGGGGGCGAACACGGAGGGGCCACTCGAGGAAATGCCTGAGCGGCAAATCCAATCCTGCAAAGAAATTGCCGGGCCCTTGAAATGAATGTCTGAGGGAGAGGAATGTGTCTGGGAGTGCTGGTGCTGGCGGAGAGACCAGGTTAGGGAAGGAAGCCAAGGGGGAGGAGAAGGCATCAAGCCTAGGGGCCTCTGGGTAAGCGGGCTTCCCCGGACTGGTGGCCCCCAGCAGGCACTGAGGTTGGACCTCTGGGCTGGGGGTCATGTGGGCAGGGTTTCCAAACTCACAGGGGGTCCACATCACCCCAGAATTCTGGGACTGGTTCTCTGTAGCCCCCTACCCACTCGCCAGACCCAGGCCCTAGAGTGCTGCAACCCTTCAGATCAAGGGCCTTTCCGCTCCCTGCACACTGATATGGCACCTACTGTATGCATAGCCTCAGGTGTAGAAAGCCTAGACTCTCAGGTGTGGATCGGCATAGGGTGGTGGCTTTAGGTTCCGACAGACTCAAGTTCAAATCCCCTCTCTCCTTCAACAGGTTTTCACAAAATTTCATCCTCCATTTTCTCATTTGTAAGAGTATAAGCTCACCGCTTCTTGGGCCTTCCCCGGGAGTGGACCAGCGCTAACCCTGAGTGGGGGCTCCAGAGCAAGGCAGGATGTCTGGGGCACCCTCAGCCCTTTATGGGCTGGGGCCTGCGTACCCCCCTCAACCCTCCCCCACTGACGCAACAAGGCCGACACGGCTGCAGCCCTGCCCAAGGGAGGTACGCTCTGACGCAACTCCGGGGGAGGGTCGGGAAACACTCTCCCCCCACGTCAGCTGACAGCTGCGGGGCCCGGACACATGGGCCTTCTCCCACCGCTCCACGGCACGCCAGGCCGGGCAGGTACACGCCAGTATGCATGCTTACATGCCCCTGTGTGTGTATTTGCACACACATATGAGCATGGGTGTGTTTGTGCATGTTTTCACATCTGGCTGTATGCATGTGCTCGTAAATTTGCCTGTGTATATTGTGTGCTTATTTGTATGTGTTTTGTGCAAAGAGGTCTGTGTGTTTTACTGTGTGAAAAGTGTGTACACATGTCTGTGTGACTACGCGTGAGTGACTGTGTTATGCAAATGCGGGTTGTATGTGCAAGGGTGTAGATATGTATATTTATACATTTGTGTGTTTTTATGTGCCATATGTGTACACGCTATGTGAGTCCATGTATGTGTGCGTATGTAATGTACTGGGTTTATGTCTGTAAATAAAGCATGTGTTTGTATCATGTGTTTCCGTGTTAACATATGTTTGTGGCTAGAATGTATCTGTGTGTAATTGGCATGCCTGTGTGTTACGTGTGGCCGCGTGTGTGCCTGTGTGTACGGATGTAGGCATGAGAGGCAAGCGTGTTCGTCTATACGCATATATTACATGTTCGTGTGGAAATGTGTGTGCATAATTAGCATATGCAAGTAACATATCTATATGTTTGCATATTTGTACGTGTAACGTCCGTGGTGTGTAGGTGCCTATGTCTGTAAGAGGCAGCCTAGCCTGTTAGGAACAGCCCTGGGCTTGCAGCTATAGGAGGGGGTTCAGACCGAGTACCCTGACAGCGAGGCCTCGAGGCACTTCTTTGGCCTTTCTGACCCTCTGGAGGCCCAGCTCTGCTCCCCGCCCTGCCTCCCACCTGTAAGGCCCATGGTTGGAGGAACACGTGGACAAGCGGGTAGCCGAGGGCAGGACCGTCCCACCAAGCGCCGGAAGATCTGCTGGGTCAGGCCCGCCTCTAGCATTGCAGGGGAGCAGGACACGGGACCCGCCCTCACCCTGCTTGCAGTCCGGCCGCAGAGACAGAAGTCAGCAAAAGCACAAGGAAGGGCCTGGAGGAGATTGGCACGCACATGGGCTCCCAGGGGCCCGGAGGGGCCAGATGGGCACAGACCCTGCAGTGGGAAGAGCCAGGGTTCAAATCCTGGCTCTGCCACTTCCTTGCTCTGGGATCGTGGGAGAGTCACTTAACCTCCCTGTACCTCAATTTCTTCATCTGTAAACCGAGATCATGTAATATACAGCTCTGAGGGCTGTTGTCAGGACGGAGTGAGTTCATACACGAAAAGTACTTAAAGGGGTCCCGGCACTCAGGAAGGGCTCAATAGATGGTAGTTGTAACAAAGCGAGAAGCCACTGAATTCCTTCTAAGTACATAGAAAATTAAGTGAACGACCAAAAGGAGCATCATCGATTGCAGAGAGAATAAAACGTTATGCAAAGAAAAAAAAAATCACGTTTACTAAATGGCTCACCGCGGGATGTCAATGCTTTCACGAGGTGACGTCCATTCTCCTCTAACCAGAAGGACACGGGGATTATGGAGGGGCAGGGAGGGAAGGCTGTGCCTAGGAGTGTGGCCAGAGGCTCCAGGAGAATCTGTCACGGCAAGTGAACGTGGTCACCTCGGCCGAGGGAGACTGTTGTTTTTACCTTATAGAACCTTACAGAGCCGAGTGACTCTCAGGTGACTCATAAGCAACTTTAATACAGATTTTAAAAAATCCATTGACATACATCAAGTAGAGACCTGTGAGTGTGATCAGGTGTGCCTCAGCTCGAAGCACTAGACGGGGTGCCGTTGGCTGTCCGTCTCAGCAGAGAGCAAGACGGTGCCAGCCTGGAGTCTCAGGACCAGGGCTGTGGGGGAGGGGGGTGGGTGGCTCTCCCTCCCCCGCCGCACCAGGGGATGACTTTCCGTAAGAGCAGGGGGGTGTCCTGGCAGCTCCTGTCTGGTTTGCCAGTGATGCTGACGGCGGACCATTATTGCTCTGGCTGTCCCCCCCACCCCCCACCCACGTTTAGTTCTCGGTCTCAATGCATGGGTAAGAAGAATGCAATGAGGAGTCAGGAGAACGTCTTCGCTGTTCCAGATGTGCCACTGTTCTAAGCCTTTAACGTATCTTAACTCGTTTAATCCTCACACCCATCCTTACCGTGATCTGTTTTGATTTCCATATCAAAGATGAAGAAGTGAGGCCCAGAGAGGTGGGTTAGGTGACACACCCAAGGCCACGTAACAGAGCGAGGATTGAAACTCGGGCAGTCTGACCCTGGCGTCGGTGCTCCTCCCCACTGAAGATTCTAGAACGTGTGAAGGAGCAGGATGGGGAAAGAGATGCTACACTTGGCCCAGGGCCTTGGGAGCCACTGGCAGCCAGGCCACACCACGTGACCCTGTTGGACATGGCAGGGAGAGGCCAGGTCCTCATGGGTGCGAGGATTATTGGGCCCTCGTCCCCACCGGTGCCCTGGCAACTGTTGGGTCACCTGGCGGGCCCAGGTGAGTGCTAGGGCGAGGAGGAGCCAGGGCCAACCTGCCTTCGGATTCCAAGCTGCTGAGGCCAGTCCCAAATCAGTCCAGAAACCCAGGCCTGGCGCCCTCCCCCCTTGGCCCTTCCTCCCCGTGTGCCTGCCCAGCAGCCTACCGTTCCCCCAGGGACCCTACAAACACCCGCTGAGTGCTCCTGCTGTACTGGAAAGTGGGCTCAGGCCTTTGAATCCTGGCTCCTTCTAGTTGTGTGACCTTGGGAGACAAGTCAGTCTACTGTTCTGGGCCTCAGTTTCTTCTCCATGCATGAAGATCCCACGGCCTTGATCTCACAGAGTTGTGAGGATAAACGAGTTAACACCTGCGAAGAGCTCAGCACGTGCCTAAGCCACATGCTCAATTCATCTAGCTACTGTTCTGTCCTTGACCTTTGGGGGGATTACTAATAACAGTGTCGCATTGGAATTTCACCCACTTAATCCTTGGGAAGAGTGATGAGTAAGAGCTCGCCCGCTGGCCCTCATGGGATTTTCAGTCTATCGAGGGGAGCTTGGGCAGATAAGGAACTATTAAAGTAAGGCATAAACGGGGTAACTGTGCCTGTAGGGGAGCACCAACAATCTCTGCTCCCGGACAACCAGCCCATGGGCCGCGGGCTCAGGGAGGGCCAGAGCAGTGCCTCCTCCTGCCTCCATCAGGAGAGCAAAGCAGACCGGCCAATTGAATCCCCAGAGGGGTTGGAGCACCTGAAGGGGCTGGATGGGCCTTGGAAGGAGGCACCCCGGAGGCATGGAGGGGGGCCACTGCTCCCAGGCCAGTGAGCAGGGCTCGAGGGAGCCCAGGCCTATGGATGCAAGCATGCAGCCTAGACTTTGCTTATACTGTTCCCGTCTCGGCCAAGTTCAGAGGTTCCTGAGGCCCAGAGCCCTCGCCCACCACGTGGCCGAGGAGACTTCCCGGCCCTTGCGACAGCGTCTTCTCCTGGATGTGAATGATGTGGCTTCAGACTGCGGTCCGCCTTCCGAGGTCCCGCTTCTCGGTGGGGGGGGGGGGGGGGGGGAGCGGGCTGATGGTGCCGACCAGGGCAGCGGCCGGCCCATCTCCCACCCCAATGAATGTCCGGTGGTCTAGGGTCTTCCTCGGGCTGTGAGTCCCCTGCGCGCTCTGGAGAAGGAAGGCCAGGAGCAGCCAGAACCCTGATGCCCATAACGCCTCACCAGCAGCGGAGGCAGGGGATAGGGGGCGGGACACTTGCGCCCACTGGCCTGCCTCCGGCCCCACTTCCGTTCCATTGTCCCTCCTACAAATGTTTGTCACGCGTGGGCTGGAGCCACACCCCATCGTGCACCTTCCTGTGAGCCAGGCGTCATCCCCGTCTCAGAGCTGAGGAAAAGGAGACTCTGAGAGGTTAGTAAGAGAGCTAGGAAGAAGCAGAGTGGGGACTGGAGGCCAAGCTGTCGGATGCCCGAGCCTGGCCTTGCTTACTAGCCCCCAATCGCCTTCCCTCTGAGGCTCGAACGACAGGAGAAATCCTGAGAACATTCACTATGTACTTTCTACGTGCCAGTCATTACCTCACAAGCGCTACATGTCCCTGCGCCTCCCAGCCTCACATCACAGAGACGAGGAGCTGGCCCCGGGTCACACGGCTAAGGACTGGGCTTTGAACCCAGGGCTTCTGGCTCCGGCGTCGCTCCTGCTCCCACCACTCCCAGACAGATGCCGACCCCTCAACCCAGGGCCATGCAGGCTGCTCTCCCTCCACGCGCTGAGAGGAAGCTAACAGATCTCTGGACAGACTGAAAGGAAAAAAGCCAAGGAGCAGAAGAGTGTGGTCAGGAGGCCACTGTTTGTATGAGGGAACCCAAATAACAGCCTTGGCTGACCGCAGGGGCTGGGGGCCCTGAGGCTGGGTGGGGGGGAGACCCCGGTGTGTGTGGCCTCGAGGTGTGAGGGCAGGTGTGACCTCCGAGCTTTGGCAGACACAGGACACAGGGGCCGCAGCCCGGGGTGGCGCTGGCTTATTGGCAGGTCTGGGGCTTGTGACATCAATGGGAAAAGGTCCTGAGGGAGACACCAAGGGGAGGACCCCCACGGGTCTCAGGCAGCCTTTGGTCACACACATTGCTGACACCAAGCTCAGGATCAAGGGAAGTGGGGACACGCCAGGCAAGGCAAGGCTTGGTCAGGCCTCTAAGAGGCTGGGATCAGAGGGCTCCAGTGCCTGTCCAGGGTGCTTTTTAAAACCTAATTTCCTGGGGCACCTGGGTGACTCAGTCATTAGGTGTCTGCCTTCAGCTCAGGTCATGATCTCAGGGTCCTAGAATGGAGCTCCGCATTGGGCTCTCTGCTCAGCAGGGAGCCTGCTTCCCCCTCTCGCTCTGCCTGCCTCTCTGCCTACTTGTGATCTCTCTCTCTGTCAAATAAATAAATAAAATCTTTTTAATTAATTAATTAATTAATAAAATAAAATAAAACCTAATTTCCCAGGGCATCTGGGTGGCTCAGTTGGTTAAGCGTCCGGCTCCTGATCTCAGCTCAGGTCTTGATCTCAGGATCTTGAGTTCAAGCCCTGCGTTGGGCTCCATGCTGCATGTGGACCCTACTTAAAATAGAAAATAAAATAAAATAAAGCTTCCGAAGACCCAACCCTTGGAGACCCTAGTTTATAAGAAGTCCAGCAAGGGGACCCCAGAATCTATAGTTTTATTTGATTTAAAAATTATTTTCATATATTTTTGGAAAGGTGAAAAGAATAGAGGAAGGAAGGAGAAAGGGAGGAAGAACCAAGCAGTACTGAAGAGAATAGAGTGACAAGCAAGTCTCTCTCCTATATTCCTTCCCGGGGACTGTCCCCTAGGGCCAGCAATGGCTAGCTATTTGCCTTCTCTCTGGAGATGTTCTAGAAACACACAGCACCATATTGATGCGTAGAAAGCTGCCTCATTCTTTTTCATGACGTGCTGTAAAGAAGATGTACTTGTATAAAGTGTTTCCGCTAATGTTGATAAACAGCTAGCTTTGGAAAAGGCTAGCTTAGAGAACTTCTTTGGAACCGACAGCTCTGGATTTGAATCTTGATTCTGACATTGACAAGTTTATGCGACCTCTCCAAGTTCCAAACCTTAGCTCTCCTGTGCATGGAAAGGCGTGATAATGGTAGAGTTTTCATGGAGATTACAAATAATTTATGGCGAGCGCCTGGTGCCTACTGGGAGTGAATAATAATGGGGGGATGAGACACTTACAAACATAGGCAGAAACCGATCACGATGTTTGAGCACATACAAAGGGTTCAGACACAGGCAGCCTGTGGGATGAGTCCCTTCAGCTCTGCCCCAGGAAGATTCCTAGGAAGAACGAGGTGGGAGAGGGGGAGATCCCCTTCCTGAGTTCACCAGCAGTGTGGGGAGGGGGCCGGGAGGGCGGGGTTACTTGTGGAAGAACTGGAGAAGGCTGGCCTGGGCTCCGATTTGGTAAGCCAGTAATCCGATGTTGGTCCGCATGGCAGGTGTCCCTAAGTCCGGGCTGGCAGGGCCCACGGGGAGACTGGGTCAACTGTCAAGGGAGCTTCCTCTAGGCTCAGTGCTCCGATGTCCCTTGGCCTGGTGGCTCCAGGGACTGGGACTTCTAATGGGCACCCTATCTAGAGTGGGGCACACACAGGAGCTAAACGAGTCTTTGTAGAATCACCTTTGGATCACAAAACTCTTTGGAAAAAAAGAATTCCGTGGGATTCAGAAGTAAAGTCGGAGGATGGGCTGAGCCAGGAGTGGCTTTGAATTCCAGCTCCACAATTTCCTGGAGGTGTAAATTCAGGCGGGCTCTGTAACTTTCCGGAGCCCCATTCTCCTTCAGAAACCAGGGCCTTCTTTCAAGGATTAAGCGATAGAATGTCTCTAAAGCAACTGGTTTAGGGCTTGCTACACAGAAATAATAATAGTCTAAATTCTCGGTTTTCCCCTTTCAGAATGGATAGTTGTTGGAATTCAATTAGTTATATTTGCAAGTGAATTTGAGCCCTTGTCACTCACTCAAGTTGGGAAAGTTTTATCATGGAGATTTTTCGATAGGAAATGAGTCTAAGTTAGTGTTGAAAAGGCAAATAGAGTCTAATTAATTCAATGATTTTTTATTGAGCACTTACCATGTGCCAGGCTGCATCTTAGGCCCTGGGGGTAAAACATGTACAAGGTACGTCCAAATCCCTGTCCTGGGGAGTTTCCATTTTAGCCTAGGACTAAAAGCTCCCAGTCTGGCAAGGAGACTTTTCCAGACTCAAATAAACCCCTTTCCTGGTCTTTCTCCCCTAAGAGGGCCAGTAAAGCTTCTTTCCACCCAGGAAAAAAATGGCCTGGCTCACCCACTCTGGGCATGACCGGCAAGATTCACATGAGGTAAGGGCTGGCACTGCCTGGCAAGAGGCTCCAGGCAATGGTAGAGCACCTACCCCATTCTGGTCTCTGTCCAGACTCAGAATGGCTCCTTCCAGATGGCTATCTGAGGAGCCCTTGGCCTTCTCTGGACAAGTAATGAAGTGGATGGGTAAGGAGGAACCCTGTTTCCCAAAGGCCAAGCTTATTTGGTGCTTCTCTTTCTTGAGTCTCTGGGCTATGTCTCCTCCTCAGACTTGGGCTCTTTGAAGCAAGGCTGTGTTTCCCCCTCAGACTGGGGCTCCCTGAGGCAGGGCTGTGTCTCCCCTCAGACTGGGGTTCCCTGAGGCAGGGCTGTGTCTCCCCTCAGACTGGGGCTCCCTGAGGGCAGGGCTGTGTCTCCTCCTCAGACTTGGGCTCTTTGAAGCAAGGCTGTGTTTCCCCCTCAGACTGGGGCTCCCTGAGGCAGGGCTGTGTCTCCCCTCAGACTGGGGTTCCCTGAGGCAGGGCTGTGTCTCCCCTCAGACTGGGGCTCCCTGAGGGCAGGGCTGTGTCTCCCCCCTCAGACTGGGGCTCCCTGAGGGCAGGGCTGTGTCTCCCCCTCAGACTGGGGCTCCCTGAGGCAGGGCTGTGTCTCTTCCCTCAGACTGGGGCTCCCTGAGGCAGGGCTGTGTCTCCCCTCAGACTGGGGCTCCCTGAGGTCAGGGCTCTGTCTCCCCTCAGACTGGGGCTCCCTGAGGGCAGGGCTGTGTCTCCCCCTCAGACTGGGTGTCCCTGGGGGCAGGGCTGTGTCTCCAGTCAGAGTGGAGACTTTCCTTTTCCTCCTCTTCCAGGCTCTGGCCTCTAGGGAGAAAGGATGCCCCTCCCAACTCCTGAGGTGATATTCTACAAATTAAGGGCTGAGCTGACTCAAACCCAGCTCTCCTAAAGCCAAGCAGAACTCTGCCCCTACATATGACTTCCTCAAACTCCCAATCTGGGCTCTATATTCTAATGAGTTCCAGTGTCATCTGTGCCCTATCTGTTCACGAAGCCATTTGTGGGCCTGGCTGCCAGGCTAGGCAGCCTGGGGAAAAGGAGCAGTCTAAGGGCTGGTACTTTATATCTCTCTCCTCCGTGGGAGCTATTAGGCAAGTGAGGCATTTACTTTTCTGAGGCCCTCACTATTTAGCTACAGGATTAGTTCTAGTCCATTTACTCACCAAGCCCACTGGTCAAACGCTGCGACCAGAAAAGCACATCTCCCTTGCATAATAAATGTTTAATAACGACAATTGGGATTGACCAGAAAATGCCCTGGTTGGCAGTCCTGAAGCCACACCGGCTCCAGGGAATGATTAAAGTTCAGCTCCACTGCCCCTTCCCACCTAATCTGCTTGTCTCCAGGCCCTTTGGGCACCAGGCAGCTTTCCTGCCTGCCCGCCCATGACAACAGAGCTGGCAGGAGTGAATCCCACAGCCGCTCCAAGGTCCTCGGTTGTTTTTATACAGTCCTGCCTCCTTCAGCCTGGGAGCTTCCCCACAGACTGGGCTCCCTGAGGGCAGAGCTGTGTCTCCCCTCAGACTGGGGCTCCCTGAGGCAGGGCTGTGTCTCTTCCCTCAGACTGGGGCTCTCTGAGGCAGAGCTGTGTCTCTTCCCTCAGACTGGGGCTCTCTGAGGGCAGGGCTGTGTCTCTCTCCACAGACTGGGGCTCCCTGAGACAGGGCTATGTCTCCCCTCAGACTGGGGCTTCCTGAGGGCAGGGCTGTGTCTCCCCCTCAGACTGGAGCTCCCTGAGGGCAGGGCTGTGTCTCCCCCCTCAGACTGGGGCTCCCTGAGGGCAGGGCTGTGTCTTCCCCCCTCAGACTGGGGCTCCCTGAGGCAGAGCTGTGTCTCTTCCCTCAGACTGGGGCTCTCTGAGGCAGAGCTGTGTCTCCCCTCAGACTGGGGCTCTCTGAGGCAGAGCTGTGTCTCCCCTCAGACTGGGGCTACCTGAGGCAGAGCTGTGTCTCCCTTCAGACTGGGGCTCCCTGAGGACAAGGTTGTGTCTCCCCTCAGACTGGGGCTCCCTGAGGGAAGGGCTGTGTCTCCCCTCAGACTGGGGCTCCCTGAGGGCAGGGCTGTGTCTCCCTCTCAACCCCCAACCCCAAATGAGCCTGGGATCTACCTTGTGCACGTCTTCCCATGCAGCCCAGCACAGAGCTAGTGCCACCTGAGGCTGCCCAGTGCCCAGGCCCCAGGCTCATTTGCAAACAAAGACCAGATCTGTGTGACTGCTGGCAGGTGTTAAAGAGAACCCCACTCGGCCCTTTAGGAATTAGTCTAAAATATACAATTGTATTTCAGGAGCCTTAAGGGTGTTTCTGAAACCTTGGGGCCTAAGACAGTTATAACATATGTCCATTTTAGACTTTGGAAAATAGGGCGCTATAATTGGAAAAGTTAGCGAAGCGCTAAGTACAGGGAGCCGGTCTCTTTACATCTCAAATACCAGGTATTTAGGTGGCTTTCTTGGAACCTGACATTAGGGACACGTGTGAACGGGCCAGGCTCATTTCTGGGGAGTGAGTGGGAGCAGCCTGTGAAGGTTCTGGGGCAGGGAGGGTAGTGCCATCTCTGGGCCCAATGCTAGCACCCCTGCCGCCTGGCACAGGGACCCCAGACCCGCCTCCCTTTTTTCCTTCCTCTTCTCTTTTGACCTGGGCTTTCTGAGGTTCCCAGGAGCACTTCCTAGACTCGAGTCTGGGGCTTTGGCCCTAAAGCATTCCAGGTTCTGGCCTTTTCTCCAAGGGTGGGATATGGGACTCCTGTTGTTTGTCAGAGCATGGGGACCATGCCCTTGGGTGCTGGTGCCAGACTGTCTGAGTTCAAATCTTCCCATCCCCACTTAGGCAAGTTGTCTAACCTCTCTGGGCCACAATTTCCTCATCTATAAAATGGGATGAAAGTTCTAAGACTTACCTCCCAGGGTTGTTGAGATGATTAATGCAGTAACTTCCATAAAGCTCTTTGCACAGTGCTTGGCACATAGCGAGAACTCAAGAATGTTAGCTATTATAATTATATTTTAAAAGAGTTAACGTATTTCCAAAGCAATCTTTCATTAGACCTAGACTGTCTGCTGATCCTGCCCTTCCTGGAGACCCTTCTGTACCTCTCTCACCCTGACCTCGTGCTGGAATCCAGGTAAGTTCCTTTTTGTCACGGTTCATTCATTTGCTCATTCATTCATTTATTCCTCCAACGTTTACTTACATGGGCATGAGGGAGGCCATTCCAGACACAATTAGCTTTTGGCTGCCAAATGCTGCCCAACCCTGATCTAAGTGATACGGCACGTCACTAGCTTTATGGAAAAGCAGGGGTGGTCCATGGAGCCCACCCCCATTGAAGAAGCTACAAATCCAAGCCGGAAGGGAAAGGATGAACACCTCACAGGGGTCGACGGCAGGGCCCGGGGTTCTGGAGGGAAGAGTAGCCACTCTTACATATTTCCAGAGCATCAGCATCTTCCCAGGTGGTGTTTTACTTTCAAGGTGTAAAGAAGAGGCATTCGGCGTTTTGGCATAAAAGGAAGCATGGCGGATTTTGTTTTTCCAACAGTAGCAAGGGCCCTGGGCCATCCACCTATTTCAGTTACCTCGTGTTGCGTAACAAGCTACCCCAAAAGCTAGTGGCTTAAGACAACAATTATTTATTTGATCCCAATTCTGCAGTTGCGACAGGGTATGGCAGGGTCAGCTCGTCTCTGCTCCATGCCTCAGACTGTAGGATTTACTTCCTGAATGGCTTTGCTCACATGTCAGCAAATTGGTGCAGGGTCCGCTGGGGCCGAGGGCAGCACCTCAGTTCTCCTCCATGTGGCCTTGCCTTATGGCTTTGTTGGGCTTCTCAAGATCGGCAGCTGGGTTTGGAGAAGATGCATCCCAAGAGGACAAGCCCCACTATGCAAATGCTTGCCAAGTCTCTGTTTATAGCCATCACACTTGCTAAGGTCCCATTGCCCAGAGCAAGTCACATGGCCAAGTCCAGAGTCATTGTGAACAGAGGTCACACAAGGGTGTGAATACTGGGAAGATGATCTATTGGAAACCACCAAAATAAGTCTACTAAAACATGAGGTTCCCAGTCTCACCAGTGACCAGACACATCTAGATGTGGCGATTCCACTATACTCGTATAGCGTATGTAAGTTCAGCTGCCGGGACAAAGAAACCCCCAAATACAGAGGCTTCAACAGAATAAAAGTTGATCTGTCCCACATATAAACATCCAACTAGGTAGTTCAAGGATGATTGGCGGCTTAATTGTGTCAGGTGCACACCTGCCTTCAAACTTGTCATTCTGCCTTCCTCAATGCACAGCTTTCTTCATGTGGCCCAAAATGACTACACCAGTTCCTGCCATCATATCTGCATTCCAACCACTGGTAAACGGAAAGATGAAAGGAAGTGCTCCTTCCTTGCCATCTCCTTGGCTGGGACCTGTCACAGGCCACATCTAAACTACAAGGAAGCAGGAAAATGTAGTCTTTGGTGGAGAGCTTTGTACCCAACCAAAACCTCTATTACCACAGAAGAGGAGAACAAATCTAAAGGAATAATTGGCGGTCTCAGTCATAGGAAACAAATAACCGGCCCCAGCACATTCGATCTGCCAATCTTGTGAGTTAGAAGGGAACATATTCCTGACAACAGGAGCAGAGATTTTAAAAATGACCCTAAACTATGGCTCATGATAAAAAGAGAAGGGTGGCCCATGGGTGGCAGGCAGCCTGAGCTTTGCACCATCAGAAACCAGCTGACCTCCTAGGAGCACCATTTCCTGGTTCTATCAACTTCACTGCCATGGGCTGCTCTCTAGCATCTCCAACGCATGACAGGCGAGGGTCCCCGGAGAGACCACTCATATTTCCAAAGAGGATGCCATGAACTCTCCACCAGATCCCAAAGCACCAGGCGTGTGTGGGCTCCAAAGGGCTGGGATGGAGTTCCGGGCTGCGGATGCCACGGTCACGGGTGGAATCCCACAAGTAAACCTGAATTCCTGGCTTCAGAGAGCAACTCTGGTGCCACCCCCCACCCCCGGCCCCCAGCTAGCCTGCAGCTGTGGACAGCTAGCCAGGGCAGGCCACTCAGGCAGCTGCTGATGAAAAGCTGACCCAAGAGTCGCCGGCTCTCCTGCCCACGGGTGCTTCTCCTGCCTTGGTTCTGCCAGCAACCTAGCCATGCGTCTCTCATCAGGCCTGGGGCCCTCGCTGTCCGTGTGAGCCTTCTCTGCAGTATGCCACCTCCCCAGCCTTCCCCTCCTTGATGGAAGGCTCTTCGCTTCAGAGCCACAGCAGTGGGCACTTGGTCACCCGCGGGGTCTGAGGACAGAGAGCGGGAGAGGACCCTTAGCATCTGAGCAGTCGGATGGCACAGCTTCCAAGAACAACGCTGCAGATCCAAGAGCTCTGTCCCCGGGGCTTGGAGGCCAAAGTGGGCCTATCGCCCAGAATCAAGAAGAGGTGAAAGCCCATTGAGAACAGACGTGGGAGGCAACTCGAGGACAAGTCCCACAGCCCAAGCAGCAAATTGGTTCAGTCCCTGGAAACTTCCGGAAGTCAATTCATTTGGGAGAAGGCTCCAGAAAAGAGAGGGCAGATGCAGAGACCCTCCCGGTGGGGGATGTCCCCATTAAAGATTGTCTAGTTCAAATAACACGCCAGGTGGGGAAGGAGAAGGCGGTTTCTCAGGAACACGGATTAGGAAGCCAGTCAAACACCCCCAGGTCTTTGGGACAAAAGAGAAGTCATGTAGTGAGAAGCCATCCTCTCCCCACCTGCAGCCCCTCCCAGCACATCGCGGTTCTGTGTGGCATTCACATCTGTGAGCTACAAAGCATGACCGAGATAGGCGGGTGTGGACAGCACGCACAGGAGAGGAACATATGGAAATGTGGTCAGGCTTACAAATAACCAATGAGAGGCCAGTGCAAACAAGCCAGCATTTGTGCCAATTACCTCCCTTTTTCATATTTTTTAACAGAGTCTAACATGGGGATATTGGAATTGTCTGTCCGCCTGCCCTTGGGCCCCAGCCCAATCTTCAGCATCCCCTGTCTGGCCCCGCCTCCATCGCAGGAGGCGGGACCTTGACTTACAGGGTTCCAATCCCTAGGCTGGGCTAAGCCAGTCAGATTCTCCCTTTCCGGAGTTCTAACTCAGAGACACAGAAATGCTAGGCTGTTGCTGGCAGATTTGGGGTCTCTGTGTTCCCAGGGAGACTGGTAGAGTGGTCCTGAGTACATTTTTGAAGTGAGGTAGGCCAGCGAGGTGGGACCTGGTCTCACCAATTACTGACTGCATCTTTAAACAAGTTACTCAGTTTTTTCCATACCTCAGTTTCTTCATCTGTACAATGGGCATTATTATAATCCCTACACCCAAGGGTGGTTGTGAAAATTAAGATAATCTATAAAGATGATTGGTACGGGGCCTGGGACAAAGTAAGTCCTCAGGACATGCGAGTGGCGAGTTACAAAATGATATGTGCTTGGAGATGACAGCTCGGCTAGGTCCAAAAAGAAAAGGAAAGAAATACCTGGGCAGGGAGAGCAGAGAGAGGGAGAGGCTGGGACAGGCGGGCCCCGCGAGCTGGAGGCGGCTAGTTGAGCTCCTGTTGGCTCTCGGTTCCAATTTCCCTGAAGCCTGACTGTACTTGGCGTCCAGTGTGGGATTCTTACATGAAACCTCCTTCATTTACTTTTGGGAAGCAGTTTGGCAAGCCACATCAAACAGCACAGAAACAGCCTTGCCCGCTGACTTGGGCACTTATCTTACAGAAATAATTAACGAGGAGAAAAAAGCCACAGGCACAAAGACGTCCAAGGCAGCTTTGTTTATGCTAATGGCACACTGGAAGCCATCAAAGGCATAATGATCAGGTGAGAGAAAAGTCCCCGGGTTGGAATATTATGCAGCCATTAAGAATGACAGGTATTAAGAGTACATAGCGACATGAAATGGTTATGAAGAATAAGTGAGAAAAAGAACAGAACATAAAATTGTAGCAGATTCTGATGATGTTGGGTTAAAAAAAAAATGTATGTGTGTGGACAGGGCTGGCTAGAATTGTCAAAGATGACAAAAAACAAGTTTATTCTTGGGCTATCTAGAAGGAAAGGCCCTCTGAAGGGAAGGGTCTCCCTCCCAGTCGCAGCTCCCCACGCCCGCCCCGGGCATCCCAGCCCTGGGAAGGGGAAGAATGGATGCCCTTGGAACTTCCAGTCCCCACAGCCTGCTCCTTGCCAGTCCCCACGCCACCCCTCTAGGGGGAAGATGCTCCGGGCTTGGGCTGCTGGTATTTTTAGCCAGGTCTCTTGCAGTCCAGTGTTCTAGGGTAAAAATAGCTGGGGTGGAGGGCACAGCACTAACTTTGCTGCTTTCTGCCTCCCCCCGCCTCCCCGACAAGGCGCCTCCTGGTCTTGGAGTTACGGCTTCCTGTTGCTTAACTCTGGCTTCATCCCATCTCTTGAGGCCTCCAAGGCCAGGAAGGAATGTTCTAGTCTGGTACATCTTGGAAGCTTGGCGCTCATGGAGGCCATGCGTTCCACTTTATGGATAAGGAAACTGAGACCCAGATAGGATACAGGACAAGTCAGGAAGGGGTTGGCCA
The DNA here is from genome assembly GCA_028534135.1 of Potos flavus. Taxonomy (NCBI): domain Eukaryota; kingdom Metazoa; phylum Chordata; class Mammalia; order Carnivora; family Procyonidae; genus Potos; species Potos flavus. The sequence goes on from CM052886.1 coordinate 96,030,704, forward strand.
AAATAGTCCCATCCTCGCCCACACCCCTTCTTTCTTGCTCCCATCCCTCTCGTCGTTCTCGCTTATAGGAGGGAAGAAGATTTATGTGGCAACCACAGGGGAGGCGTGTTTGACTCCCGGCTCTCCTGCGGGCGGTGGGATTGGGGGAAGGTGACTTTCCACTGCAGACTGCAGTTTCTACATCTGTGAAATGAAAGAGTTAGACAAAACCGGCCCTTGACTCAAAGAGCTGCATCTCCCCATCCCAGGCTGGAGGCTAGACCTGCCTGCATTATCTACCATCTTCCCAGCACCTGCCCGGGGCTGTGAATTCTGTTGGGCAGGTGAATGGCACAGCACAAGGGTTCATATGGCAGTCACTGCCTCCCGGGTGACCTTCTCCTGGCTCCAGGCATACATCTGAGGCCCCTCAACCTGTTTGGGTACCTTCTTAAGGAACGAATGCTGATTCTAACACTAGCTGGAGCCAAATCTAATCAAGGAGGTAAATCTGCCGACAAAAGCAAATCCTCCAAGTGTGGTTGGAGGCAACATACGTGAGGCTTGGGGACAGTCAGGCGCTAGAAGCCTGGGACTCCTTGCCACTCCTGCAGAGCAAGAAAGTACCTGAATGTACCCGCCACACCGGAGACTATCCCAGTGTGATGAGCCCTCTATGAGGGCCCCAGCTCTGCTCTCCTCCTGGGCCTCCCTCTACCTGGGGCACCTGCCCGGCACTGCTCAGGCTGGGATTTCAGTCTACAGGGGGTGAGTCCCAGCACAGGACCCAGCTCACAGCTCTGGGAAAGGCTTAAAGGGAACCAGCCCCAAGTGAGAAGTCATAGCACTTAGAGCCAGGAGACAAGCCGAGCCTAAGGGACGGGGGTGGCAAGCAAGTCACATCATCCCAGGCCCAGTCTGCTGGTTCTTCTGGGACATGAGTCTGTGAGTGTGTGTGTGTGTGTGTGTGTGTGTGTGCACGCGTGTGTGTGTGTGTGTGCACGCATGTGTGCATGCGTGTGTGCACACACGCACACATCTGGAGCCCCATGACTGCTCTAAGTGTCTCCATCATGGGGGCCCAAGCCCCCATCACAGAACGATGAGCATAAGGACCACCGCTGAGCTCTTTTCCGTATTGCAAACACTGACCTGAAAATCCTACCAGTTCCCTCATCCAGTCGCAGCCTCTCACTCAAATGGCAGATGTCTGCCCTTGCCGGCACTTCCTCAGTACAGTAACACCAGAAACTCTGATTATGTCAGGAACAGGCTTCCTTCGTTAATAAAATGGGGAAATGGATCAGGACATAACAAAGCAGCAGATGCAGTAGACAAAACATGGAACGTAGGCAGGGGCCTTAATCCTGAAGTTCTGGGGCTGAGGGAGGGAGAAGCCCCAGATCAAGGACTCCGCAGGATTCTGAGTCAGAATTTGGAGGTCCTGAGAGCCACGATGGCTGGAGAGAGGTCTGCACTGCCGTGAGTCCTCAGACCACATGTGAGACACTCTGTGTTGTCTGAAGGAAAGGTGGAGTCGGGCTGGGGTGGCCTGTGGGGGGCTCCCATGGCACCTGCCCTCTGGCCCTGTCTCCTGCGGCTCTCCCCTCCCGGGAGCCAGAGGCAGAGGCTTGCGCTCAGCCTGGCATGCAGAGGAGGGAGAGAAAAGGACAGGGGTGATCCAGCCCATCTCTCAGCCCCATGTCACCCATGAACAGGATCAGTGGCCTATTCTCACGAGGGCTCATCTGGGATCCCCATAGCATTGAACTCTAAACCAGCGAGTCACCTGGCAGGCCCCCCTGGCATAGCCCTGGGCCTCCCGAACTCTCTCTGAAAGCCTGGTGTCCCCCGATATGCATCTACCACATGGGGTCAGGAGGGCGGTCCAGACATTACGGTTTGGATTTCCATTGATCTCTGCCTCAGTTCTCCTCTCTGAAAATGTGAATTGCAGACAGGCTCTGGGTGTCATACTAATCCCACTTGCTAACTCCTTGGGCAAGTTACTTGACCTCTTTAAACCTGTTTCTTTGCCTTTAAAATGGGGACACTGATCCGTGTCTTGCCTTCCTCACTGGGCTGGTCAAGGATCAAGTACCAGCATCTGCAAAAGTACTTTGAACATCAGAGGCTCCTCGGGACCACAGGAGAGCATTCTTAGGACCAAGGACATCCCATGCATCCCACTTGAGTCAGGCCCTGAGGCCATAGGGGAGAGTAAAGGCGTGGCCCTGCCCTTTGCCACCCTCTCGTGTGTTGGGGAGATGGAAACAACCAGCATCCATTCTGACATGGACGGTGACCGAGGCACCTGGGCACTGGAGGGCTTCCATGGCTGAGAAACCCTGGGGACCAGGGCTAATCTAGTAGCCTCCTGGAGGAGGACACTCACCTTGAGGACACAGAGGCTTTAAAAGTAAGCCCTGGCAGTCACTCAGAGAGGCGTGGCTCTGCTCTTGGCCACACCAAACCCCTCAAAGTCCCTTCACCGGGGTTTTTTGTTGTTGTTGTTACAACACATCCTCTTGTTTGGTCTTGAAAACTGCCCGTTTAGTTAGTTATTACATATGCCCATGGACAGAGAGGTCCCCCAGCCAAGAAGGCACAGAGGTGGGTCTCAAACGCGGGGCTCAAGAGGCCTGGTGTGGCCCCTCTGAGCATCCTCCAGATGTCTGCTGCCCTCCCCCTTTCTCTCCTCGCCCTCCCCCCCACCCACTACCTGTAGGCAACACAAATGCAGATGGCTCCTTTTATGTCTCTAGGGATCAAAGGGTTGGCTTTGGAAGAAAGACGTGCTGCTTGAAACCCAAGTGGAGCCAGTCTGCACAAATGGCCTGGCCTTTCCCGCTTCCTTTCCAGGGCTCCGAGCAGAGCCCCTCCAGGAGGGCGGGGGTGGGCGCTCACACTCCACCGGCTCCTAGGCCTCCCCTCCCTCCACAACCCGCACAGCTGGGCCAAGGGGCCAGGCGCCTAAGGAAGGTCCCCTCCATGCCATGCCGGGTCTCACCATATCTGTTGGGTAATGAGACTGTGGAACGTGTTGTCCCTGCCGAGCCAGGCACCAGTCATGTGGGAGAGGGAGAAAGACAAAGAGTGACGTGGAATGACAGAGAGATGGCCGGTGCAGGAGGAGGAGAAGCTCGGAGACAGAGAGCGGAGAGAAACAGGCAGACAGAGTGAGAGGAGAGCCGGGCTGCAGAAGCCTACCAGACAGGCAGAGATGTCGAGGGAGAAAATGCGGAGATGGCAAGGGTAGGTAGGGACAGGGAGAGGGGAACAGGACGAAGACAAGAATGTGAAGGAGAGATTGACAGGTAAAGAGAGAGAGAGAGAGAGATGAATTTTTTTTTTAAAGCCAGGCCAGAGATGAAGAGGGAAGAGCAAAGAGGAGGAAAGAGGCAGATAGCTCTAGGGCTGTGGAGATGGGCCAGCAAGGCAAGGGAGGGCATCCCGGCTCTGGGCAGAGGCTTCAGGCAGGGCCATGAGCACCCCCACTCCCTCGCTGAGCAGGTTTCCGTCAGCCCTGCTCCCCACACTGAGCTCACCCGCCATGCTACCCCGGAGGTTAGCCCCTACCCTCCCAACCCACTGCTCCCAGCCCACATGAGCCTCCCAGGCAGCTTCTGGAACAGGGTGGCTTGAAGGGGAGGAACGAGAGCCTGAAAGCTAGCAGACCTCCAGGGGGACAGGTGGGGGCACCTCATTGGGAATTCCCGTACCCCTTCCCCACCATGGAATCAAGTCTATAACCCCTAGCAAAAAAGCCCCCAGGGGCTGGAAGCCAGAGAGGAGAGGGGGCGGGAAAGCAGGCAGGCAATTCTAGGGCAGGTATGTGCCACCTTCCTTCCGACCCGCCTGCAGACATCAGAACGGATCTCTGTGGCTGACCCCCACCTATACCTTGCCACACCCTTCATCCTCTGTGCTGTGGAGGGACCTAGACTTTTGAAAGCCAGGACCTCTGGATCCTCCATTCCCACCCTGTCACTGACTGGCTGGGTGACCTCGAACCTGTCACTTTTTCCGCCTGAGCCTCATTTTTCTTATCCGTGAAATGGGGAAAAAAAATCCCAGTGCCTGCCTCATAGGATGGCTGTGAGGATTAGATAAGATTAAGGGGACCAAGTGCTCAGCGCAGCGCCTGGCACGGAGCAGGGCGCCATTGACGGGGTCCCTGCCGCGGCTGCTGCCCCTAGCAGTGGCCGTGGCCCTGCCGTTGGTGTGGGGCCTGCCTGGCTCATGGAGATGTTGTGAAGCTGTTAAGAGCTGAGGGATGGGAAAGGCATCCCAGCCAGAGATGGCTGAGCTCCTGGTCCACACGGGCTCCTCTGCCCAGAGCATGGCACAGTGTTATCCCGTAAGACGGTTAGGGGTCCATGAAAATGGTTTTAATTTATTTTTTTAAAGATTTTATTTATTGGGGCGCCTGGATGGCTCAGTTGGTTAAGCGACTGCCTTCGGCTCAGGTCATTGATCCCGGAGTCCCGGAATCGAGTCCCGCATCGGGCTCCCAGCTCCATGCGGAGTCTGCTTCTCCCTCTGACCTTCTCCTCTCTCATATTCTCTCTCTCTCTCTCTCAAATAAATAAATAAAATCTTTAAAAAAAAAAAAAGATTTTATTTATTTGCGAGAGAGAGCACACACAAGTGAGAGTGGGGGAAGGGGCAGAGGGAAAGAGAGAATTTCGAGTAGACTCCATGCTGAGCGAAGAGCCCGACTATAGGCTCAATCTCATGACCCTGAGATTATGACCTGAGCCACCCAGACACCCTGATGTTTTCATTTATTTTACAGTGGAAAGGAAAAAATGATTTTTTAAGTCAAATAAAATGTTTTCCTGTATAATATAGGTATATTTGTCTTTATTCCAACGCACTTATAAAACATAATTTTTGGTATTTGTGGAGGGAGGGGCTCACGAAGGCAAAAGTGCCTATGGCCCAGGAAAGTCATACTGTGGTCCCGCTGGCCAGTGCCGCCACTCTGTGAGGGTAGGGCAAAGGCACTCTTGGTGGCCCTAATGGATAGCCTTGACCAGAGGGAATACATTTGGGCCAAAGCCCTCCTGGGGCCACACACCCTGGGAATTGTGGGAAAGGAATAGATAAAAGGAAACAGTGACATGAAATAGGAGCCCTTCACCCTCTGCCCTTGGGGGGACCAGACCAAGGGACAGAAATAGCCCTATACCTCAGAAGACCCCCACTCTGAGGGAAAAGCTGATTCTCTGACCTCAGGGAGCCCCAGTCTGAGGGGGGAGACATAGCGCTTCCCTCAGGGAGCCCTAGTCTGAGGGGGGAAGACACAGCTCTGCCCTCAGGGAGCCCCAGTCTGAGGGGGAGACACAGTCCTGCCCTCAGGGAGCCCCAGTCTGAGGGGGAGACACAGTCCTGCCTCAGGGAGCCCCAGTCTGAGGGGGGGAGACACAGCCCTGCCCTCAGGGAGCCCCAGTCTGAGGGGGAGACATAGCCCTGCCCTCAGGGAGCCCCAGTCTGAGGGGGAGACACAGCCCTGCCCTCGGGGAGCCCCAGTCTGAGGGGGAGACACAGTCCTGACTCAGGGAGCCCACAATCTTACAGAAAAGAAAAAATACAAAAATTTAAAACACGACAAGCAGCTAGGGAGAAAAGCCCTCACAGGCTGTATCATAATTAGCCGTATGGCCATCAGAGAACCCTGGAGAGAGCTCCCAGATGGCTGGAGGAGGGCAATCATCTCAGCGGCCATGGAGGCCCTGACCCGAGGCAAGGAGAGACGTGGAGGCAGTAGGGAAGGAGGACGCTGCCACTATTGTCCAGGAACGAACCAAACGGAGAGGGAAGAATTGTGGGTCTGGGTACAGAAGGGTCTCAATGTCCAGCCAAGCCCCTCCATGCCGTGCCCACACCTGGGGCCTCCAAGGACCATGGCTATCCCCGGGGCTGCTGTGTCCAGAGCTGCACGGGGACACGGGAGTCACTCCTGGTGCGGTCAGGTAACCGCACGTCCCAGGTGCCCCCCTCCACCCCCCGGCCAGGCGCCCTGCAGAATTAAATTACCATATTGGAAATAGCAAAGTAAACATCAATAGGTAAAGTGCAAATTAAAGCCGTTCCTCCCAGATACCTTATTTATAGACCTGAGCCCAGTGGCCGCGCCCTCCTGGGCAGGAGCCCCAGAACCGGAGCAGGGCACCTGCCCTGTGCCAGCTTGTTCCCAGGACACTGAGCTTTCTGGCAGGGGTGAGGGCAAGACCTGTCTGGGGTCTGGCTACCCCGTACCCCTGGCCTCCCAGGGGGTGACGTGGGGGCCATCTAGGTGACCCAGGCTTCCACAGCACAAGGGCCTTGGGGCCAGTGACTGGTTTGGCAGTGGGGGTACGGGGATGTCGGGCCAGAGCTGAGGGGTACAGCGGCCATGGAATGGGGGTTGGGGGTTGAGATACTACAATGGTGACCAGAGCTGACACTTACGTAATAGTTACTGTGCTAAGTGCTTCCAAGCCGTGAGACACCTGTGACTGTCTCCATTTTACAGATGGGGATACTGAGGCACAGAGTCCTCACGTAACTCCACGGCTACTACGTGTCCCATCAGGGATTTGACTGAAACTCATGGTCTGTTCAGTTAACCGTCACACTCCGCCACTCTGCCGCCACTCCAGAGCCCTCCCCAACCGATTCGGAAGACTGACTTGGTAGCCTTGGGCCTGCCAGCCTGGCACCTTCTTGGTTTCCAGTGTTTTCCCACCAATATACGTGCCAACCTTCACGTAGGAAAATGCCTGGCTCCATGCCTTGCCCATTGGCGGGCAGGTGGACTGGCTCAGCCGGGCCCTCCAAGGGCGGGGGGCACAGAAACACCCACACACACTCCCCCTCACCCACAGCCCTCCCCAGCCTGCCCCTGGTCCCTGCTGCGTTGGCGAGGGTGGCAGGCCGAGGCCATGGGACAGAGCACACCTCCCCGCAATGCCAGCCTGGTTGGGGTGAAGCGTGACCTTGGCCTTGTTGGCGTGGTACTCTAACCCACGGAGCGCGAGGCCACGGATGGTTAGCCACAGGTTTATTAGTGGAGGGAAGATGCCGGGCCAGGGCCAGGGCCAGGAAACCACACTTTGCCTAGTTTGCTCATCCCACCAGACCTGGGAAAGCTGTCACCATCTTGGCGGCGGGGAGCCAGGAACAGAAGCTGTGGGCTTGGCAAGAGGGCGGACAGGAAGGAGAAACGGCCACATTTTGTAAAGAAGGGAAAAGGCTCGCCAAAGCCTCATGCTCTCAGCCAATCAGCTGCACATCCGAGAGCTGTTTCCAGTTGGAAACCAAAGGACACCAGCAGACTGACCCTTTGCAAATATCCCCCCCGCCCGGCAAACACCACACGCTAAAAACAGCTCCCGTCCTGAGGAGGCAGGCAGGCTGCCCGGGGCGGGCAGGCCCAGGGGGCGAGCTCAGCCTGGCTCCCACTGGACGCACACCTGTCAGGGTCCCCTCCTTTTCTTGCTGGGAGCCCCTTATCTATTCGGTGAGGGGCAGGGATAGACTCTAGCAGTTAAAGATCAAGAGGCAGCTGGGGTATGAGGACTTGGCAAAGTCCTTTCCCCCATTCAGGACTCAGCTTCTCCATCTGCACAGAGGGGACAGCAGGCCTGCCTAGTCCGAGAGCAGGAGCCACGGGGAAAAGACCAGGGCTGGCATCCCACACCAGACTCTGCAGGGCCTTGATCCAGTGCCCAACGCTTGACCCACCCCCATTCCCTTGACCCTCATGATGCCCTATGAAGAAGGTGAGAGCACTAGCTCCGTCTTACAACTGAGGAAACTGAGGCACAAAGGGGTTGAGGCACTAGCACATGGTGGCTAATGAGGGCTCAAAGGAGGACTTGAACCCAGGCAATCGGGCTCCAGTGCCCGAGTTTTAACCAACTAGACGCTACAAGTGGCGGAATGTGTCATTCTTAGGGTGGAAATAGAAAGAGGCATGTGTATAATAAGTATTATCCCCAGCGCCTCAAGAACTCACCTCTCCTCAGAAAGACCTTCCAGAAGCCAGAGGCCGGGATGGAGAGGCCAACGACCCCTCACGTCCCCGCCGTCTCTGCTTCTCCCCCAGACGGAGCTGGGGGCGCCGCGGCGGAGCCAGCAGGCCGACCAGCGTGTGGAACGTGCCCCGGTCCGAGAGCCCGGGTGGGGTGGGGGCAGTGGGCTGCCAGCCATGTGGGTCCCAGCCCACGCACTGTCTGGCCGACCGGGGGGTGGGATGGGGGGCCCATAAATAGCAGGCCTCTCACCGGTGTTGGGAATAGAAACCCAATCCAAACAGTGTGGTGAGTCGGGGCTTTCCAGAGCAGCCGCAACCCCCAGGGGCCTGGAGGCAGCTGGGAGGGCCCCCTTCTCCTCAGGATCTCCTAAAGGATCAGGTCATCTGGGGGAGAAGGCCTACCTGGGCCCAATCCCAGAATGCCTCACAGCTCAGGGCGGAGTGTCAACAGATGACAGAACCCCAGCAGGTGGTATGCATTGAGCACCTACTTGCTGCTGGCCCGTTCTGAGGGCTTCGCTTGGATTATCCCAGCTAAGGTCACCATGGTCGTATGAAACAGGTCTATCATTTCAGCCATTTTACGGAGGAGGAAATTGAGGCAGCGAAGGGTGAAGCATGGGATTCAGGTCACACAGAATGTGCTGGATGCAAGATGTAAACTCGGGCCACCGGCTGCCGATGGCACCCCTTGTTGCTGGACTTGGGGCACAGACCAGTCACACTGGGTCCTACCCTTGAGGTCACCCCGGCCGGGGTGGGGGTGGGGGTCCCAGCATCCAAAGAGAAGGCAGTAAGGGCTCAAGGTGCATGAACCAAGGACCCACCAGACCTGGCTGGGGCTTCTGCCATATGGAACTTATGCGTCCTCTGACAGGACAGAGCATGAAGAGCAAAGGACAGGGCAGGGGGCAGGGGGTCCCCAGCAGGGCTAACCTGCTGAATGCCAGCTCAGCCTTGCTGAGCTGAGGTGAGGCCCCTGTTCCTGGAGGAAGTGATGGGGAGCAATCCCCAAGGCCGTTCAGGGGGCTATGTTGAGCACCCTACTGCTACCCACTCGGGGGCCCTTCTAGGATTTTGAGGCCCAGAGAGGAAGTTCCTGGTCAACTATTGATGCCCTTTTGAGATTTTTAGCAGGCCCAGATACCGATCCTGCCATATGGACCCCACCAGACTTGGGACTCTTCTTGTGTGTTTGCCTGTTTTGAGTAGCTGCCCCTCCCTCACCCTCCTCAGGTCACTCATGACGCTGATGCGCTGTCCCAGTGAAGGCCTTCGTTTCTCTTTCCCTTCCAGGATTCGTTGCCAAAGTCCTGCGAAGACGTGGAAAAACCTGGACAGAAGCCTAGTGTCTATGAGTTCTTGGAATGAGGAAACCTGTGTTCACATGGGGCAGGGGCAGGTGGCAGCCTGTGGCCTGGGTTCCAAAAGCACGGGTGAAGTCGCCCACCTCTCTCCTGGGGAGACATGGGGGCGTTGGAGGAAACCAGACCCCTGCTATGGCTCCCAGGCATTCCTGGGGGAGCTGCGAGGCATTTCGTGGGGAAAGGAGGTCACCATCTGGGGGGCTGGGGAAGACAGGAGAGGGAAGGCTTTCTCAGAACTCAGTTCAAGGAAGAGGAGGGAGGCTGGCAGGTCTCCCTCACACCAAATGCCCGACTTGCTCTCCCTCCTCGGAAAGGCTGGCTCTCCACCCAGCTGACCCAAGAAGCTGCTTTTCTCCCCCCAAAGGAGTAGCGTGGGGTGAGGCTGCCTCTTGGGGCTCCCTCTCCTGCTCCCCACATTCTTGGCAGGAAAGTGGGGTCCAGGGAGGACAGCTCTGGGCCCTGCCTCAGTATTCCAAGGCGCTTCTGCTCCAGGCACTCATTATAAGGCCTCCTGGGCCAGATTGGCCTGGCAGTGGCACAAAGAGCTGGAAATTGGGTCCTTCCCCCCGCTGTCTGGGTGCCCGGGGTGTAGAAGATGCTTGGTTTGTATTATTTTGAGTGAACAAGTGTTTAGATGAGGCAGGAGGCCTTTTGGAGGAAATTCTAGATGTAGAGTTTAGAGGCATCTGAGCTCCTCTGGACTTGCGAACTCAGGAAGGATCCAAGGCTGAGAGAGAAAGGGCAGCGTTTCCCCCAGGCCTCAGAGTCGAAGGAAGCAAGTGAGCGCGAGCTGGCCAGAGACGGAGCCGGCCAGGGACGGAGCCGCCCAGAGAAGGAGGCTGCTGAGAGCCCGAGGCAGGCTACTTGTGGCCATGCTGAACAGAACTGGGCACAGGAGGGGCGGTGCCTGGGGCCAGACTCTTCTGAAGATCACTGTCCTCCGTTCCCTCTGGCTGTGAGAAAAGATAGCCTGCACAGAACCGCAGACCCCGGGGCTCGGCCCGGCCTCGTCGGCCACCCTCCACCAACCCGAAGATGCCTGATGGTCAGAGCTTTCGAGGCCTGGTCTCGGCACCCTTCAATCATTCTGCACACGTTTATGGAATAGTGACTACATATCACACCAATAGAGGACCTGATCCCGCAGGGAACAAGAGGCAAATCACGGCCATCATGGGGCTGGCGTTTTAGTGAATGGAGACAGGAAACACACAAATCGATATATAAGAATTGCTAAGAAAAAAATAAGAAGGAAGCAGAGTAAAGGAATAGAGAATGCAGGTAGGGGGATAGAAGGTAACACTGAAGCAGAGACGTGGAAGTGAGAGACAGGGAGTCACAGCAGCTGGGGGCAGAGCCTTGCCAGCAGAGGGGGCAGCCAGTGCAAAGGCCCTGAGGTGAGTGCTAGTATGCTACATATTACAGAACAGCCAAGAGGCCGTTGATGGGCTGGAGTGGGGACAATGAGGGAGGATGGAAGGAGGGAAGGTTGGGGGCCCTGGGATGCCAGGTCAGGCAAAGGCATGGGGGCCAAGATGAGGCCGGGGGCTTTTACCCTGAGTGAGCGAAAGCCACTGAGGAGAGAAGGTGGCCATGGGCTGACGGTGTCAGCCAGTCTGGAACTTTGTCTCTGTGAGCGTTAGTCCACTCCCATAAAGGGAGGACCTGGGAGCGGTGACTTCACGGCACTGTGGCAGGTTTTAAATAAAATGGTACCTACAGAGGGATCCACGTGAAACACGGTGATGACTCAACACGTGGTAGGTGACAGCAGGTTGTTCCTGTGATCCTCAGTGTGGAGTTCCCTCTAGAGTCATCCCCAGCAGGCCGCCTTCCTGCCTCTGCCTCCCTGGCCGTGGGAGCTTTCTAAGAGGGTCTGGACTGTTCACAAAGCCGGTTTTGCTGGACCTGCTGTGTTCTCCAGTATTCCGTCTGATACACCCGGGGAACACCGAGTCACAGCTGCCCGGCACCGTGGGGCCCAGGGATGCCCAAGGCAGGACTGGCCACATGAGTGGGCTGGGTGGCAGAAATCAGGCGGAGAGCAGAGATGAGGTACAGGTGCTGGGGGTCCGGGAGGGTATCCACGTGGTTGTCGACGTTGAAATGGCCTCTCCCTCCTTCCCAGCATCTGGGGGCAGACCCCGGGGAGACTGTGTCAGCTGGCAGGGCTGACCCCCCACCACCTCCCTCAGGCAGCCGGAGTAGACAGGCATTTCTGTCTGGTTCCTCGATCACAGCGGGAGTCACTGCCTATAGAAACAGTGAGTCTCTGGGCCTGGCTAGGCCTTCCCAGACCCTAGGGTGTCCCTGCCTTGGGACCAAAAGCAGCCTACAGCTGGTGAGGCAGAGAGACTGCAGCTGCCCTGGACCACGGGCTGCCCAGTACGGGCCCTGCTCATTTGTTCCTCGTGGTGTCTGTCAGTGGAGGAGACTGTTGGTGCCATCCTCAGGTCCCCCAGGCTCCCCCAGATCTCTGTATCAGGGCTGGGGGCCTCCCCCACCTTCTGTGGCTTTCCCTTCTGTTCACTGTTCCTTGGGTGACCGCCCCAGGCTGTAGGAGCTGCTTTGTCTGCAGAATCCCAAATATCTGGAAGTTTACAACCCCCCCAAGTGGCCCTTAGCCAATGACTGGGGTGCAGAAGAGCGAGGTCCCAGCTCCCTTATCTCTCATGGGGAGGACCCTGGCTGAAGCCATCCTCTGTACCCTTTTCGGTCTCTTCCTCTCCCATCCCCCAGTTCCCATAGTCTCCTCCCCAGTCCCCCGGGGAGCACTTAGGAAATCGCTGAGCCAGGAATCCCCTCTCAGGATCTGCTTCTGGCAAACTTGACCTAAGACACCTTCTAAGGTGAAGGTAGTCGTAGTAGCAATAGCTAATATCTACTGAGTGCTTACTATGTGCAAAATATTGTCTTAAGTGTTTCACAGTATTAACCTGACAACCAGCCAGCGAAGCAGTCCCTCCCATTATCCCCATTTCACAGACGAGGAAACCAAGGTACCGGGAGAATCAGTTGCCATAGAGATACTGCCCTTATCTTTATCCGGGTGAGTGGCAGAGTCAGGATTTGTGCTCGATGCCCCTTGTAGGAAGGCTGGAGCCCACATAGACACATTTTGGTGACGTGGCATGTAGGGCAAATGGGCCAAGTCACAGCAGACGTGCGCCTGCCCCCTGATCGGCATTCGGAGAATGTCCTGTGACGCGGCATGGCTATGGACCCAGGACAGCCATGATCCGTTTGTCCTCACGGCCTCATCAAGGGAGATCTCGGCAACATTTCTCTTCCAGTCCCTTTTTCCCATTCAAAGGGACCGGGCCCGGGGTGGCCCATCGCGTGAGGGAAGCCCTTGGATCTCCAGATGTTCAGCCATGGCTTGGCACATCCCACGCTCATAAAAAAAAAAATCTGCTGAATAAATACACAAATGACTTCAGGACTAAAGGTGGGGCCACAAACCTAGGCTCCACAAAGCCAGAGTTTTGGTGGAGAAAGCCAAATATGCATAGGCACGTGCACATTAAACCGAATCAACAGAAAATACTGTTCCCAATAATTTCTGAACAAACAAAATCATAATCAATTCCAGAACCGTGAGCACTAGGGCCCCCACCCTCAGCCACTTGCTTTGCCAGGAGGTGTGGGGATCCCAGAGAGGCAGGACAGAGAGACCCTGGCCGCTAGGAATGCAGTCGACCTGGGCGGGGGTCCGGAGGAGGCCCGGGGAGCATCCCGACCATCAGGATCCCAGAAGAAGGGAGTGTCCAGCAAAGGGCAGCTGCATTTTACATTCCCAACTAAATGACCAGAGGCCCTCCGTGAGCCAGCTCTGCTCCACCCCGTCCCGGGCCCCCACCCCAGCTCAGCTGGTCCCCGGGCCACAGACAGCACCAAGGAGATCTTCTGCCTCCTCATACAGCCCCGCCGAGAGCCCTCTCAGTCCCAGAGTCAGAAAGAAGGAGCACCCAGCCAAGCCCACCAGGCGGATTGAGCCACAGAACGCCGTTCCCTGTTTGGATCGCTCTCGCCATCTCTCGCAGGCTCCCAAGAGGGCTTCCCCTGTGTATGTGTGCAGGCGGCCCTCCTTGCCTAGTGGCGGGCATTTAATGTGCCCTTTGTCACAAACCCCTTTCAAAAGCAGAGCTATTCAGATGGGGCAGCAAACTTTGGGACGATTCATTATCTGGCTGGGCAGCAGCTGGCCGGCTGACTCCCTCCTCTCCCCATCTCCATCCTTCCTGCAGCGGGAGTGGCATGGGGGGCCAGCCTGAGTGGGAGCTCCTCTCCAGGGCTAACTGCGGGTGTGCGGGAGTGGGCAAGACTCCAGCAGGGCATGGCTGACAGGGCCCTCCTGGCTTCTAGGGGTGTCCCTGCCGTGCAATGTCCTCTGAGAGGTGCGCCGACCTAGGCACCCAGGGCAAGGTGGGGGTAGATACCCACTGTCCAGAAACAGGCAGATCCATTTCCTCAGGGCTGCGGAAGACTATGAGGACCCTACTCCCCATCACTCTGATCCCCCTGCCTAGGGCAGCCGGCAGAGAAGAGGGGCCCTGTGCCCAGCATGGGACCAGGCACACAATAGTCAGTCAATAGACAGATACTACTACGTAACAAGCAGGTGACATCTACCCACTAATGCTACTGTCCCCCAGCCTCCAGGATAGGAGAACCCACCTGTGCTCAGGCCCTCCCTCCCCTCCGATCACACCCTCCTGAGCCCTGGCCTGGGGCTGCACTTCCTTTCTCCCCCTCCCCCAGCCCTCCACCCCATTCTGTTCTCATTTTCTTTCTTCCTCTGTCTCTTCTCCCTTCCATCCACTCCACAGACATTTTCTGCACTCATACCCTGTGCCAGGCACTGTGGGAACGGACCGAATGGGCCTTGGTCCCTGCCCCCAGGCAAGCACGCAGCCGGCAGTCACCATACAGTACGGTTTATGGGCAGGGGTCCCAGAGTCCCTGTCCTGCCTGGGAAAGGAAGAAGTCTTCCTTGAGGAGGGGCCGTTGAGATGAGTCTTTAAACTGAGGGCTGCTGGAGGGGAAGGGGGTGGGGGATGGGGTGACCGGGGGATGGGCATTAAGGAGGGCACGTGATGGAATGAGCACTGGGTGTTACATGCAACTGATGAATCATTCACCTCTACCTCTGCGACTAATAATATGCTATATGGTAATTAATTGAATTTAAATAAATTTTTTTAAATGTATGGGAGGTTAGGAAATGGAGAAGGGGAGGTGGGGGGCCGTATTGCTGCTAGAAGGACAAAGACGGAGCTTGGCACGGTGGGGAGGGGGCTCAGGGACCTAGAATGCCTGAAGCAGAGTCACGCTTGGGGCCCTCGGGCCCTCGTCACCTCCTCCTGTCCGGGACCCACTACTCCCTCCGTCTCCCTGGACAGGTAGCAGAATAGCTTTCCAGACAGGGTCAGCAGGAGGGCATGGAGAGGGGGGTGTTCAAGGTGGGTGCCCCACTCCCCCACCTGTAGAGGGAGCTCCGGGTCTCTCCGCCCAGCCCCTCCCCCGCTTCTTCCCAGCATCAGTCCCCCCCTGCCTGCAGTTGCTGTCCCAGAGAGCCTGGACCTGGCCGCAGGGAAGGCCTAGGATCAGAGACGGCCAATCACAGGATCCCACCCCCTTGACCTGAATGACAAGCCCCAAGATGAGCAAGGGGATTTGAGGCCTTGCCTGGGTGTTCCCTCCAGCCACCAGGGAAGAGGGATGCTCTGTAAACCTCAGCAGAAGCAGCCACAGAGTTGGGGTGAAGATTAAGTCAGGGAAGAATAATGGGATAGAAAGTGTTTCATTCAATACCTCCCCTAAGAGCTCAATGCATGTTACCTTTTGTTTCCGTTTTCTGTTTCCTTCCCAAACACCCATCCCCAAGAGCCCGAGCGAGTCCAGCAGGCCCCTCCTGGTACACAGGGGGACACGGAGACCTGGAGACAGGTTGTGACTTGCTCTCTCCCTAAGTCTCCCGTGCTGCGCGGCCCACGAGAGGTGGCTTCCTCACGGCGACAGCTGTGTGACTTTTCTGTGCGGACTGCAGCTTGGAGGAGCCGCAAGCCATCAGATTTGCCGTGGCTGAGCAGAGAGGCCGAGTGAAAACCCCCTCGGCGCCTCCGACCTCCGGCAGTCCCCCCACCCCCGCCACGTCTCCTCCCGCCCTGCTCCACGGGGCCTGGCTTCTGTGGGCTCGTTCTGTGAGGCCATGGCCGGCCACGCCAGGCCTCCAGGCTCACGCTTGCCCAAACCACTGCATGTTTCCAAGTAACCTCTGCTGTTCCCGTGGGAGTGGGACAACCAGGAAAAGGCCTCGAAAACCAACCTGGAAGGTTTTTCAAACAAAAGAGTGTGATTTCCTTCAGGGGAGGCAAGGAGAAGGGAAAAAAATACCCCCCACGGTCCTCCCTGGATCCCAGCGCCTCAGTCACTGTCTTGGGTGCATTTAGTGGTTTGGCGACTGTGGGCGTATTTTAAAATCTGCTGTCCAGGCAGAGAGACAAAGGACGCTGGTGTGGGGCCAGGGGAGACCTCAGAGGACAGGGGTATTCATCTTGTTAAAAATAGCCCACCCGTTGCTATTTCTATTGAGCTTGGCAAACAGAGCTGTATGATTTTCCCTTTTTTCGGCCATGCTTTGCTTGGACCGTCTGATAAAAATAGTAGATAACAAGCTTAAAAAAAGCTGGGATATTTTTACATGTAAGCCCCGCTTGGAGTGGGCCTGGAGTGGGGTGGCCGGCGAGCGGGAAAATGGGCAAGAAGGGGAGAAGCCTGGGTCGTGGGCTGGGGGCAGGGCGCGCGACCACAGCACACCAGGGATGGGAGGAGGGCAGAAGGCCGCCCAGGGAGGAGATGCTGGAAGGGATGTGGTGCTTTCTCCTGTGTCCACAGCGTAGGGTCAACAAACAGAGGCTGGGCCCTCCTGACCCACCGTGGACTTTGCAGTTTCCCAGGCCCCTCTGGCCCCAGCCCTGACCTTCAGCACTGTTCCCACCACCCTCCCCGGCACCAGGAGGCTGGACTGGATATGAAGCTAGCTCCAGGCATCTCTCTGGGCTAGGCTGGCAGTGCCGGAGCCCAGAAGAACCTTCTGGGGTGTGGCCTGAGGCCCGAAGCCACTTGGACGCGGATACTGGGGCTGCTGAGGAAGGACGGGGCTGCCCAGGCTGGAGCACGGGCCCATTTGGGGGATGCAGTCAGCACGTGGTCTCAGGTGGCTGGATCTGTAATTCTGAGTGTCCAGCAACACGGACACTGGAGAGAGGTCGGGGTGTGTGTGTGTGTGTGTGTGTATGTGTGTGTGAGCGGTGGCCGGGCACACGGCTGTCTATGGGGCATTCCCCGAGGGTGAGAGGCTCATGGATGTCACTGTTGGGTCCCACCATGCCCCCCACCCTGACTCCAGAATCCGTGCGGAAAGAGCAAGACCGGACAGAACTGGACACGTGGCTTCATGGGTGCGTGGCTCACACCGTGGGAGGCTCCAGGGCAGACCGGGCCTGGCCATCTGGCACAGAGGGGCTCGGAGAGCCCGTGTGGGTCAGCCTCTGTGGCCAGAGGCAGCGGCCTCCTACCCTTTTGAGCTGGAGATGAGGGCAGGTGCCTAGTTCACACAGCAACCTCTGGGGTGCCACGGGGCCAGTGGGGCCCAGAGAACCACCGGATAAACTTTTCCTAATTTAAGCCCTTGGGTTTAGGAGACCGGGGACTCCCCACAGGCAGCATTTGTGTCCCTCTGAGCAGACCCCCCAAGGGCAGGGTGGGTCTCCCCACAGCCCCCACTACCTGCAGCCAGAGACTTCCCAGAAGTGACAGGCTTGTTAGCTGCATGGGAACTGGGAACTCACCTTCCTGCCCTCATCCCCACTTGGACCCACGTTTCTCCTGTCTGTGGGGAGGGGGGGGGCTTTAGAAAGTACGTTCGTGTTCCCCACAGTGACCTTGACAAGTTGGCAGAGAAACCCATTCCCACTTAAAAACTGATCCAGGGAGATGACCCTGAGCAGGCGGAAGCGACATGGTGGAGAGGCGCCACCCCTCCCTGGCTGGTCCAGGACACACGCATACACACACACACACACACACACACACACAACCCAGCCAGGCTGGAGACATGTCCTCTAGCTTTTATGGCCCTGAGCGGGACACGGCGCCCGCCCCCTCCCAGGTAACCAGGCAGACGCAGACGCACTAAGGAGGGAGCTCCCGGGGATGGGCACAGGCTGGCCTCTGCCACCCAAGTGGTGGCCAGGGCAGTCGGGGCTCTTACTGGTCAGAGCACTGTACAGGGAGTCAGGAGTCCTGGAAGGGCTTTGCAGGAAACTACTATGTGACCTTGGAAAAGTCACTTCCTCTCTCTCCTCTCACTTTCTCTAAGAAACGTTCCTTGTAGGAGGAATCTTTTTAAGCCCAGGCCGAGATACACAATAGGCTTCAGTATTTGCAATAAATAAACGAAAGAGGGAATCGATACACAGGTGCAGCAGGGCTAGACCAACCCCTTCTGGGCCTGTCCCTTCAGGCTTCTAGGCCGATGTCCTCCAGGTCAGGCAAATGTCCCCGGCTGTCCCAAGAGCCACCTCTTGTCCGGCCGAGCCATGGCTGGTCCACAGCTGGGAGAGCCAGTCCTGCAGGCCCCACAGCCCCCAGCACCTGCCCGGAGACCTGAGTTTCCTCCCTAGTCCTCCCCCTTCCCCGGGTCTGTTCCCCATCATTACTTCCTACAGTCATTCCCCCAGGGTCACGTGCTTGCCAGGGAGCACAGAGGGCTGTCAGACTTTCAGCTGTCCCCTCCCCCTTCATTGTTCCTGGGCACTGTTGACTTTGCAGGAACAGCTGGAAACCCACTGGGGGGAGGGGGTGCTGGGCCCGGCAACTGGTGGGGCCGGTTTCTCAGCTGAAACTTCAACGAAGGTAAAAGGCAAACAAATAAACAAGAGGCCAAGGGCACCTCTGCCCCGGGGCCTGGGAGCTAGAGATAGGCAGTGAGAGGACAGTAGCCAGCTGAGCCCTAACACCCTGGGGACTTAAACACGTTTAGAGCTCTCTCCCCGCTAAGCCAACTGACCCCTCACTCCTTCTGGGGTGGGGGCTCTGTGAATTCCACCATAAATACGTGGTTCCCAGGGCAATGGGTTCCTGGGGGTTAATAATAACTAAGAGTTGTCCCAGAGGGAGCCCCAAATGTGAGCCTGGCACTGGGCTCATGCCTCGTGCAAGCATCACAAAAATCCCACCAGGTAAATAGGTGAATATTTTTATCAACCTTGTTTTCTAGCTGAGAAAATAGAGGCCCAGAGAGGTTAAGTAATCTGCCCAAGGGCACACAGCCGGAAAGCTGCTGAGCTGGAATCCCACTGCTTTCTGTCCCCTACTCACACGGCCACTGCTCTCGGCTATCTCGGCCACCATCGCCTCTTGCCTGGACTGCTGCGGGGCCCAAGCAATCAATGGTCTCCTGCTTCCACCCACACCTGGCCTCTTATAGTGAATTTTCCACACCTTGGCCACAGTGGGCCTGTTAAAGTGTGAGTCAGATCATATCCCTCATCTGCCCCCTGGAAGCATGGCTGTCCTCTAGCCGCCAAAGCCCAGGTGGTCCGCTCCCCTGCTACATCCTTGAACTCAGACCCTGCACGCACCCCCTCATCCCACTCCAGCCTCTCTGGCCTCAGTCTTGTTTCTTCAACCCAACAAACATACACCTGCCCCAGGGCCTTTGCACCTACTGCTCCTGCTGCCTAAAATGCTCTTCCCCCTATATCCACAGGACTCATTCCAGCAGGTTTCTGCTCAAATGTCACTTTTTCAGAGAAGCATTGCCTGCCCTTCCTGCATAAAATAGCCTACCATCTCCTCTCTATTCCTGCCACCACCACCACCCCCACCTCAGCCCTGCTTTCTATTTCTTCAGAGCAATTCTAGCTACTGACATGTGTATGCACACATTTATCTGGTTTTTTACCATCTCTACCTACCAGAATGTGAGCTCTATGAAAGAAGCGGGTTTCGTTCATTTTGTTCACTGTTATATCCCCAGAGCCTAGACTGGTGCCTGGCAGATAGTAGGTGCTTCGTAAATAGTTGTCAAACAAATGAATTAAATAAAGCGATTCTAGAGCTGGAGTTCTTATGTACTCTGCTGTTTCTCCCGCCGTGTTCTCTAACCTCAGATTCTACGGTGCGGGATATGTCAGCCCCCTCCTGCAGATTAGGGACCCCTCAAGCTGAGCACCTACCCCCATCCATCCACACGCAGCACCCCTCCCCCAGCAGCACCAAGTATTACCCTAAGCCTATAGAGGGTGATCAAGAAAAACCCATGGAACCCTAGGGCTTCGCATATCCAACTTATTCCCTCAGTGATGGCCATATGGCCAGCAGAGGAGTCTAGACGTTCTGGGTGATTCTAGACGTTCTGGGTGATTATCCAGCCCTGACTGGCCGAGCCCCACTCTGTGAGCTTCTGCTTCAGGCACTGGCTCAGACTCTGGTAGGCGACGCTGCTCAACAAAGTTGGTGCTGCCTCATCCACGTGGACGGAGGCCCACTGACCCAAACTGGACGGTCAGAGAAGCATACTTCTGGCCAGCCCTCCGCTGGGGCAGGCCTTCCAGGTTCACCCCTGCCGCACTCCCATGTGGCAGCGCGGCCCCTCCCTCCATCCCCTGCTCTTGTCTGCTTCAGTATAGAGTCTCCCTCCTCCCCAGCTTCTCCCAGGAGGACAGTCTTCCTCTCCGCTCAGCTTCTCCCCCAACCAGCAAGGTGCTTGGACCCTCAAGACACTGGTTTCCCCTTCTGTGAAACAAGAAGCCCGGGGCAAGGTTTTGCTTCCCTTTAAGCAAGCCTAGATTTGTACAAAAGTTCCCTCAAGGAATTCTCTCCCCGGTTTACAAAGGGATTCACCGCAGATCTCTTGAACTAGCCAATGACCTCATACTTAGAACATAGGATGCAATTTACAAAATAAAATTCTGATAGAGGGCTCAGCCACACCACTCCTGCTCTCCCGGATGGGTCCCCGGGAGACTGTGGGGAGAAGGCCAGTGTATTAATAGAAAAAACTTTGGCAGTTTCTTTGTGTGAAACTGAAATGACCCGGTCCCTCTCGGGCACCTGTCTGTGCCTTGGGGCCGTGGGGCTCGGTCTGGGTCCTGCAGGCTCTGGGCATGGCCAGGCGCCCTGAGGGCTGGAATACTCAGGACTGAGAGGGCTAGGCGGGGGCCAGGGTGGTTTAGGCAGGTGCTTCTCCTGGACCTTGGCTAAAATGTTCCTCTGGCAACCCTGGCTGCTCTCCTGGAAATCCCAGGACAGGGAGGTATGAGGCCGCTAGACCGGGAAAAGGAAAGGAGGTTTCTTGGTGTAAGGTCTGACGTTTGAGAGGTAACTCTTGGTTTCTTCATCTAGCAAGCATTTGTAGAGCTCCCCATGTGCCAAGGAGGGTGCAAGGGCTTGGAGTGAAGCTCAGACCGGCCCTGCCCTGGTGGAGCCCGCAGTCTGTGGAAGAGGCAGATGGGAGGCCTTGGTATCGGACTGGCCCTTGGTAAGGCCACGGAAGGCACGCAGGGCCTCAAAGCGCTTTTATAGATCTTGGTCATGCCCCCGTCTAGAGAGGTGGTTTTGTAACAGTCCCGAAACCCAAACCTAGCTCTACTAGCTCCAGGCTGATGGTCCTACCGCTACTTAAAGTTGATCTTCTGGAAGCTTCCTTCCCCCTTGCCTCAACGCTTAAACTTGAACTTGTATTTTTAGGAAGGCAGTACATTTTCTCTAGGACTTCCATTTTCTCTCCTGGATCCTTTGTTCCAACAGAAGGGATTTGCGAGAAGCGGAGTGGGACTTAGAGGCTCCTAGCGTGGTGAGGAAACAGAACTGCTCTAGAAAAGCAGGACAGAGTAGTGGTTTAGAGCAAAGACTCTGATGCCAGACCAAGTAGGTGTAGATTCCAGCTCTGCTATCAGCCGTGTGGCACTGTTTAACCTTGCTGTGCCTCAGTTTCCTCTTCCGTAACATGGAGTGATAATAGTGCCAATCTCCTAGGGATAGGAGGAAAGAGGAGTCATGTACATGAACATCTAATAGACACCAGACACTGCTAGGCCCTTTCTAGAGTTTGTTTCATCCAGTCTCCACAGTGACACAGGGAGATGATAGAATTATCCCCTTTTCAAAGGTGAAGAAACCCGGGTTCAAAGAGGTAAGAGACCGAGTAAGTCAGAAATCAAACCCTCTTAGCATTTCTCACACTGTGTTTAGTTCTCAGTTTCACGTCTGCCTCCCCCGCGAGGCTGGTAGCATTTAGGAATTGTTAACCCAGCCTGGTGACATAGGCAGTTTGCTGAGAGAGGGGACGTGGTCTGCTCATCACTCATCCGGAAGATTTTTGCTCCCAAAAAGGTTAGGGGGAGGTGCCTGAGTGGCTCAGTCGGTTAGGGGTCTGCCTTCGGCTCAGGTCATGATCTCAGGGTCCTCGGATCGAGCCCCGCATCGGGCTCCCTGCTTGGTGGGAAGTCTGCTTCTCCCTTTGCTGCTCCCCCTGCTTGTGCTCTCTCTCTCTCTCAAATAAATAAATAAAATCCTTTTTTTTTAAACGTTAAAAACTCTCATTTCCCACTTCTTCAGACCCCCCAGAGCCTATCCAGCAAAAGGCCAAGTACTTGTCAAGTACTCAGATGCGTTTATTTACTGAGCGAACAAATGAAGGAACTGAGGAACAAAGGAAGGAACAAACAAGGCAAGCACGGGGGGAGAGACAGATTGAAGCAATAAGTGAATCTGAAGGAAACGGGATCCTTGTCTTGATTCTCTTTCTTACTCTGGAGGAAAAACAACAGCCAGGGAAGTAGAGCCCTCACTGCAGGGGGGCTGCCTGTGGAGGGTAAGAGCGAGCTCTGTTTTTGTTTGCCTTCCACCAGTGGGGAGCAAGCCCAGTTCAGACTCCTCACCCCCTAAGAAAGCCTCACCCCCTGGGGCCCACTCCTCCATGCCTGGCCCCTCTCAGAGGAGGCCTCTCTCCGCATCGCTGGAGCGAGCGGGCTGAAGGCCCCTTTCCCTTGGGTGCCTGCCCTCAGGCCCGGGGGGGCTGGGGGAAGGGCAGACAGAGGAGGAGGCCTGGGAGGATCTGTTGGGGCCTTTCCAGCCTCTTTCCCCCCTTGACCTCTGAGGGCCAGCGGGCGCCTGGCTCAGGGTAAGTGCTCAGTCGACGGCCCAGAATGGTAGGGAGCTCAGCCCGGCTTTCAGTCGCAATGGGCGCTAAGGGGCCCCAAGCACCAGGGCCATAGAAGGAGCTCCCTCTCCCTGCCCTGCCACAGTCTGCCAGCTACTTTGGACCCTAGAAGTCAGTGGTCCCCACCTGCATGGGCTTTTCCCAGGCCCTGAGCCCATGCCTATAAACACCCTCCCTGGGAGTCACTCCCCCCAGTACTGGAAGCTCTGACTTTCCCATCAAAGGCCCCAAGGGGAAAATGACCAGTGGGTTAGGGAGTAGAGGCCAGAGCCTCGGTCACTCTGCCTGTGGCTGGCGTCCCGTGGGGTGCCGGCTGGCAAAGAGCACCTCCCTCTTCCCCACACGGAGCTGGCAGGACAGCGGGTTCATCCTCCTTCAGCCGCAGCCTGCAAAAAGCATGTTCCCCTGGAGCCTCGGGCCACTGGCCAGTCCACTGGGGACATCCCTCAGGGAAGGGAGGGGCAGGAGGGGCAGGGCGGGCACCCAGGCTGGCACACTGTGGCCGGCCTCCCAGCTCTGCGGACTAGCGGTTTGCACGTCTGGCTCCCTGTGGCCCAGACAGCCCCTACACGTCACTGGGGGATGAGCAGGCTCCTGGCCAAACTCAAATTCACAGCTCAAGCCCTCAGAGGCTCCAAGCCAGGGCCCAAAGAAGCGGGGGCAGGAGAACACAGGCCTCTGCAGCCGGCTCAGGCCGGGCAGAGGGGGAGGGGCACTACATGGGGGGTGGGGGGCGGGGGCCGAGAGTCCAGGAGACCCAAGGGGGCAGGTCAGTCACGGGACTCCTGGAGGAGGTAGGGCAGGAAAGGGAAGAGAAGCCGGAGGTAAAGAGAGGGAGCGACTGCCCAGAGGAATGCCCAGGAAGCTGGGTGGCCCCCTTCCGGGTCTCTCCTGATGCTCCCCCGTCTCCCCTACCCCCCCCACCCGGCTTCAGGCCCTTGGCCCACGCCATGCCCCACCTGGAAGTGTTCCTCCCAGCCCCTCCTCACGACTTCATCCTTCAGGGCCAGCTCCAAGTTAGCCCTCTGAGAGTCTTCCCTGATTCTCCCTAACTAGGAGCAATGTCTTCCCCTGAACTCTCAGAGCGCGTCGTCTGCGTGTCCCCCGCTTCCCACACGTTCTTTCCTTCATGCGAGCCATCAACGCACGTTATTGAAAATGCCACTGCATGGGGGGGCTAGGGGATACTGAACGGAGTTAGACTTGCTTCCTGTTCGCGAGGAGATGGCGGTCGTGGGGCCAGAGCAACGTGAGTGAGTCAACCTTCTCCAGAGACACAGGTGTTAGAATTCGGTTCAGTAAGCATTTCAATGAGCACCTATCACAAGTAGGGCCGGAAATAAGCACTTCTGAAACACAGTCCTCAGGGGGAGCAAAGAGACCAGGACAGTGAGAGTTAAGTGCCTGATGAAGGTGGGCCCAGGGGCCTTGGGAGCACAGACTTGGGGCCTCGGGCCAGAGGCACAACCCCAGCTGAGAGTCCAGCGATGAGCAGGTCTCAGCCAACGCAGGAAGGAGGAAAGGGCCCAGGGAGCAGCACTGCAAAGGTAGAGGCTTGGCGAGTTGGGGCACTAAGGGCTTGGGGGCCTACTAGAGCGCTAGAGGGTGTGCGAGGCATGTCACTTGGAGGTGGGCTGGGGCCAGAACGCCAAGTGAACCACACCTGGAGCTGGGGCCCACAACGGCTGTTCTCCCCGAGGTCGATTCTCCACCCTGCTCTGTTTGGGGAGGCTGGCTCCCACGGGCTTCTGGCTTCTGGTTGAATTGAGCCAATGGAAGGCACCAGGAGGTAATCTCAGGAGGGGAAGAAAGAGAGGCCCCCTAGCAGGCTTGCTAGACCACAGCTTGGCAGGGTGTTGTGTCCCTCTATCTATGACCACAGGTCCAGGAAGGTGACCCCTCTCCTGAAGCGACAGCTGCCTCCCTGCTTCCTTCAGGCCAACCGCTGGCTGCATCCCGTGTTGCTTCCCTCAGCTTTTCACATCCCTGTAAGGAGTCCTGCATCCAGCTCCCTTCGGTTTCCCCTTTAAGAGAGTCTTAGAGGCCTGCTGGGACTGTGACCCAGGACTTGCTTCCGAAGGCCTAGGAGGACCACTGGAGGGTTTTAGGACAGGAAATGAGCC
Source organism: Potos flavus (assembly GCA_028534135.1). NCBI lineage: Eukaryota > Metazoa > Chordata > Mammalia > Carnivora > Procyonidae > Potos > Potos flavus. Next base: position 96,055,427 of record CM052886.1, read on the forward strand.
TGAGGAAATGATGGAGGCTCCACTGAGCCTGCACTTTGTGGGTTGGAGAAGCGGAGGAAAGTATTCTAGGCAAAGGAAAAAGCTTCTACGATGGCACAGAGATAGGAAAATGTGAGGAGTGTAGGCCAGAGTGGTAACTGTCAGAGCTTTTTAAAGTATGACACAATGTGCATTTTAAGCAACTCATCTGTGACCTGTTGGGCATAGATAGGGTGGGGGTAGGGGGGAACTGGATGAGATGCCAGAGAAGCCGTGTGGAATTAGATAGAGGAAGCAGCTCTGAGGAGGAAGAGAGCCCAGGAGGACCCGGGAGGTTTGGAAGGCGGAACTGAGGGGACCTTGTCCATGACTGCTGTCCGGTGATGCAGCTCAGGAGTTGTAGCTGGGCTGACTTCATGGGTGGGCAAGGAAGTCAGAGAAGGAGCGGGTCTGGCGCAGGGAGGGGTCCGGGGCAGAGGTGAGGGCTGGAGGCCAGAGCTGCCGCTGAAGGTGTTGGCAGGGACCGAAGAGGTGGGTGAGATCCTGGACCCTCTCTGTCCAGAGTAGGCAGAGGAGGAAGTCAAGGAAATCACAAAGCACAGGGTGTCCTGGGAGCCGAGGGAAGGACGTCTAGCTAGTGTAGAAAGGAGTCAGTGGTCTATAGGGCAGACATCCCACCATGCCCTGGGATAAAGGTACCATATGCCCTGAGGCAAACATCCCAGAATTCCCAGGGATAAGCACCCCACCATGCCCTGGGGCAGACATCCCACCATGCCCTGGGGTAAAGGTACCACATCACCTGAGCTTAACATCCCACTATGCCCTGGGACAAACATCCCACCATGCCCTAGGACAAACATCCCACATGCCCTGGGGCAGACATCCCACCATGCCCTGGGACAAACATCCCACCATGCCCTGGGGCAGACATCCCACCATGCCCTGGGGCAGACATCCCACCATGCCCTGGGGCAGACATCCCACCATGCCCTGGGGCAAAGGTCCCACTACGCCTTGGAGCAGACCAGCTCATTGGAAAAGGTTCCATTTCTATGCACTGCAGAATTTCCAAGGCCTTTTCTGGGGGAGTGGGACAAACATCTCTTGAATTATTATCTTCTTTAACCCTCATGGCCACCGCCTTGGAGAGATGAAGTAGCTTACCCAAGCCCTGCTCTGGGCTGTCTGATCTCGGTTGCTCTCCCCCCCCCCCCCCCCCCCCGGTATTAATCCTGCCCGGAGGGTGGGGGCGGGGGGGGGCAGTACCCTGCAGACATCCAGTCCGGCCTCCACAGGAAGCCTCTCCCAGGTTTGAAGACGGAGTCCCACAGCTGCCCTTGTCTTCATCCTCATCTCGAGCTGGGGCATCAGGGTCCCTCTCCACCCCTGGTTCCCAGCCCTCTGAAAAACTGAAACACCAGACAAAGCCTCTTGGGAACGAAGAAGCAGGCTCTGCTTCAAAGACATTTCATATATGAAAAATGAGACCAGTGATGACCATGGTGGCTTCCCATCCTCCCCTCTCCCTTTCCAAAGTTGCCCAGTACGGCCCAGGGCCTGGTGGCATGATAAAGCCTGGGGTTCCTCCCAGCCCTGAGATTCTGTGGTTCCGGGGGCCCCTCTGCAAGGCCCCAATGCCCCCCCACCCAGGCCCGCAAGACCTCCTCTTGAGATAGTTGCTGGGCCATCCTCCTTCCTAGCCTAGCAGATATCACGTGCGCCCCCCACTCCCTGTCCCTGCGTAGGAATCAGCATGGCCGGCCCCCCAGGCCAGTGCACCCCTCCCCCCACAGACACCCCCTGCATCTCACAGCCGCAGCCCTAATCCTAGACTTGTTTCAAACTGAATTCTGAGCCTGTGGTGAGGTAGCTGAGAGGCCGAGGCAGAAAAGGATTTATTAAATCACGTGCTTATTGTTAAGTGCGCGGGGGGGGGGCCAGAGGTGCTCAGGAGCTCCGCGTCCCTCCCCCTCCACCCCTGGTGCCACCAAAGTGCCCACCCTCTCATCCACAAAGACCACCTCTGGGTCCCTGTTGGCTTCTCCCGGAGCCCCACACCAGTCCCCCCTGGGCCCGCACCCCCTGCAGTGGCGGGCAGAGGTTGCCTTGTTCCCATCGTACAGATGAAGAGACCTGAGGTCTCAGAGGGAGGAGGCCGCCTGCCTTCGGTTGTACCGCAAGGAGGCAGAAATGGAATGGACAGCCTCCTCAGCCCGGTGTCACCGAGGCCCTGATTCTTGCAAGCACATGTAAGTGCTCCGGGCCCTTTTCTGGGAAGAGCTCCTTAGCCTGAGGTAGAAAGGGCATGGGACCCATAGCGGGCCCAGAGCCCAGCTCTGCCTGTAGGATCTCAGACCCCTCAAGCACAGAGAGGCTTGGCCTGCAGGGTTGGGGGAGGAACCCCAGTAGCCACCCCATGCCCCGCGCCTGATGCTGGGGAACAGTGTGACATTCTATCCCCAGAACGCATCCCTCAGCCCCTGCCCTGCCCTCCAGCGACTTGCCAGCCAGGGCTCCCAGCCAGCGT
>CM052886.1:96058435-96104645 GCA_028534135.1 Potos flavus
CTCAAACCAAAGCTTTTCTTTAGGCTTGAGCAATGTCTCCCCAGTGGACCATACACCTTGCAGGGCCTGGAACCTGGACTTCTCTCTCTCTGCCCTAGTCCCCGCTCTCCAGCCCGCCCAAATGTCAATAAATGTCACAGTCCTTCCCCCTCCACCCCCAGCCCCCAACAGCCTGCCCCAGACACCAGGGCCAGGCCCTCCACAGAATCACATTCACCCTCTCCCCCCAGGCCTCCCTCCATGCTCCCACTGCCCCCGCTACAGGCTTCTATCTTTCTTTTCCTCTCCTTCTGGTCACAAGCCGCCTGTGTCCACACCTCTGGTCTCCACTGTGCTTGCTGGGCCCCCTGCCTCTACCCTGGGATATGATCCAGTTCTGGGTTCTCAGGAAAGACTCCCAGCACCTCACCCCAGCTCCTCCCTCCCCAGAGGTGACCTTCCAGAGTGCACTTGTTTACAATATGGCAATGAATAAAATGGGGGGAAAATTCTTGCCCCCATGGAGCTTCCTTCTGGTGGGGGCCGGGGACAGAAGATAAACCACAAAGTATGTAATGTCAGGTACTGCTATGAGCAAAACGAAGCTAAAAGTGCTGCGGGAGGCCGGGTTGGGTGTGCGTGAAGGATGCTCACCAAATCCGTGCTTTTGTGCATAGTCAAGGGATGAATATGCAAGAGGCTGGATCAGGTGCTGACCCCACACTGCCACTGACTGTATAATCTGGAGCAAGTCATGCCTCCTGTCTGGACCTCAGTTTCCTTATCTGTAAAGTAAGACAGTTGGACTGAAAGGCCATCAAGGTCTGACTTCACCTATGACCTTCACGGACTCCAACGCGTTATGCCTCTGTGAATGCAATGGGGAATGTTATAGGCAATTTAGGAGTGGTTCTGAGGGAGACCCTTCTGTGCCCTAGCAATTTCCCAGGCGCCAGTGTTTCTGGTGACATCACAAAATCTGCATGTTGACGAGTGAATTTGCATCCTAGGTCCCCAAGCTCCTGGAAGGCTTGTGATGCAAATGTTAATCAGCAGCAATAACCAGACTCCTTCCCAGACCCAGGGGAGAGGCGGGGTCACTTGGGGCTAAAAGGAAGGTGGAATTTGCTGGAGGCCTAGGGACTAGCTTAACTCCTTTTCCCTCTCCTGGTGCCCTCAAGCCTGCTTTCCAACCCTTCTGTCAGACATCCGCACTGGACTCCTCTCCGAATGCCCACGGGGACCTCTTCAGGACCAACGCCCGAGTCCTGACTTCTGAGGACTGAGGCTGGGGGACAAGCTCACCTAAGCCCTGAAGATGAGCTGCCCAACCTTGAGATCAGCCCTGCCCCTCCAACTCCTAGGGCAGCAGCTGTCAGGGACCTGGAGTACCTCCCTTACCAGGCACCCCCCCCCCCACCATCACACTGGGCCAGTCCTAGAGGCTCCAACTTCTAATGCCCCCCAAGATCAGTAAACATTGTGGCTTCCCCTCATTGGGGCTGCCTGGTCAGGATTTGTGAATCTCAGTCTCCTCTCTCTCTCACACACACGCACACACACACACACATTCTCTCTCTCTCATCCAGAGTCTTGTACACGCTCTCTCACGCACCCACAAACACACACTGAAGTACACGGAAAACTCCCACCCAGGACTAACGATTTGGGAAGGGAAGAAAACTAACATCCATAAGGAGCTTTACTTATGCCCATCTCATTGAATCCTGCCTCCTCCCCATCCCCCCTTGGAGCAATATTGAGCACTCCTATTTCACATAAGAGGAAACAGAGGTGCCCAGTGATACCCTCAAGCGAAAGGCGGACCCAGGAGTCCGCCTGGTTCTGCCCGACTCCCGCCCGGTGGGCCCACCGCTCCACACTTCCACACCCGCGTGCAAATGGAGGAGTTGTTGCAAACACGGTTCAGAGCCAGGAGTCTGGAGACGGAGGTGCTGAGTCTGGTTCTGCTGCCGCCTGTCCAGGGGACCCTGGGCACAACTCTTCCCCTCCCACGGCCTCAGTGTCCTCATCTGGGAAATGGGAATCATAATGCCTCTCTTTTCTCTGCATGGGAATGAACCAGATGGTCCCGCTGATTTCCATGTTGAGGGTTCTCTGACTCCACGCTGGAGCCTCAGGCCACCCAAGGTTGCACACCTCCTCCACGAAGCTGGCCAGGGCCTCTCCTTCGGCGCGGGGGCGGGGGGGGGTCAGAGGAGGCCATGCCAGGTAGGGCCCTTTCTTCCGCTGGCCCCTGAGCACAGCCCCCACTAGTGCTGACTTAGAGCTTTGCCTCCTGCTGACATCAGCACCCACCTGTTTGTGGTAGGAACAGAGGCCTCTTCGGGAAACAGGTTTGCTAAACCTCAGCTAGGGAAGACCTCCCAGCTGTGCTGTTGAAGCAGGTTTGGTAAATACCCGGGCTGGCACCTCTGGAGAGAGAGTAGGTAATCCGAAAGCAATGCTTCCTCCCGGCGACCTGCCCCTCTCCCCGGCCACCCCAAACCATGATCAGATTTCCATCCCCGGCTTGGGACCTTCCAGCTGGTTCCCTGAGCTCTTCAGCCTATCGTCCCAATAACCATCCTTCCTCGCACGTGCCATTTCCTGTGCCACCATCCCCCACCACGGCTGTCACCATCTTCAGTTATCGCCAACCATCAACCCCCTCCCCCCGTCCCCACTCCTCCCCCACCTTCACCCTCACCCCTGCCACCCACGGTGCTCATCCGCCCCAACCCAAAGGTCACTGCCTAATCCATAATTGGTCTCACTCCCTGCCTAAATTCTTTACTGAGTGATAAACTTTGCCTGGAATGAAATTTGTCGCACACATCTGGGAGCCCACCATCGTTCCAGGAGGCAAGAGCATCCTGTATGCGACTCGACTGGTGTCCCTTCCAGCTGAGCCTACTCATGTGACCACATGCAAACACTCAGAGGAGGTAGACGCATCCCTTACTCACCACCCATCTGTCCCAGGGTGAGCCCAGGGGGCCCAGCTGACACAGCGCCCTCTCTAATCCCCCTGACTCACTGAGCGGTGTACCTGTTCGTTTAAATACCCGATCCCAGGTGCTGAAGAACAATTAAAAGTGATCACAGGGGATCAGCTTCCCGATCGATCTTACTTGTCTTAAGCCCAGATAAGCCAAGAGAGGAATCTCTTTCCAAATCTGTCATTTCTGACAGCAGAGATGCTGGATTTCTCCCAGCAGAGCCAGCTGGGGTCGAGGGAGTTCACTCCCCAAGGAACAGAAGAGCTTGCCTTAGCCTTCATTCAGCCCGATGTGTCTGAAATTTGGCTAGAAATTATTCGGGAGAATCTCACTTAGCATTCAGTATTTAAAAAAAAAAAAGGTGGGGAGAGTAGGGGGCAATACTACCTCACTTTGGGGTTTCAAGTCTGAGGTGGAGTCAAAAAAAGACTCGTGTTGGAATCCTGATCCTGCCATTTAACTACGATGCCTCAGTTTCCGCATCTGTGAAATGGGGATGAGAATATCTGCCTCATAGGACTGGCCTGAGGGGTGAGTGCATTAAAGAACTCTTACAGACCTTTTTTTTAGGCCCAGCTTGACCACAGGGTTGAGCTGAACAATCATTCTAGGCCAGAAACTGCACCTACTATCTTGTCTGACCCATGTAATTTTGAGTTCTTCTTACAGCGGTTACTTCCAAAATCAAAACTACGTTTATTACTGACACTGCAGTTAAAATAGGATAGTGAGTACTGATGATCTCTTTTATGAAAACACTTACTAGTTTTTATACTCAGACACTCCAGCTTTGATCTGTTTTTGTCTTTATGATACGCTGGCCACAAGACATTGTATCTGCCCCGTCCTGTGGAAGTCTTGCCATACCTTTTGGCTGGAGGCAAGTCCAGTGGGAACTTCCTACCGTCACCATCACGGTCACCAAAATCTGAATGTTTCTCAGAGAAGGAAACAGGTGTCTCTCCCCTGCCCTCCCCCAACTCCCATTAGGCAGGAGGAGGGTTCAAGCTGAGCCCTGGAGGAAAGACCCAAAGTTTTAGAACAGGAATTTTCTTTTTCTTTTTACGATTTATTTATTTATTTGAGAGAGAGAGAGCGAGCATGTGAGAGTGCAGAGGAGAGGCAGAAGGAGAGGGAGAGAATCCTCTAGCAGACTCCCCACTGAGCATGGAGCCCGGAGTGGGGTTTGATCTCACAATCCTGAGATCATGACCTGAGCGGAAACCAAGAGTCAGGTGCCCAACCTACTGAGCCACCCAGGTGCTAGAGCAGGAATTTTCCAAGACTGGTCCCTGGCCCAGCAGTATGGGCCTCACCTGGGAACTTGCTAGACATGCAAAAAATTAATTCTCAGGCTCTACCCTCATATGTCGAATGGAGAACTCATTTCTGTACCTGAGCACGTGTCACTCAAGTATGAGACCAGTGCATTCGAGAACCTCAGGCACGATGTGCACGGACAGTGGAGTCGTTAAGGCATGTTCAGGTCCAGGGCCATCACATTAGTGGGGCCAAAGAGGGAGGGGGGCATCACTGGCCCCAGCACTCCCAGAAGCATGCAGAGAGAGTGGCCTGGGGTCTGGAGAGAAGTTAGGAATCTTGGGACTTGCTGGCCCAGACCGAGACGAAGGTGTGAGGGGAGCAGCATGCTCGGCTGCTGCTCCGGGCTCTCACCAATGGGGGTTCCCAGCAACCTCTCACATGGGCCTGAGCCTCTGTTGGCAGGAGCCTCCTTGTTCCCCAGGCTCACTAGGAACTCATTAGTGGCATTCCCAGCTGTGGTTGGTCACCCAAAGCTGGCGACCCTCAGACCTGGCCCGGCGCCATCCCTAATAGGGAGCTCCCCAGAGGGCCTGAGTTCTTCGGGGTGCTCAGGCCTTGACCATATAAGGCTCCCCGACCCACTGCCCTATCCACGTTCTCCCTTCCTGTGCGCCCGATGCCATACCCGGCCTAGAGCTACAGCGAAAGGACACAAAAGCCGTGATTCCTGCCGTCAAAGAGCCCACCCGGCCCCGAAGGCCACTGTTTCCCAAGCCCTAAAGCGTGTGCCAGGATGTGCTGAGCTCTTTGTGAACTTTGTAGGACTTAATGAGACAGTCAGCCATGGAAGAGACACCAGTCCAGGGCAGTGAACTGTGGAGACCAGAGGAGGGTGGCCGGCCAGGTATGCAGAGTTCAGAGAGATAGCTGAGCGCAGGGCAGTCGGGAATTTTCCGAGCAGGGAGGAGGCCCAGTACTGGTTTGGACAGGATGTGTGGCGGCAACAGGAATATTGCCTTCTCTGTCTCTAACCCTCTTGGCCTCCGTTTCTCTCTGCCTTTTCCTCTTCCTGTAAATAGACCACCCCGTAAATGGGCCAGGTCTCCTTAGGACAGACTGTGACCCTGTCCTTAAAACCCTACAGGGATAATTAACAGGAGGATGGATAGACAAATTGTGGTATATCCACACACTGGACTACGGCTCAGCAATAAGAAGGAGCTAGTGCCCGTGCTACGGCATGGACGGCCCGCGAAAGTGTTATGCTAAATGAAACAAGCCAGATGAAAAGACCATATTCTATATGATTCCACATGTATGAAATTTCTGGAAAAGGTAAAACTCCATAGAGAGAAAACAGATCGATGGGCAGTCGCCTAAGTTTGGGAGTCAGAGTAGGGACTGACTACAAAAGGCACGGGGAACTCTGTCAGGGGACAGAAGTATTCTAAAACCGGATTTACTGATGGTTGCGCAACTGTCAAAGCTGCCGAAACCTAGAATAAACTTCAAGTGTATTCTTGAAGTGCATAAACGTGAGGATACGTGAGTTTTACCTTCCTGAAGAAGCGTGGCAATTAAAAAAAGAAGATAGTTGACAGATGGCTGGATAGATGGTTAGACACGCGGAAAAAAACTTGATCATCCCGAACGTCAACCACGTGATTCTATCGTTAGATCGTGTGGATACCGGTCCTCAAGGTACAATTGTTTCAGCTTTTCTGTTATGTCGGAAAGTTTGCACAATAAAATGTGGGGGGCAAAGCAGGAAGGTGATCAAAAGATCTGTGGTTTGGAAAGGTCGTTCTGACCACCAGATCGGTAAATGGAAACTGCTGACCGTGGCAGGGGTGAGGACAAGGCAGCTGTTTGGAACTCCCATACACCGCCCCTGGAAAAGCACCTGTGAAAACGGCCCCGTCTACCCTCTGGCACAGTAAGTCCCCTCCTCGGCCCCGAAGAAGCCCATACGCTTGTATACCACAAGGCATAGATAAGAATGTTGACAGCAGCCTTGTTCACCATAGCCCTGAACTGGAAACAACATGATTACCAGCGGCATGGATTAAACATTGTCTATTTCCACTATGCGCTACTACAGAGCCACAAGCATAAACGAACGGGACACACAACATGGCGAATCCTCAATGCTGAGCCCAGGGCAGCAGACACAGTCGAGTACGTGCGATGTGATTCCATTTATATCACGTTCCAAAGTCACGCCACGCTAACTGTCAGGGCTGGAAGACAGAAGAGTGCCTGCCTTGGATGGGGGTGACAACTGGGGAGAGGCATTGAGCAAGAGTTACCAGAAGCTGGCAGGGCTCTCTTTCTTGATCTGGATGATTCATTGAATGTAGAACTCCTGAGATGCATGTACAAAACCATCCAGCTTGTACTCAGGATTTGGGCACCTTTCTGCATGTGTGTTGTAATTAGATAAAAATAAAGTTTATTAAACAATTGGGAAAAAAAGGAAACCTATTCAACCTTCATTCAAGGGCACCCTTGCCTTAAACCTGATCCCCCAGGGGCTTTTGGAGAGGCAGCCAATTTGTTTCCACCACTCTGAGCAGCCTGGGACGGACTCCACACCAGATCTAGGGCAGGCAAAGACCTTGGCATTTGTCAGATCTGCAAGGTCATCGGAGGGGAAAGAGGCATCGGAGGCTTTGATGCCTGACTAGGCCGGGGAGCCCACAAAAGTCCTAGAAAGTTTGGCACACCAGCCTCAATCAGAGTGAATCATAAAGGAGCGCTCCAGCCCAAGCCTGTGCAAGATCTGGGCACACAGAGGCCGTGGGTGAGAACGTTTCAGATCAGTAAGAGCTACAGCGGGCCTGCTCTCCTGCCCCAAGCCGCCATCCTCAAACAATCCCCCGCCTGTATTAATCCTCTAAAAGGGCTTCGATAAAAATCTACTAAAATTAACTCGGTAGAGACTCTTTTGTAAAGGAATACTCACCCTTCAGATACATTTCGTGTTGGCGAGGTTTCCGTGTTCAGATGACAGGTTACTCAATGCAAGGTCTGCTTTTTTTCTTTTTTTATAATGGGCTCCAATTTTCCGCGAAGAGAAGGGAGAGAGGTTGGCTGACAGGTGAGCCGCAGCAGGCAGTCTAACTCCAGATAGAAGAATCAGGCCTCCCCACGATGACAGCGAATCGCATACTGGCCTTGTCTGTGTGCCTTCCTATGTGTGATAAAACGTTAACAATGGAATTAGAAGTTGCGGGTCTCAGACTCGGACATGAATTGGCGATAATAAGCACAATCTAAAGTATTATCCAATTTAACCAATAGTTGCGCTGTGCTAACGGGCCCAGAAAAACCGACCACCAATAATCGCAGACTCGTGGTGAGCGCCGTACGTTTAATAAAAATGCATAGAGCAAGTGCATGTGTGTGGGTCTTGGCAGAGCCGGCTTTAGACTTTTGCAAGCTGTGGACCGTTTCAGCCCGCCTAGAATGGTCTCGTGGGCTTGGCTTCTCCCAGCAAATACCCTCACAGACTTGGGTGATTCCCCCCAAGAAGCTCTGCAACAGGGCTCCTGTGTCCCCAGTAAATTTGAGAAGGGCCGTGTTCAAGCAAAACACACTTGTGTTGACAAGGCTAGGGGGAAACGGGCTCCAACCTGGAGGTAAGGAACCCCCGCCTCGGGGCGGGGGTGGGGTGGGGTACAACCGGGCAGTCAGTCTTTGCAAATTAAAGATGCACGTGGCCTCTGCCCCCAGCGACTCCAGTCCCTGGCACCTTCCCTACAGAGATGTTCCCACAAGTACCAAGTGAGGTGCAGACCGGGATATTCGTGGGTGGCATTGTTTAGAATAATAAAGGCCCGGAAACAGCCCCACTCTCTCTCCAAGGGGGTCTGGCAACATTATCTCGGGCACGCACGGCAGCCAGCAGCCAGCGTTTACTGAGTGCTTACTTCGCGCCAGGCAGTGACCTCTACCCTTCACGAGTGTTCTCTCATCCAATCTGCACAAAACGCTCTGAGGTAGACGCCGTTATTAACCCCAGTCCCCAAACGAGGAAACTGAGTCCCTAAGAGATTGACTCGTGGGTTTCCACACTAAACGACTGCTTTGTAGTGCAGCAGGGATCTAAACTCCAGAGTTAATGCTCCTTCCCTCTTCATGATAAAGTATCTTCCCAGTGAAAATTTGAATCACCAGTACAATGGAATCCCCTGGAGCCATAAAAAAAAGACAAGACCGCTCTGTGTGTACTCACATCACGTGGTTTCCAGATAGATGAAGTGAAAGAGTCAAAACGCAGAGCAGCGTGGGGGAATGCCACCATTTATATGGGAGAAAAAAAGAGTTTATAAATATATTGTGGACTATCTTTAGAAAGACGTACAGGAAGCTGGTAACTTGGGGGCCTCCGAGAAAGGGAACCGAGTAGTGGCTGGAGGAAAAGATGGAAGAAAAACTTACATTTCTGTTTTGAATTTGTTTTTAGCTTTTTATTTTATTTTGAAGTAATTTCAAATTTATAGAAAAGTTGCAAAGAACTGCCTATACCCTTCACCTGGATTCACCGATTGTTACTGTACTGGGATTTTCTGTTTTACTGTGTCCACGTGGTACCTCTTGGAAATAAAAACTAACAAGACCAAGTAAACAAACATTTTCTACCTCAGAAATTCTAGAGAGTATATGATGCTAGATGTTCAATCTCTCAGAAGGAAGCCAACTGCATAGCTTTTTCAGGAAGTCAACCTTGAAACACTCAACCTCTGGAACAGGCGCTTCCTCACCCAGAAGAATGTAATGTGCCTGAGCCTAGGGTTGTAGAGAAGGGGTGTAAGGAAGCTTCCAGAAGTTTAGAGCTGAGGCCAGAAGCAGCTGTGCCTTGTTCCAGGCATTGGGCAGGACAGGGCAGGACTGCAGCAGGTGGGGACGAAATGAAGATAATGCCAGGTGTCCAGGCAATGCCAGAGAGCCCTCCCAATCCTACTTAGTCCCTTTTATCATCTGCTCAGGCCCTGGTGCCACTGAGTTCAGCGCCTGAGATGGACTGAGTTCCCTTACCCTGTGAGCCAGATACCAGGGGAAAAACCCAGGTCTAAACACAAGGAGGGCAGAGGTGAATTTCCTGCCGCCTTTAAAGGTCTTGTCTCCCCTGAGCACTTGCTACTTAATCCAGGAGTCTGTCACTTGCTTCCTTCCCGGCCCAGCCACTGGGGCTCTGCTACCCTATAATCATCTGCCCTGATTTTTCCAGAGCTTTTCAAGGGTCATCAGCCTGTTTCTTGTGTGCGTCATTCTTTCCTGCCCTCACCCTCACCTGGGATTTTTGTGAAGCCACGGCTGTGTCTCCAGTTCAGACTGGGGCTCCCTGAGGGCATGTCTGTATCTTCCCCCTCAGACTGGGATTCTTGAGGCCAGGGCTGTGTCTCCCCCTCAGACTAGGGCTCCCCGAGGGCAGAGCTGTGTCTCCCCTCAGACTGGGGCTCCCTGAGGGCAGAGCTGTGTCTCCCTCAGACCTGGGCTCCCTGAGGCAGGGCTGTGCTCCCCCTCAGACAGGGGCTCCCTGAGGCAGAACTGTGTTGGCTCCCTGAGGCAGAACTGTGTTTCCTCCCTCAGACTGGGGTGCCTGAGGACAGGGCTGTGTCTCCCCCTCAGACTGGGGTCCCTGAGGGCAGGACTGTGTCTCCCCTCAGACTGGGGTCCCTGAGGGCAGAACTGTGTCTTCCCTCAGATTGGGGCTCCCTCAGGGCAGGGATGTGTCTCCTCCCTCAGACGGGTCCCTGAGACAGGGCTGTGTCCTTCCTCAGACTGGGGCTCCCTAAGGACAGGGCTATGTCTCCCCCTCCCCCTCAGACTGGGGCTCCCTGTGGGCAAGGCTGTGTCTCCCACATCAGACTGAGGCTCCCTAAGACAGAGTTGTGTCTTCCCTCAGAATAGGGTTCTTCAAGTCAGAGACCTGGAGAGCCATAGATTGGGCACTGTCCCCCTCCTCCATCCCTTTTGGTTCCAAAGCCAAGGCTGTGTGCAGGCCCCTATTTCACACACCTCCTGATCTGGGTGCATGCACCCCCTGAGGCCTTTTGCCTTCCTGCAAGGCCTGTAGCTGACAGTGGCGGGCCAGTGGTGGGGCCGTTGCATAACCGCGGCCTGGCCGCAGGTTTCCGATGATTCAGCACTATGGCCTGCACGGGACTTCTGTGGGGCCGGACCCAGCACAAGGCTCCTCAGAATCAAGGGACAGGAGGTCCAAGGAGTCTGGCTCACCTGGGACTCCACACTGTAACCCTGACACACTGAGAAGGGGACACACTTCCTGGGCCCCTCCTGGCTGCCCTGGGCCTGAGTATAGGTACCTGGGCCTGGGTTGGGGTTCCAGCCTGGTGTCGGGCTGGGAGAGCCATCTTGCCATTGAGAGCCGCATTGTTGGGGCTATAAACCCCTCCAACAGGGTGCAGCCTGGGAGGAAAGGGGCCTGGTGGCCAGCAAAGGAACCCCAAGGGCCAGCCTAGGCCTGGGGGGCCAGATTGGCAGTTCTTTTTCAAACCACTAGATGTCACTTCCATTTCAAAGGAACCCACTGGTTGGAATTTTCCCCAGTCAGGTGCCCCCATGTTCTTGGCGTCTTAAAGGCACATAGGCCACAGGAGAAAACTCCACTTTCTCCTGAGGACCCAGATGCTGGAAACCTGGCCAGGAGCAGCCTCCAAGCCTGAGCCGAAGCTTCCAGGAGCTCCATAACATCCCGCCCCACCCCTACGGAGAGCCAGAAGGGGCAGAACTCCCTCTCCTCATCCCCCACCCATCCTATAGGTTATTATGGGGACGGTGTGTCCTGAAACCAAAAATAAAACACAGGGTCAAACTACTGTGAGTATATTTAGGGGGACAATACTTGAAACAGGGGATACACACCGCCAGAGATCCTTCTCAGGGCCAAGAGATTCTGAATTCACCAGGGCTGTGTTGTCCATCCCCCTGGCTTTGGACCACCAATATACTAACGACGAATTTCTGTTGAGGAGAGCTCTGAAGGGAGGTTTGAGGGACCCAGCTTTTCTCCACCCGTATCCCCAATATTCAGCTGGCGCCTCTTAGTTGACTGATGCCAACTGTAACAACTCACAATGTGTTTTATTCCACTGCAGCCCCCCAACATCGGTCATAAGGTTAATATCATTTTAACTCCATTTCACAGATGCAGAAACAGAGATGTGGAGGGTTAGGAGAGAAAGCTCTTCCCTGGAGTCTCTTGCTGCTCTCACTTCCTCTCCCTCAGTCAGACCCCCACCGGGCTGGGGCCGGGTGCCAGCTCGTGGGTTTCACCCACAGCTCAGGTGGCTGCTTCAAGATGCATTCCCTTGAGCTCATTAATTAGCACGGGCTTCTACCCAGTGGTTTCCAAACTTGGTTGCACATTAGAATCACCCGGGGAGCTTTTAAAACTCCTGATGCTCAGGTCGCCCCCACACCAGTGAATTAAAAATGCTGGGGAGCTGGAGTGAGAGCCGCCACCGGAATGATTTTAAAGATGTCCAAGAGGATCCGATGAGGAGCCGGGTTTGGGGAGTACTGCTTTAACCACCTCGCTCCCAGCCAACCGCCTGACCGCTGCGGATTTACCCAGAGGTCTGTGGGGGTGAGGAGTGTGGGCTGTGGCGCAATTAGTGATGACTGGGCTTATATTTTATAAGAGGGTGCTCAGTAAGAAAGACCTCACCCTCTAGGCGGGCAGATAGTGTTACTTCTCTCCAGAGGTGGGACGGGAGCTCAGAGAAGTGAGGCCACTTGCCTGGGGCCTCGGCTCCTAAGTTAGCAGAACTAGGCCTAAAACCCAAGTCTTGAAAGTTCTCGAACCCAGTCTGGGCCCCTCTGGAGTTCTCTAAACAGAGGCGCTGGTCTCTGAGGATAATGCGTCTGAGACAAGGTCAGCGTCTCCCAGAGCCGTTAGCTTAACACAAAGAAAACAGTTCCCAGTCAGCATCTGACCCCTCGCCCCGGCCACTGAGCGACATCATAGCCACCACTGACCCTTTATCTCAACCACAGGCTCACTCCATCCTGGACGCTGCTTGACCCCTAACCCTGACCACCGCCAACCCCTCATTGAGACCACAGGCTGCCCTGACACTGTCCACTGTCCCACTCATGTTCAGCATGGCTCAGAATGTGCCGTGTTCGGGGAAGCCAGTCACAGTGGCAAGAACGAGCCCGACATATGATAATCACGAACAAGAACAGAATGAACACAAGGAGGCCCGTGGACCAGACAGGAGGCGTATTGGTAGGCATGAGTTCTTAAAAGGATCTGGGATGTGACTCTCTTAACCATCAGGTTCCCCAAAGCTAGAAAACCTCCAGGCAATCCTCCCACCTCCCATCTTCTCTTCTCCATGTACCCAAGGCTCACACTTCCCCATCGTCTGATCAGACACACATGCATGCGCGCGCGCACACACACACACACACACACACACAATCATACTCACATACCTCCTTGCTCCTGCTGTCCCCAGGCTGGAATGTCCTTCTGCCTCCCCACATCCCTTCTCCAGGATCCCCCCAAGGCCTTGCCTCCCCAGGAAATCTACGAGGCCCACAGGGTCCCATGATGTCCATGCTTACTGACCCCCTCATTAAGTGTCACCAGGCCCAAGAGAGCAAAGAGCATGCCGCTGAAGCCCCGTCACAAGATGAGGAGGTCAGGGCCCATGCAGCCGCAGAAGGGAAGGTCAGACGGCAGCAGGGACACTTGCCTTCACACGCACTCCCATACGCACACACTCACCAAGTGTGTTTATAGAGTTCGGAGCAACTGTAAACTTGGCCGGCTCTGGCTGCCTCCAGGAGAGGGAGAACCATAAACACCTCCTGCTCCAGCCAGTTCCTCCCACAAGGCAAGTCACCCCCCAGGATCTGGACGCCTCACCATCTCAGGGAACGGGCTGTACCCATCCACTTTCTGCTCAGTGAATGACACCTACTCTCCTGTCCCCAACACAGGAGAAGGGCTCCCTCCCAGGACCCTGCTCGCAGTCCTCCTGAGCCTTTGCCCCAGCTACTCCTACCCTTGGGAATGCCTCGCCCTTCTCTTCTTCCATGCAACCTGACCACCCAGAAAGGCTCATGTTAAGTCTTAGCTCCTCTAAGACACCTCCACTGATCTCCATCACACATAATAAATGCTTTCCCAGAAGAGGCTTTAGGACAAGGGAAAAAAAGCATCTGTGGAATAAGACCTCGTATTTCACTATTAGGAACTCATTCCTTTGGCTTAAGAATGGCTCTCTCCTCAGGAAGGATCCCTGGGTATTTATTGTAGACATGCCCCATCAGAAGCAGTCAGTATGTAGGCAGGCACCAGCTTGGAGCACAGGTTCTGGCTCAAACTCTGTCACTACCCATTTGGGGGGATCTTGGCCTCTCTCAGTGCACAGTGGGGGGGAGGGGTGCCCACAAAGCTCCAGGGTCCCTCAGCTCCAGTAGATAGTGACTTCTCCTTCCAACCAAGATTTTTTTACTGGGAAATCACACACTTGCCTTGACACTTTGAAATGTCACCATAATTTTAAAGGGGAAGAGCAATCTTCCTAAGTCGAACCTGAAGCAAGATACAATTAGGTTAGCTGTAAGGGGGCACTTCCAGACTGTACAAGGCTCAGGGAGTTGTAGAGCAAAACCACAGGATGTCTCCTCTGGAAATCTTTAAAATGCAAGAAAGATGCTCCTCGAAGGCCAAGTCTGACTTTGCTGGATGCGGCCCTTTTATTATTACTATTAAAAAGAGAGAGCGTGTGACCTCTCTTTGAGCAAGGAAGGGGGGGCAGGCATTGATGGAATTCCCAGTGCCGAATGATAGAGAGCTGAATGCACCCAGGGCCTCACCCCTACCTCTTCCATTGTCCCCCGTTCTCCTTAATGAAGGCTCAAACCAGAGCAGCCAATGAGGCTTGGAAAATCTGCCTGTTGTGTGAGGGGATTTTCCATAAATCTCCCTCATTCAGGTGGCGACAGCCCCGTGCCCTGTGGAGGGAGGGCTGCCCAACTCCTGGGGACCCTCGTTAAGAACAGGTGCTTTCTAGCCAGCTCCCTACTCCTCTGGGCCCCTCAGCTGCCGGGCAGGCTTGAGAGTAGGAGAGGAAACCCCCCAGCTTCCTTGGAGCCTCCTCCAAAGAAAATGACCTTGGACCCCTTCAGGCCTTCCAGGGCAACGAAAGGGGCTCTCACTCACCAACGGCATGGGAGTTGGGAGGGTTGAGTGGTGTAAATTTGCTTGCCACCCATTCAGGTCCCCCCTGTGAAACATCACAGACCTGTACTGGGAAGTATGGTAGCCACTGGCCACTTGTGGCCAGTTACTTTTAAATGAATTAAAATTAGGTTTTACAGGGACGCCTGGGTGGCTCAGTGGGTTAAGCCTCTGCCTTCGGCTCAGGTCATGATCTCAGGGTCCTGGGATCGAGCCCCACATCGGGCTCTCTGCTCAGCGGGGAGCCTGCTTCCCCCTCTCTCTCTGCTTGCCTCTCTGCCTACTTGTGATCTCTCTCTCTCTGTGTCAAATAAATAAATAAAATCTTCAAAAAAATAAAATTAGGTTTTACAAATTCAGTCATTCAGAGGCATAGTTGGAGGGCTCAGTGGCCATATGTGGCTAGTGGCTCCTGTATCCACAGTGCAGATCTAGAACACTCCCACCATTTATTCTTTTGGATGACTCTCCTTATAACGAGTATTAGGCAGAGCAGCTTCCCACAGGCAAGGAGGGACCCGCTCAAGGCAGAAATTCCGGCATCAACAACAGGAACAGAAGTCTGGTACTGACAATGGAGAAGTCTCCAAGGACTCAGGAGGCCCCATCTGAGGGGGAGATACAGCTGAGGGAGCTCCCAGCCCAAAGAGGGTTAAATAATTCCTTGGCCAGATCTTGTTTTCCAGAGCAGGTGAGGACGAAGGGTCCAGCTGTCACTTAGCAGGCTCATTAGCGATGTCTTCTGGGGCCTTGCCCTCCCCAGGGATAATTATTAACAGGCCTCAGGTGTGAGAGAGCCTGCGCCCAAGGCCCCGCCCTCCCAGTTCCACCGACTGGGCCAGCTGGGCATCCTGGGGGACCCAGAGCTGAGAGTGGCACCTGGAGACAGCCCCAGGCCTGAGTCCTGCCCCTCAACCCCCCACACTGAGCCAACCTTGCTTCGTGTTTGATAAGATGAACCCCCAGCTGGGGGACAGGGCGCTAACCAGGAGAGCTGCCTACCACCTCCCCATGAAACCATGGAGACCGTTCTGCATTGGGGATCCATCCCTGCAGCCTCAAAGGGGAAGGTCTAATCTCCCCAAATCTGGGCACGGCCTCTAGCCATGTCAGCAGGAATTTTCCACATGTGCTGAGATTTCTGTTTGCCTTCCCCATTAGCTCAACAAGCATGGATGGAAAGATGACTAAGGTAATTAGTGACTGTAGCCATCAGTCAGGGACCAAGGGGCCAGGCCAGGACGAGATGCATGGGTTGGAGTGGGGCTGGGGAGGCTGTGAGTCAGCCAGAAAGCAGGAGGACTCGGGGCCTACGCTGGGCCTGGGAACCTCAGGCCTGAGGGAAGGGGGCCCAGGAACAGAGACAGCAAATGATGGCTTCAGCCTCATTACCATGGAAACAGCTCCAAACAGAGGCTCCTGCTACCAAAGAGGGTGCAAGTCCCTGATGGGTCAGTGGGCACAGGGTTATTGACAAAGGACTGGGGAATGCCACTGGAGAACCCAGCCCAAACCTCTTGCTGATGGATGGAGAAAAGCAGGTTCTTAGAAACTTCTTCCTGTGGCACATCCCAAGCAGGCCCCAGCCATCCTCCATTTCAATAGGCTCATGATTCTTTTGTTCATATGCTTCTATTAATAAAAATTCCGTGATATGTGCCCCTACATATGTATATTTATTTGTTTAAATTTACATGTCCTACCATACCAATAAATTATGTACATTATTGAAAAATAATGTACATATAGACATTTTTTAAAGGGTGAAAGAAAAAATAAATAGAAGCTTCCAGTGCTTCCCCAAATATCAATGGGCCAGCCTTGGACACCCTGTTTGGAGACCACTGATGTACTTGAAGAGTGTGGGTGACACATTGCTCACTAAGCTCCTTAAATGAGCAAATGTTTCTGTGTTTGCAAATTCAACATCAGCCAGTCCTTCCAGGTTAAGGTTAAGATTAGTTGCTATCTCAAAATTGGTTTGAACTTGAGCTGACCCTCATGCTGGGGGAGAGATGGTGGCCGCGCTGGCAACGTCAGCTGACAACGGGCTCAGAGTGCCCCCCAGCCCCCGTCGTGACCGTGCTGTGTTCTTCCCCCTGCGTGGACCGCTTTCCCCGCCCCTGACAGCGAGTCATCCCTTCAAACTCCAGCTCTGCTCTCTTCCCTTCTCGGGGACATCTTCCCTCAGTCTCGGGCTGGTCAAGTGTCCCTCCTCTACGTTCCCGAGGCCCAGGATGGATACCTCCATTCTGGTATTTGCTGGGTTTTGTGCTGGAAGGATGTGTTTAACCCTCTGCTCCCTCGCTAGCCTGTGAAGTCCTACAGGGCAGGGGCGGCTCGGCCCATCTTTGTCTCTCCAGCGGCCAGCGCACACAGACACAGACGGTCGGACAAACCTGCTCATATCCCCACAGCACTGCCCATTCTGATGTTTCGAGCCCTCTTGGCTTCACATGCAGAGCAGGCCAGGAAGGCCAGGGACTTGACCCCAAACCCCAGGATCTCAACTAACGACCACAGAATGGGGGGCAGGGGGGGATGATGCCCGAGCTCATTTCCCCTTGGGTGGTCACTTTGAGGTGACTATTCTACCCAGTCTCCAAGGGGTCCCCAGCGCACCCCACCCCAGGTGCCTACAGCGGGCATCCGCCCAAGCACGCATGTTCTATTGGCTTCCTTCCTTTCTCTGCCTCATTTCCTCACTCCCTGACCACCGGTTCATGGGATCACCTCCCAAATCAGCTACTGGTGCTCAATTCCTCATCTTGATGGGGAACTGGCCCAAGATGCCGTCACAGAGTTAGGTGCTCGACACAGTCTAATCAAGGAAGGACTATTGAGCAACTTCTGCGTCCCAGTCATGGAGGGTTCAAAGAGCGGAAAGCTCACCGGGCTGGAGCAGTAGAAGAAAGTTCCTGAGAAGGTAGATGGAACTGAGCCATTGGTGGTGGGGGGGTGGGGGTGGAACTGGCAGACAGCAGTGGAGATGGAATTCCTAGGAGAAGGAGGGACACGAGCCAAGGAGGCTGGCAATCGGGCGACCAATCAAGAGGGCAATGAGGAAGCACTAAATGACACATCTTATCCCTGCCACAAGAGCTTTTCCCTTTTCCATGCCTCGTTCACAGTTTCCTCTTTCCTTGAATTCAGAGCGTTGGCAGCTAAACCTGGGGCTTGGCCTCTTGGGGGGAGGGGCTTCTCAGAAATTCCATGCCCTGGCAGAGAAGCAAGCCCCCTCCCTGCCCCCGCCCTTTGGAACGATCCTCATTAAGAGCTTTCCCAAGACAGCAAAGGGATTAGGCTGACTTCTGGGAAGGCGGCTGCCTCCACCTGCCCCTGTCCCTGTGTCTGCAGAAAGGAGGGAAGCCGAAGGAAGGAGGAGGGGATTCTCTGGGCTCTTCTGCGGATCATTAGGTACAATTAAAAGCAGGCGGTGAAACAAATCTGGGCATGCTGACCGTGGGCCCTGTCCATGCCCTCATCCACTCTGGCTTCTGGGGGTCCTGCCTTAGCTGGCAGCCATCCAAGCAGTGGCATCCACCATCCATGGGCAACCACACTCAGCTAGAAAGAGCTTGTCCTGAGGCAACAGGCTCAGCCCCCACCCCTTAGACCTGAGCTCAGAGAGGGCTGGCCTGGGGGTCCAGACACTTGCGCCCCGCCTGCCTCTGCCATCTGCTGGTTGGGAGACCTTGGGTGAGTTCCTTACCTTACACGTGACTTAGTTTCCCCAGCTGTACCATAAAGGAACTGGGTACTGTCCAGAGTCACTTCAACTCCAGTGTTTTATATTCTAAGTCTGACCTGCTTTGTGTCCGAGATTCTTCAGTCCAGAGATTCTGGGGTGCCGACCCACAGATCACACTCAGCGGCTCTGGGGTCCCAGGCTGGGGCCCAGGTGCTGTTGTAAACACTGTGGCATTCAGACGGAAGGAGGTCCAGCATCTGAACACTCAAGCATGTTCCAGGGGGAGAAGATCCTACACCAGCCCTTCTCTGAGCCTCTCACGCCTCAGCCATGCCAGGCCCACATAGTTCGGGTGAGGTTGTCTCTGACCCCTCCTTGAGGAAGGAATCTCAGGAAAGAGTGCTGATCACCTAGAGCAAGAGTAGGTTCACATGGAACAAATCATGAAGTTAACCTTGTTTTCTCCTTCTACAGGGTGTCTGGTCCTGAAGGACACCACAAATATTGTGATTCTAGCAAGACTAAAAGGGGCTTGGCATCTAGTCATTCATTGGAGCCTCCCGTGCTATGGTTCTCCTATACCACAGAGGAGCAGCCTAGAAAAATGCCATGGTCTTTGGTGGAGGAGGTTAAACCTCAAGGCAACTTCCCCACTGGTGTGAGGTCCCAGCAATGTGGCCCCGATCTGGGAGAAGGCTCTAAGCTGATACACCCAAGGCCCCACCCAACCCATCCATAGGCAAGGATAAGCTGATGTGGCTTTTCCAGGCGCCTTCAGATCTGGAGATGACTTGGGTGGGTCTTGCTGCATTAGAGTCTCTCCCTGGGCCAGGTATCCACAGATTAAAGCAAATAAGGTCAGGTGCTTGAGCCCTGCCTCGACAGCCGGGCCCAGGGAAATCCTTCACTCCCCAACAGAATACTGCATCCTTTACCTCCCAGCCACACACCTCGTGAATAAAAGCATGTCCAAGTTAGAACTATAGTAAGATACAATTTTTCACCTATCAGATTGGCAAAAATTAAAAGAAATTTTTTTTTTTGATAGCACACTTTGTTGACCAGGCTGTAGGGAAATAATCACACTCCTCCATTGCTGGTGGAAGTTTCATTGTTACAATCTCTGCCGAGAACAATTAGGCAATATGTATCAAGATTACAAACACATATAACCATTGACCAACAATTCCAGGTCTGAGAATTGATGCTACAGATATACCTAGTACGTGGGAAATGACGCATGTACGAGATTATTCACTGCAGCATTGTTTGTAAAAACTAAAGAAGGAAATGACCTAACTCAACAAAGGACTGGTTGAATAAATGACAGATCAGCCATACAATGGAATATTAGGCAGCTATAAAAAAAAAAAAAAAAAGCTCAAGGCATTCTTTACATACCACTATCAAGAGCCCTCTAAGATGGAGTAAACTGAAGAGGTAAGATACAGAAGCATGTGTAAAGTATGCTACCTTTTTTGGAGAAAGGGGACAAAATAAGAATAGAAATTTAAAAATTCATGCCGTCCCTCACGGAGGCAAGGCAAAAACTCAAGGGATTTGGAACGAACTTTCCCTGGCCACTTCTCCACCTTAGAATAAGAATATAAGAATAATCCTGTCCTCAGACCTGCCCCTCATCCCTCAGGGCCTTTGCACTTACAAGCTAGTCTCCGCCCTCCGCCCTGACCTTATTAAGACCAATTGTCCTTGGCCAATGAGGAAAGAGCAGGGGTGGGGCTTAATATGTAAATGAGGTACTGGGTCCAGTGGGCGCCAGCCTCTCCCAGGTCCCCCTTCAAAGGAACAAAAGTCTGTATTCTGGCAGTCCCTCGCTTGTTCACACTGCAAGTGATGATTTGGTTTCAGCGCTAAAGTGTATGTCCTCCCTTTGAAATTGATTGCTCTTACTGTTTTCCTTGTACTTAAACTGCAAATTGATTTTCGTTTTTGAGTTGTGCATAAGCTGAAAGTGAAAGGTATTTTATATCTAGTTGTATGTCTGCATATATCTAAGCAAACTTGATTTGAGTTAATACTGGGGTCCCATGAGAATATTTTTCCTTGAAATGAGGTCCTAGACGTTATTGATGGTTGAGAAGAATCTGTTTGATTACAAGCTTCTCAAAGGCCTAGAAGAAATCTTTTTTTCTTTTGAGTGTGAAAGTGGAAGGGGATATCTTCTCGGGAACACAGTAAATGCTTAGTTAATGTATGTCAAAGTAATGATCTAATTTAAGCAGGAATCTCAGCGGCAAGCAGGCGAGATCCGGTCCCCCTCCCTCACTGATTGCAACGGGCAAGAAAGGAGAGCAGACGGCGCATGGCCCAGCGCCCACACCTGGCCTGCATCCTCCAGGCACCTGCCTGGGAATGGGGGTGGTGGTGGAGACAGACCAGGGCAGACCACTGCCGATGTCGGGCGCGGTCCCCCAAGTCGATGGGAGCGCGTTCCTGAGATAGGGGTGCGATGGTTGGAATGTGAGACCAGAGGCAGTGATGGACCATGCCAGCCCAAGAGCTGAACAAATATTGACCCTGAGCAGGGCAGCCTCTTGAAAGCCCTCCATGGGATGCCTCTCGGTGTTCCCCTATCTCCAGCCAGCCTCACAGCAGGATGTCTCCAGCCGGGGTGGGGGTGGGGCTGGGGGAGGAGAGTGCTGACTCCCCCTCTGGGGCCCAAAGCCCAGAAACCCTGCATCACCTCAGTGGTCCTGGCATGAGATTCCAGGGGCTTCCACGCCTGGGTCCCACTGACCTCTGGGCTCTCCAGAGGTCTCCAGATGTGGGTGGCACCTGGATTAGGATATATGCCTCCCTGGAGGCAGGTTGCTTTTAAAATGCTCCACGGAGGCCCTCTCCCCAGGTCCATCATTAAAAAAGAAACCCACTACAGGCCAAGGACAACTGTTCTCCTAATTATTAATAATGATAAGTAACATTTATTTATTTTTGTTATAGATTTTTATTTGTCAGAGAGAGAGGTAGGCAGAGGGAGAAGCAGACTCCCCACTGAGCAGGAAGCCTGATGCAGGACTCGATCCCAGGACCCTGGGGTCATGGTCTGAACTGAAGGCAGACACTTAACCAACTGAACCACCCAGGTGTCCCAATGATAAGTAACATTTAGTAAGAGCTTTTTGTGTGCCAGGCACGAGATGCTTTACATGTATTAACCCATTTAATCCTCACAACAAGCTTGGGAGGTAAGTATTTTTCATCCCCATTTTACAGATGCAGAAACTGACTCACAGGGAGAGTGAGAAGTGCCAGATGGAGAAAAGCCTCTCAAAGATACCATGTAAAACATGTAAAACATGGAAATGGGGGGTCTTTTAAGAATTCTGGGTACCAGTCTCCTTTTACAGAAGGGGACACTGAGGCCTGGAGCGGGGATGGCCTGCACAAGGTCACTCTGGGCTGAAGAGCAAAGGCACTGAGTCAAAGGTGCGGCTGAGCGGCCGACATTCCTAGGGAGCTGACTGCTGAGCCTTGGGGTTACCTGAGGTCTTGTCTTCCAAGATCCCAAATGCTTTGTTTTCTTTTCCCGTAGGCCTGATACTCTGGGCAGACACCCCCGGCCCCTCTCCCCATCGGATAGCTTTCTCCTTTCCCATCTTATTCACCTTAACCCTGACATTTTCCCCACATCATGCCAACAAATCGCTTTCCAGGGCCCAGTCCCAGGGCCCTCTCCTCTGTGGCCTCTTCGGGATGTTTTCCCAAAACCTCTATGGGCCTCAGTTCCCCCCACTTGTCCAATGAGGACATTTGGGCCGGATTGTGCCAAGACCCTTCCTCTGTACCTCTGAGATGCTAGGAATCTCAGATTCTATTTCTGTACTTGACAGAGGGGCTGCTGTCCCCACCTGGGCCTCCTGGGACCCTGCAGGCAGCTGGGGTCTCCCTCTCGGTTTCATAGCCAGGCTGGGAGGGGAAGGTGAAGACTGGAGATGGGAAGACGAGCAGGGTATTCAAGGGGTTTACCCCATTGCCACCCCGCAGTCTCCCAACCAGATTTCCACCGCTCCATCCCCACATGCTGTTCCAGCCTCCAAGCCCTGGTCCAGACTTCTAGGACCCCTCTGCCAGTGAGGAAAGAAAAGGGAATGTAGGCTGGAGTGGGGTGGAGTGAGCCCCGTCCCAGGACAGAGTGGGGTGCGGTTGGCGGTAGCCCACTGGCCTCATAGCCTGGTCTCCCCTCAAGGATGCTGAGGAAACCTATCTGGGACTGGGATGGGCGCCTCCAGTTTTGCCAAGGGCAGCTCCTTCTCTTTAGAAGGAAACACAGCCTGGGCCCGTGTGTGTGTGTGTGTGTGTGTGTGTGTGTGTGTGTGTGTGTGGCGCGTGCACCCCACCTGCCCCACCCCAGGCTTGCCCTTGCCTTCCCAGGTCAATGACCTCTGGAACTCTGAGAACACTCAGGGCCTCCCATCCTTCTGCCTGGTTCCAGGTCAGACTCACTGAATGAGATCCCCAAGTAAAGAGAAACCTGCTGGGCCCTCTCCTCAGCGCTCGCTGCCCACATGCTCCTTGGGGAAAGGGAGGGCAGCCCCCAGATCCCCACACAGCCCAGGACTCTGGCCCACGCTGGCTCAGCCCAGCTCAGTCTGAGTGGTAGGAGAGTCTGTGTCCTGCAGGGGAGACTCTCAAGGAGGCGCCAGCCTCCCGCGTGCCCTCAGGACATGCATTCCCTGGTTCCTGGAGAGACTGGAAGCAAGGAAGGACACAGACATCTTCTGAGACCCAGGGACGAGCACTCAGGGGAAATGAATGCTCAGGTGTTGGCACACTGAGCAGGCTAAGAATGAAGGAGGTTTCCTGGGATGGGAAGGAGGAGCCAGGCCCAGGGCAGAAGTGGGTGCTTCAGAACACAGAGGAGCCCCTTCATTGCTCTCACATAGTTCAGAGGAGCTGGGCTTGGGAACTCCATGAACACAGGGCTGTCTCTCCTCAGATGGGGGCTCCCTGAGGCAGGGCTGTGTCTCCCCTCAGACTGGAGGCTCCCTGAGGGCAGGGTTGTGTCTCCCCCCTCAGACTGGGGCTACCCGAGGGCAGGGCTGTGTCTCCCCCTCAGACTGGGGCTCCCTGAGGGCAGGGCTGTGTCTCCCCTCAGACTGGGGCTCCCTGAGGCAGGGCTGTGTCTCCCCCTCAGACTGGGGCTCCCTGAGGGCAGGGCTGTGTCTCCCTGTCAGACTGGGGCTCCCTGAGGGCAGGGCTGTGTCTCCCCCCTCAGAGTGGGGCTCCTTGAGGGCAGGGCTGTGTCTCCCCCTGAGACTGGGGCTCCCTGAGGACAGGCTATGTCTCCCCCTCAGACTGGTTGTTTGAGGGGGTAGGAATCAGTTGTTTTCCTCATCAGACTGGAAGCTTCTAGAATAGGAAATAGGAGCCAAGTCTATAAGTTAATGACCAATTCCAAGTCATGACCAGAAAGAAGTCACTTTTTTCTTTTTTGTCATCTAAATTAATTAATTTATCTTTATGGAAAATAAATGTGCCCACACACATTCTGGATATCAAAAAAGTGTTCAGCTCAGGGATGCCTGGGCGGCTGAGTCGGTTAAGTGTCTGCTTTCGGCTCAGGTCATGATCCCAGGGTTCTGGGATCGAGCCCTATGGCGGCTCCCTGCTCAGCAGGGTGTCTGCTTCTCGCTCTGCCTGCTGTTCCCCCTACTTGTGCTAGCTCTCTCTGTCTTTCTCTGACAAATAAATAAATAAAATCTTTTTAAAGAAATGTTCAGCTCGGCCATCAAGCTCATCTACTCTGAGAAACACCTCTTCTACCAGGAGGAACAAAATGAACAGTTAAAATGTCATCTTATTTGTTTTTAAAATTAGATAAAATACCTAAATGGTTCTGATATCAAGGTAATACACGGGGATATACCTTGAGAAACCTCCTGTACCTCCATTCCTCCCCATTCCCTCCCATATGTAATCACTTTAGCTTCTATGTGTCCTTCCGGTTTTGTTTATGCAAATACAAGTAACTTCTCCTGCTTTCCCCTCCCCAGAGAGAACTTCCTGGTAGCTAGAACTAGTCCAATCAAAAACCCAGGTTTGTATCCCAGTCGTGACATCGCCCTGCTTGAATTTCAGGCCCCTCTCCTGGGTGGGGGGGCAGAGGTGACAACCGGTGGCCCTGCGTGCCGTGAGGAAGGAAGCAGCCTATGTAACGGGCCAGCATACAGCAAGTGCTCAATAAGTGAGTGCTGATTGGTTTGGGGTTTTTTTGTTTTTTGGGTTTTTTTTTTTTTTTTAAAGAAAATCTCATCTGAACTCCATGTGTTCCCTGTGCCCTTAAATCGGGCTTAGCTGGGCTTGTTGGCAAGTGGATTTGGAGAGAAGAGGTCTTCAAGTGAGAGGTGGTTTGTGAGAGAGACTGAGGAGTGGGGCGAGGCCGAGGCATGTGTAGAGCCAAGTGGCACTTCTGAGGTCTGCGGGTTCTGAGACTCTCCCAGCAAGGCATCCTGGGCCTGGGAGCAGAAGGCCAGCCTGTGTATCCCCGGCAGCTCAGGGCCCAGCAGCCTCAGAGGCCAGACCGAAACGCTATCTAAGGTACACAGCATTATCTCCATTCCTTCCGCGGGGAGAGCCCAGGCCTCCCAGAGGGCCTGCCTCCCACCACTTCGTTAATATTTACCGCCGCTGGAAAACAGCAGGCACACTCGGCCCAGGCGCCCTACCACCCAGGAACGCACACGGGGGCGCGCGCACCCCTCATGCAGCAGATTGCGTCTGAGGGTCCCCACGAGCCCCTTCCACAGCCAGGCAGGCGCCAGCACCGAGTCCCTGCACGCCCGTGGGCAGCCCGGGCCCCCTCCGGCGCAGGGAAGAACATGAGATACACAACTGAGCCCTCGACGCCCAGCGCACGGGGCTGGGCCGAATCGAGATGTGCCGTGAGTAAACAGAGAATGCACACGGCTTGCAAAGACTGAGCATGAAAAACTCGCGTAGATTATCTCGTGACGTTTTCATGCCTTGATTACCTGTTGAAATGAGACTACTTTTGGTTATTTTAGGTTAAATAAATAAATATACGTACAAATACATAAAATACATTAAAGTGTGTCTCACCTGTTCATTTTAGTCTCTTAAGGTGGCTTGCTGCTTATTAATGTGGGGTGTGGTCACACCACCTCCTCCAGCCCCTGGAGCCCTCTCCACCCCCACCCCCCAACATCACACTGGGAGGACAGGAGCCGTTTCTTTGCTCTCTCCCGCTTTCACTCCAGCGCCCAGACATCTGGGAGAGGAGCGAGGTGGCACTGTGGGCGCTGGCTGCCCCTGACGTCTGCCCCAGCAGTGACAGCGTGTTCTTGGGAAGGCCAAGCCCCCAGCCCTGCGGCCTCGCATGATAACCCTCCTGGCCTCGGTTGATGATCAGATTAGAAGTTGCTCGTTTCATTCAGCTGATCTTGAGAGAAAGCATTGTTTTCCCAAGACTTGAGATTCAGGCATTCAGCAAGTTGTGGGTCACTCCTGGGTCAGAAGTGGCTTGAAATGCTCACAAATTATAAAATTTCATGGAGAATCCACAGTAAATCCAGAAGAAGTCATAGCACCGAGTCTGGTCACGTTTCGGCTCGCGCGCCCTCAGCCTTGTTCCAGCACTGTGAGACGTACCCTCCTAGGAGGGCTCCTCTCGGAACATAGACACACATCCCCACTCCCCGAGTCCACTCCTTTGCAGGCCCTCGGCCCTCTGTGCGCTCTCTGCCTGGACCTGCCGGGTCCACTTCCAGCTCCCCTCCCCCAGCTGAGCTCAGTTCCCCCGTGTGCCTTGCGCTGCTGAGCCCAGCAGGTCAGTCACCTCCCTCGTTCTGGATACGACATGTCCATTAACCCAGCTTGTAATTGCCACGCTCTTCGGATCACTACACGTCACTGCTGACACACCAGGAGCTGTCAACACGCCTCAAGTCTTTTGTACTCAGACAGTTGATGTGTGGGAACCCCATGCCGAGCCTGGTATATGCCACCTTGTATCTCTATGTCCCTCACGGCCACCTCTTGTGGCCCTGCTGGGTCCCCCCTTGCTCCCCAGTGGTTCGCTTTTCCTCCCAAGAGGATCGGTAACATCCAGGCCCTCCCCCAAGTCCTAGCTAATCGGAGGTGGCATGTTACCCCCCACCACCCCCACATGGTGCTCCGGTCCCTCCCAGGGTCTTTCCTCAGTCCTCATCCTCGTTCACCCCTCGGCACCATTTGAAACAGCTGGTCATGCCTCTTCACTGAAACTTTTTTTCCACTTTATTTTCAAGCTATCACACTCTCCTGGTTCCCACACCCCCACCCCCACCTCCTGGCCACTCCTTCTCAGCCTTTGCTGGCACCTCTCTGTGACCCAACTCTGTGACATTAGAATGCCCCATGGCTAGTGCTTGGACCCCTTCTCGTCCTTGTCTTCGCTCACTCCCTGGGTGATCTCAACCAGATGAGAGGCTTTAAATATAAATATATAAATATAAATTGCTGGCTCCCAGACTTCAATCTCCAGCCCAGCCCTCCCCTCTGATTCCCGGACCCGCATGTCCCATTGTTCCCGTTCTTCGCCCCCCGGGTGTCTCACAGGCATCTCAGACTTGGCGTTCCAAACCTGGCCTTCCCGGTGGCCCCATCCCCGCCATCCCATTCACCATCTCAAGATGTCCGGCTGGGTCAATTCCATCCTTCCGGTTGCTCAGACCAAATGCCTTTGCCATCCTATTGCCCTCGTCCCTTTCTTTCACATCTCCTGGCCAATGTGTCAACAAATCCCGTTCGTTCTATCTTCACAACATAGCAGACTCCAACCATTCCTCTGTCACTTCCAGTCAGGTTCAAGCCACTGTCATTTCTCGCTTGGATTTTTGCAAGAGCCTCATGACTTTTGCCCTCTTGCTCTTTGGATCACTAGTTTCCCTGCTCTGCCCTCCGTCTACGCTCAGCACAGCGGCCAGAATCAGCCTATTAAAACCTAATTCAGACGCCACCCCTCCTCTGCGCAGACTCTCCGAGGGCTCCTGCCTCAGAGTAAAAGCACCAGGCTTCACAAGGGCCCCCACCCCCGCACCATCTAGCTCCCCCCCACCCCCGCTCTGTCCCATCTCCTCCACGCTCCCTCTCGCTCTCTGCTCCTCCAACACCCAGGCATTGCTTCAGCCTCCCGGGCTTTGCAACAGCCTTCCCTCTCTAGAAACCTCATGGCTCCCTTCCTCCTTCAGGTCTTTGCTCAAAGCCACCTTCTGAGTGAGGACTTTCCTGGCCGCCCCATTTGGAACTGCGACCCCACTCTCTGGTACTCTCTGGTACTCTTTATCAGCCTTCCCCACCTAATTTGTCTCCATAGCACTTTTTTTTTCTTTCTAATATGCTATATACTCTTCTTTTTTCTTTCTTTTTTTTTAGATTATTTATTTATTTGAGAGAGTGAGCGAGAGGGTGAGAGAGCGCATACGAGCAGGAGGAGGGAGAGGGAGAAGCAGACTCCCCACTGAGCAGGAAGCCCGATGAGATGAGATGAGATGCGGGCTCGATCGCAGGACCCTGGGATCATGACCCGAGACTAAGGCAGACACTTAATCAATTGAGCCACCAGGCGTCCCTATTTTTCTTACTCAATTTGTTATCGTTGGTCTCCTACCAATGGAGTGTCAGCTCCAGGAGGGCGGGGATTTCTGTCTGATTTGTTCACAGCTGTATCCCTAGTTCCTAAAGTAACACCTGACACATAGCAAGTAGTCAATCACTATTTGTCGAATGGACAAGACGGAACTAATGGCAGAGCCCCGTGGCATCTATTGTCCTTTTCGAGACCAATGTGGATTTATTAAGCAATACCTTTGACATATGGCCTTCTAATATACCACATGATTTACTTATTTATTCCGGTTTTCATTCATTGCCTGTCCCCTCCTGCAGAACATAAGTTCCATGAATGTTTGTTGAATGAATGGATGACCATTTTTCCAGCTACTGATCCATAAAGCTACTTGAGGATCACAGCTCTATTTCTCCATCTTGACCATCAAAGCACCTGAGAGACGTTATCAAGAACTTTCTGGAGTTCCTGCACTTCCCACAATTTCTGCATCTACCGGTTTCCAATCCTCTTGGGAGTCAGAAAATCCATTAGTCAGAAATCCTTTTTTTTTTTTAAGATTTTATTTATTTATTTGACAGAGAGAGAGAAAGCAAGAGAGGGAACACAAGCAGGGGGAGTGGGAGAGGGAGAAGCAGGCTCCCTGCTGAGCAGGGAGCCCAATGCAGGGACTCGATCCCAGGACCCCGGGATCATGACCTGAGCTGAAGGCAGACACTCAACGACTGAGCCACCCAGGTGCCCCCGTTAGAAATCTTAATAAGAGAAACTCATATTGAAACTAGAGATTCCTTCTATCTGACCGCCCAGCACCAGTAAGACCTGAAAGTTGGAAAACACAATTAGCCCAAATACAGAGAAACAGACCCTCTCGTATATGAGGATGGGGACATGGATCCGCACAGCTTCTGTGGAGTTGGACAATTTGATGATATCTATCAAAATCAAACATGCACAAATTCTCTGCTCAAAAACTCCATCTCTGAGTATTTATTCTATAGAAACGCATACGTATCACATATGTCAAGCATGCAGAAAGTGATATGTATGCAAAGTTATTCATTGTAGATATGACAATGAGAGAGAAAGCCTGGTGACTGCGGGGGGCCGGTGGAATAAATGACAGGGCATCGTACTACGGTACTCCCGGGGCGTCGAAAGAACAAGGCAGCCCCACGTGCACTATTGCATAATTTCCGAAATCTACTGTTAGAGGAAAAGAAACTTAGATAAATCGTGGCAAGTGAATTACACCACATTTGCCTTTTTTAAAGGGTGGGTAGAAGGGTGGGTCATATTCATGAGCATAGGTAACACTGGGTGCTTTTGAGGAGCTCAACTGGGGGGCTAGCAGGCAGGGGGGAGAGGGGGACTTTGCACTGTATCCTCTTTGGTGTTTTTTCAATTTTATTCCATGGGTCTTTCTTATCTACTTCACAACACTCTTGTTTTTAATCGGCCTAACATGCTTGTGTCATGGCGAGCCTCGGCTGGCTCCCGGACCCCCCCCCCCCCCAATTTTAAGTGCTCGTGAACCATCCCTTTCCCAGGCTGTAAGGATCCTGGCTCAGAACTGCCCTCAGCTGTGAAGTTTTCCCTGCACCCAGCCCCGTGCTCCGAGCTTTCTCAGAGGGGACCAAGAAGACCCAGCGGTCTTATCCAGAAGCTGCCCTTGTGCCTGAAATGTTTTACGGGGAGAGGCCCCCTGCACACCCCGGGAGCAGCTGCTGGGGAAGAACTTCTCTTTCTTCTCCCAGTGTGGCCCCATCTCTGGTCGCTGTCAGAGGGGCAGCAACAACACAGCCCCAGAAACACCCTCTTTCTCCACTCCCCATCGCCTAGGCCCGGCCTCGGCCTCCTCCTGTCGCGGTCTCCACGGGCTCTTCGGTTGCCCCTGGTATCTCTCACAAAGTTCTGCCTATTTTTGTCTTCCAGGCACCGTGTTCACAGGCTCGTGGCCCCGTCTTGGATTTGCCCTTCCTTTCTCTGCTCGAGTCTTCCTAAAACAGCAACACAGTGCCGAGCTGCCATGCCGCCCACTGATCTCCTTCGCCGCCGCTCCTCTTTCTTCAGCACTGGGACACAGACTACCCTGCGTGTGATTGCACAATCTGATGTACATTTTGAGGAGCTTCCCAGCCCTCCTGCGACATCTGTCCCCCCAGAGATTTGTGCCATGGAATCCTTCCTATCTTGTCGCTGAAATATTGGCAGGCAGATTTGGAAAATCTTACTACAGACCCTTAACAGCGCTTGTCTGGATGGTGCAGGAACCGCCCTGCTTCCGTCTGAGCTTCTCCCAGCCTCTCCCATCCATTCGCAGCACCCCGAACGTTCCTAAAATCCCAGCTTGCCGAGCCCCTCCTCTGCCGAAAGCCATTCAAGAGCCTACAGGGTAGAATCCAAGTTAGCAGCAGGACTTGCAAAGCCCAACACGGTCTGGTTTCTTGTCACATCTCCACCTGCACCCACCTCTACCTCTCTAACTTCATCCTTGAACTAAATATCTAACTGTGCACACATCCCTGGATGTGCTATACTATTTCACATGCCTATGCTTCTGCTCCTGCTATTTCTTCTACCTAGGTTCCCCTTCTGACTGGTCTTTTTTTTTTTTTTTTTTAAGATTTTTTGTTTATTTGACAGAGAGAGAGATCACAAGTAGGCAGAGAGGCAGGCAGAGAGGCGGGGGGAAGCAGGTTCCCTGCTGAGCAGAGAGCCAGATGTGGGACTCGATCCTAGGACCCTGAGATCATGACCTGAGCCGAGGGCAGAGGCTTTAACCCACTGAGCCACTCAGGCACCCCCTGACTGGTCTTGATAGGCGTGCCCCAAACCTCGCTCAGGGATCACCTTTTCCAGGACCACCCCTGCCCCCGGAGAGGGCTAACTCTGCCCCTCTGGTTTCTCTCCACATGCTGGGCCTGATGTGAGCTCTTACTGCATGTAGAAAACACTGTTCCTTCTACCTAACGGCCATTCCGCCCCAGACCTTCCTCCAGAACCCCCAACTTTCAGGTGGCAATGGATCCGGTCCCTGGGGATGAATCAATCAAGGCTCCTCTAAGCTATTGGGAGCATCCTGTCCGCCCTCCCCCAACCCCACCGCCTGACGCTCACTTTCCCTGTCTCCCTTGCAGCATTGCCTTTCAGTCCTGGCCAATGAGACATGAGAGTTCCTCTTCTGACGGAGTTTCTGGGAAATACTTTTCTTCCCTGATAAAAATGCAGCCGCATTTTCTCCTTGGCCTTTTTGTTTTCTGCCTTGAATATAATTGTAGGAGGCTCCGCAGGCAGCCGCCATCTTGCAACCCTGAGGCAACACGCATGCGGACAATAAGTTCATGTGTTCAGGAGAGCAGAGCAGAAAGAAAAAGCCTGACTTTTTGATAACATCACTGAGCTCTTTCACCAAACCTGGAAGCCATAGTGTGTCACAGGAGATGTTCTTATTGGAGTCTGTTTCCATGGCCATATGATAGGCTCTTGAGGACAGGAATGGTGTCTTATTCCTCTTGGAGTTCCCAGAACCTAACACAATGACTCAAGAAATGACAGTTCAACTGAATTGGACCAAATTCGCTTCCCTGACACTTCTGAATGAGGGGACAGGTTCACTTTTATTCCACGTTTCCCTGATCACGGCCACTCTGCTAATCCATTCTTTCAACCAATCCTTCTTCCTTCATTTGCTTCTCCCAATCATCTGAGAGACGAGATGGTTCCCAGCCCCAGGCAGAAAGGAGCCAGATGCCCAGCAAGTCTTCACAGTTGAGGCGTCCACCCACTGGGTCTTGCCCTGGGCCAGGGGGACACCATGTGTCAAGAAAGCACCATTTCTGTCGTCCCGCTGCCCCCGTGGGTAAGGGTGCAGGACGCACCCCGTCACTCTGACCAGGCCTTCGGACCCAGATCCTACTGCTTCAGGGCATCTCTTCTTTGCTCTCTTTAGGAACAGAAGTTCTTCAAAGGCAGAAACCTGGCCTTCAGGATGGACCCCAGCCTCCGCAAGTGTGGACGCACAGAGAGGACACTGCCTCTGCCACCCCCAACTGCACTCCCTGCTGCCCCTCCCAGGGCCTGGGTCAGGAAAACACGAAGTTCCAGAATGAACTGCCAGGCCTGTGCCCCCGTCTGGCTCATAGTTAACAGAATCAGTGATTTGAGGTATGAAGCATACTTTTTAAAACTAATTGATGCTGAGCCCTTAAACCACAGATAGCATTTCCTGTTGACTCCCGAGGGCTCCAATTACGTGTACTAAATATTGAACACAGACTCCGTCTTCTGGTCACCCCAGGGGCCGCGCTCCCCCTTGCCCACAGTCTCAGCGGGTAACTCACCCAGCCCGGGGCTCCATTTGCTGCCCCTGTGCTCTCTCTGAGAAGCCTGCAGACCGATGTCTCCCATCCACCCCGGGGGGATCAACAACGTGCCTGCCACTTCGGTTCCCACGGCCCAACCATGGGGGCCCCCAGAGCCACTGTGTTTGTCCCCAGACCTGTTTGCCGGTGGTGCTTGCTATTGTCATTACACAATTTAGTTGACTCTGGCAAAAACAATGAAATATGACTATGAGAAGAAAGAGTTTTCTTGTTTTCTCAAAAATCCAGTTGAATGTCTGGAAGAGTCCGGTAACAGCAAAGCACTGAAAACACGGCCATTGAGCTGGAGGTGGAAAAGGCAGACTGCAAAGAGTGGGGCCGGCAGGCCGGGTGGTCGGGGTTGCTCAAAATCTGGAAGAATCCTGCCCTTGATTAGTTCTCAAGAGGTGTGAAGTTCTTCCTGTACTTTAAACCAACACCAGAACCGAGAGAAGACAGCGTGTCACAGGGTGGTTTGTACGAGAGAGAACATTCAGGGCTAAGGAGGGGCTGGGCCCCGGGGAGGCCTCAGCCACACATCAGAAGGCTGGCAAAGATGAGCGCACCCATAGGTCTCTAGTTAAAATGAACTATTCACCCTGTGCATGTCTATGAGTCCCGTGCTAACCAGCCGACTGCAAGCCTTGATGGTGAGAGGTGTTAGGAGGGCTTCCTGGTGCCAAGTGTAAGCCCTACAGCAGAGGACTTATCACTCAGAGCCTCCATTTCCTCGTGGATGATATCCGACCCGCCTCAGAAGGCTAGGAAGATTAACTGGGATGGTGAAGTGGTTAGCCGAGCACCCAGCACATAGGAAGCACTCCGCTCCCCAGCCAACCAATTAAGCAAGCAAGAAATCTCAGACCCACTCCCCGCGGCTCCCTCTCCCACCACTCCCAGTACCACCTCAGTGACCCCAGAACCCCCACCCGGGCTGCTGCTGAAAACCTCCTGACCCGGTCCTAGGGGCTCCCTCTCTCATGGGAGGACAGTCCACACATCTCTCCCCACCTAGTCCTGCTGCTCTCATTCTCCCCGCCTCCGATTCCAGCCTCCTCCAGCAACAAGAGGGCCATTTTTAAAACACAAATCTGATCGTGTTACTCCTGTGCAATGTTCCAGGCTCCTTCCAATGGCTGAGAAAGCGCTCCACACACACATGCAGGCCCTCGTGTATACACACGCACGCGAGCACACACACAGCACTCCGGCCACACCAGGCACCTGTCAGCTCCTCAGAAATGCACTCTGCCCCCTCCTGCCTCAGGACCTTTGTACATACTGCCTACCACCTAGAACAGTCCTTACTTCTTCCTGACCTGGTAAATGCTCCTCATCCTTCAGGCCTCTACTTACATGCCATATTCTCGGGAATACTTTCTCTTTCACTTCTACAAAAAAAATGTTTATTCAGCACCTTCTCTGTGCCTGGCGCAGTTCTCGCCATTGGGGATACAACATGAGCACGACAGACAAAAATCCCTGCCCTCATAAAGACGATATTCTAGTGTGACAGAAAGATAATAAACAATTAGATAAATAATATTTTCAGGCAGTGGTGATAAAGGCATCTGATCAAAACACGATTCATTTTATTGCCAGAAGAAATAAAGGGTCAGAAAAAATGATTTATTTTTTTAAGTGTTTAAGAAAAATGAAGTTTCAACAATCGAAGGCATTTGTTTTTCTATACGTCAAACATATGACACACAATACACATACATATATGTGCCTAGAGTAATATCACAATGAGTGTTAAAATTTAGTTCTAGAATGTTGTTTCTGTTGGCATAGTTTTGAAAAGGGGACTCTGGTGTGTTCCCTAACTCAACAGGTAAAATCCAATACTATGGCACCGGTCTTGTATATACACATGAACACACAATACCTCGAAACCAGCATGCAGAGCCCATCACAGGTCACAGACTCACACAGTACACACGCAAAGATACACCAGACTCCTAACATCACACACACACACACACACACACACACACACACACACAGAGACCAGGGTCAGGGTGCGAGCACTCCCCCCACACAGGCTGGTGCTCCCGCCAGAGGTACGGTTGCTGAGAGTGGCGAGTCCCTCTTCTCCCGAGACGTCATCATTCAGATGAAGAGCAGCAGCTGGGGTGGCAAGTGGAGGCCCTGAATTCTGCCCCCACTCCCAACAGTTACCCAGCAACGTGACCCCTGGCAGAGGCTGAGGTTAAATTAAAATAAAGAGAGATCGAGGTACGTTGTAATTTTGTGGTCACTCTCTTCTCTGGCCTCCACACAGCCCCCGAGCCCAGCAGCACACTCAGAACCCACCGCATGACCGACACAGCCCACCTCGCCCACAGTGCACACACATGCTACCCACACCTCCCGCAATCCCCCTCCTCGTGTCCCTGCGCTCACACTCACAAATCTCATCAGCCCGTCTCACACGCACAGAGACACAGGGCAGCCACCAGGGTTCCCTCCCCCACCCACACATCCCCAGTGCCCCTGCCCTGCTCTCTCTCCTCACCACTGCCTGAAAGGGGTGACTCACTGCTCTTACACCCAGAGCCAGCTGTGCAGGGCAAAGTGGTACCCCCACCCCAGCCCCAAGCCAACCTCCAAGTCTCCCCACTGTCCACTGGCACCTGACCTCGCTGCCACACTGCCCATAAATATCCAAAGAAAGGCCAAAGTCTTCGGGGGCAAGGTCCCTCGTAAGTGGGGCAGGGCAAGTCATAGGATCTGAGGTGACGTCAGGGGACTTGGGACATCAAGAACCCAGGGAGGGTTGAAACCTGGGCAAAGCACGGAGCTGACCACCCAGGTCCCCGTGTGTCTGGGACCCGTGGGGCACAGCTGGTCATGGCATCGATGGCCATGAATGGAGGGTTGTGGGGCAGTCCACAGAGGAGGGATCCAGGGAAGGACCCAGGGAAGGATCAGAGATGATCCTCCACCCTCCCTCCAAAGCTTGGCTCCAAGGGGCCTCTGGGAGTAACGACAATGCCTAGGAGATCATCAGGAAAGCCATATTAGAGAGCGTCTGGAAGGAGACATGGCCAGCACCCTCTCCGAATGCCAAAGGGTCTTCTCTCTGATCCCGTGGTTCCAAGGGAGAACCAGGCAGCCAACAAACTAGAAGGAAAACAGGCACAGAATGGTCCAGGCCCTCCTGGGGGAGGAAACCAGCCCTGAGATTCTGATTCTATGACTTGGGGCAGGGGGATACAAGGGAGGAAGAAAAAGGAGAGTGGCTGCCTTTCTCCAGCCCCAGCCTCTCCACCTGCCACTCCAGCCACATAGCCCCTGTCCCAGCCCAGCGTCAGGATCCCTTTATTAAGGGCTGAGAACCAGCAGTTTATCTCCCATCACAGGGTCGGGGGCGTGGGGGGTAGACCAAGACCCAACCATGAAGCAGAACGGTGGAGAACAGGACGAAACAGGCCAGGGAATCGCCGCAGGAGAAACTAAGGGCAGAGTAAGGAAAGACTGCCTGGTTGACAAAAGACACTTTAATCCAATTAACAAATAGTGACTGAGTGAGTACCAGGTCAGCACTGGGTGCTGTGCTAGGTGCTGGAGCCACCAGGACGTAGGGAACATGTTCTCTGACCTCGAAGAGCTGAGACTATAATAAAGTAATAATAATAACAGCCAGGACCTGTATCATGTTGATGATATGTTAAGTCCTGTTTTATGAGTCATCTGATTCTCATAACCAGCCTTCTAAGCTAGATACTGTTATGACTCCCGTTTCAAAGATGGCAAAGAAACTGAGGCATAGAAGGGTTAAGTAACCTGCCCAAGGCTGCACGGCCAAGAAGAGGATTTGAACGAGGCACTCTGGCTCCAGAGTCTGCACTCCCCTCAGTCTTGCCCTCCCCCTCCCGGACAGCCATCTCATGCCCATTCTCCAGAGCCCCAGAAGCCCCCCATCTCTCCCACCATGCTACCCCCAGCCCAAATCATATGTCACTACAGATCGTCTTCCTCCTTTCACCAAACACACACGGAGCACCTGCTACATGCAGTCCCTGTGCTGGTGTTGGTCATGCAGACCTCGACCAGGCCAGGGCCTGACCGCTAGGGAGCTCTGCGGTTGGTGGGCGAGGCCAGCCAGGTGGCCCCACTGTCAGTGCAGGGAGACAGCCCTAGTGGTGATTCTGGAAGCCCAGGTGAAGTAGCCAGCCCCAAGCACGGCAACATCAGGAAGAAGGGTCATTCGTGAAACTTCTCTGCATCTGGACACCTGGTGGGCTCTGGCTCTTGATCTCAGGGTGGTGAGTTCAAGCCCCGCGTTGGGTGTAGAGATTGCTTAAAAAAATAAATTTTAAGAAATCTTTTGTGCAGCAAAAGATACTATCAACAGAAGAAAAAGGCCGCCCCCAAAATGGGAGAAAATATTTACAAATCATATGTCTGATACCCGATAAGGGATTAATACCCAGAATATGTAGAGAACTCCCAAAACTCAACAACAAAAAAACCCAATTCAAAAACGGGCAAAGGACTTAAAGAGACGTTTCCCCAGAGAAGACATACGGATAGCCAATAAGCACATGAAAAGACGCTCAACTCCACTTGTCAGCAGAGAAATGCAAATCAAAAGTAGAATGAGGTACGCCCTCACACCTATCAGGATGGCCACCATCAAACAACCTGAAAATCACAAGTGCCGACTAGGATGCGGAGAAATTGGCACTGTTGGTGGGAACAGAAAATGGTGCAGCCTTTGTGGAAAACAGTGTGGTGGCTCCTCAAAAAATGAAAAATGGACTTACTGTATGATCCAGCAACTTCACTTCTGGGCATATTATCCTCAAAGAATTGAAAGCAGGATTTCAAAAAGATATTCATACGCCTGAATTCATGGCGTGGACATGGTGAACGTTATTCACACCAGCTAAAACGTGGAAGCAATCCAAGGGCCTATCAATGGATGAATGGATCAGCCAAAGGTGGTCTATACATACCACAGAGCAGCATTCACCCTCAAAAGGGAGGAAATTCTGCCATTACGCTGCAACATGGATGGACCTTGAGGACATTTTGCTAAGTGCAATAAGCCAGTCACAAAACAACCGATACTCCACTTACGTGAGGTACCTAGAGTGGCCCAATTCACTGAGACAGGAGTAGAATGGCGGCCGCTGGGGGCTGGGGTCAGCCGGGGAAGGGGAGTCCGTGCCTCATGGGTACAGAGCTGGAGTTGGAAAAGACGAAAAAGCTCTCGAGAAGGATGGTGGGGATGGTTGCACAACAATAGGAATGCACTTAGTGCCACCAAACTGCACACTTTAAAGTAGTTGGGACAGTAAATTTGTTAAGTGTGCTTTACCACAATAAACAAAAATTAAGTAAAAGAATTAGAGGGGAAGTGTAACTCCAAAGCGAGCGAGCCTGAGCGGAGAAAGTTCCCCGAGGAAGGGCCGGAGAAGCAGCTGCGGGAAGCTGCGTGAGGCCCGGGCTGAGGGCGGGGCTGGTCTCCGCCACCAGGCCTTGCGAGGCTCGGGTCACAGAACTTCCTCGCTCCAGGGCTCAGTGTCTTCATCTGTCTAGTGGGATTAATAAAACTTTCTCTGCCAAAGCCCTAAGAACTTGTGTGTGCAAAGGGCTCGAGGAAGGATAAGCTGCCGTCCTGTGGTCTCTGAGCCAGATGATAACAGTTAAAAGCCACAGGCAGGAATCTGGTGGAAATCATTAGATTTCAATGCCTGTGAAAAGACAAAAGTCATGAATTGCTCTGTGAACCACGAGTAGGAAAAGAGAGCAAGCTTGAGTAAAGCCTTCGCAGAAATAGGGACGGCCCTGTCCACGGCAGGCTTTCCCCTGAGGGTCCTCTTGTCCATCCCTCTGCCTCCTCTGGGCCTGCGCTACTGGACAAGCCCCCTCGGGGCCCCTGGCCCCGCCCCTGGGGAATCCCCAGACGACAGGGGGGCACAGACACTTGCAGTCAGGGAGCTCAAGCCAGTGACAGACAATCCGACACAGCCAAGCTCAAGGCCCCTAGATTGCTACCGTTTCCCGCCCGGGCTCACACACACTGACATCTGGGACTATTGTGACCCCATACTGCTCTTCCTGCGGGTTTGTCCTTTTGTGACCGGCATAGTGCACTTAGCAAAACGTCCTCCAGTTTGATCCATGTTGTGGTGTCTGGTAGAATTTCCTTCCTTTGGAGGGCTGAATAGTACTCCATTGTGTGCACAGACCGCATTTTGCTTATTCCTTCATCCAGCCCCAGGCCGGCTGGGGCAAATCATGAAAGCCTTCTGGAGCCTTGGCTAAGCCAGTCTGCTGGAGAAACAGCCAGGCCTCAGCCCATCACCCTCCGTGGTAAAAAGCACAGACCTTTGATGCAACCCAGACCAGGGGTTGAGTCCCGCTCTGCCCCTGCTCTGTGTGTGATCTCAGGCGGTTACATAAGCTCTCCAGGCTCCCTTCTACACTCTGGGAAATGTGGGGGTGAGATCCGTACCCTCTCGAGGGGCTGTTGAAAGGATCACAAATAAATCTATATATATCCCCAGGGTCCAACAAAGGGTGGCCCTTATTATCAATATTATTACTTACTATTCTGCTTCCCAAGGCTGGAGGGTGGGACCGAGAGGGAGAATGGAAGGACTGGGGAGTTGCCAGGTCAGGCTGGGGTGATGCTGGCAATCCTTCCAAGTGTGGGGGACATGCGTATGTCTAGTGGTGGAGGGTGAGGGACCCCAGGGACCTGCCTAACCAAGGCCTGACCTCCTGAGGGCCCAAGACCTGCTCTCCCTTCTCATTTGGCTAGAAGACCCCCCCCCCCCCACCTCTGCTGTGGGAATCCTAAGCCTGCAGGTTTCTTCCTCTCCCAAACCACTCTCCTGTCAGAGCTGGAGGGGGAGCAGCACCCTGGACTTTACCCTCCCCTTTGGGCTTACAAGTTCCCTGGGCTGTCTGCCCTTAAAGACACATGTGGCCCAAGCCCAGCCAGGAGGGGAGACAACCCCTGAAAGATGTGTTTAAAGGAGCCACCATCCTCCTCTTCAGGTATCTGCCCAGTGCCGCCCCGGGCCACCCCATCACCACTTCCCCCACCTTGTCCTCATACACACTGACCTCCAGGGCTATTGGTGACCCAACAAGTAACCATTAACCCCGAATGAAGGTGCTGGCCCTTTAAGGCTGCCCTGGGAAGAAATGACAAAATCACCCCACTGGACTTCGTGCCCTGAGGCTGCCGGAGGGGGGAAACAAGGCCTGGGAGCTACAGGCAGCCGGCTCAGGCAGGCTTACAGCCAACAAGTCCCTTTCCTTCTCCCTTCCTCGGATAGGTCAGCCCTGCTCGTGAGAAATGGGACCTCTGCTGTGCACGCACGTGTCTAGGAGGCACGCTCTCACTGAAGGGCATCCTCTCTGCCCCAACTGCTTCCTTCATACCCATCTCCTTCCAACAGGTGTCCCAGCCTGGGCCATCTTTTCAATGCCTGTCTGCCACTGGGCGAGGAGGAGACCCTGGTAAGGACCACTCTCTCTGCACCCCGCCCCCAGCCCAGAGCCCTGCCTGGTAAAGGCACTGGCCTACGTAAAGGCAAAGGGACGTGGGTGATCTCTGGGAGGGACCCCGGGGGTGGGAGTCAGGACACTTGGGTTCTGGCCACATCACCCCAACCTGACCACACCTTGGGTTCTGGGTCACTACAGGGCCCCGGGAGTATCTCTGCCCATCTTTGAGCCAGTATGTCTGCCGGCAGGCAATGGGCCCTCTCATTGCTGGCTGCTGGCTGTGGCTCCTGATGGGGCAGGGCTTGCTGGGGAATGGCCCACATTCTCCTCTTCTCCAAGAACCAGGCCCATAGGCCGGTCACTGGTCTATCTTGAACTAACGGAGATGGGCAAGGGCTCTCTTAAACACCTTGCGCCAAATGAATGGTTGCGTAAGAATGTTTTAAGGGCGTTATGGGCCGCCCCCTCAGGGAAGCTTTCTCTGACTGTCCCAACATTCAGCTCCCACGCTGAAGACTGTTCCGGTAAATATCTCACCTCAAGAGGTCAGGAACGGTATCACCTCCAACTCTGAGAACCAGAATGAGCACAGCGCCTGGCACATTGAAGGCTCTGGCCAAAGGTCTTTTGAGTGAAAAATGCATGAACATCGGTGGTTTTTAAATATCAGCACCAGGTGATATTTAGGAGCCCCAGGTCTGAGGAAGGACGTGCAGGCTGGGCCAAGACAGGCCCGAGCTCTAAAGCTACAAACTTGGGTGACCTTGAGAAATAATCTGACCTTCCTGGCCCCACTTTGGCCCAGATCCCATGGGCCAGTTGGTTAGTAAGCACCAGTTAGGGGTCCGCTGTGTGCAGGACACTGGGGTGGGGTGGGGGTCAGGGGACCACACAGGAGAATAAGGAGACCCAGTCTCTGCCTTCACAGAGCCTACCTGTGTTTGAACGCACCCACCTGAAAGAAGAGCAACAGCGAGCAGAAGTTGCGACAGGATAGAGAGGCAGACCAAAGGTGGGAATGAGAGGATGATAAGAGCAGGGTGGAAGTAATCCCGGCAGGTTTCCTGGAGGAGGTGAGTTCTGAACTGTAGACCCAGGACATTAGTCTCATTCCTCCATTCACCCATCTATTGGACCAGACGTTGTCGTCGGCCTTTGAGGACACAATGGTAAACAAACACTGTCCTTCCATCCAGCAGCTTAGGGCCTCACTAAGAAGCCGGCATCTCGACTCAGGTGACCACATAATCTGAGATGCGACCTGGTAGATAGAGACCACGTGCCAGAAACAGGAAGAGCATCTGGGAAGGGTCAGTCTGAAAGAAATATAGAAATCTTCCGGGAGAATCTGAGCTTCTAAGGAAGCAGGAGACACAGTTAATGAGAAGGGCAGGAGGAACCTTATGAGGCAACGGGTACCTGACAGATAAACAAGGTTAATGAGGACCTGCTGTTTCTCCAGGTTCTCGGTGACCTCACCTTTGACCAACAATTTCCTGGCACTGGCTCAGGCTGCCAAGGGGGGTAGAGGGGGAGGAAGAGGACGGTAAACAGCAGGTGAGGCCAAAGGTAGCTCTGGAAGGCAAGGGGCACATTCCGAAAAGTCTCCCCAGCCTGAGGCCTGCGGCACAGCCCAAAGTCCAATAGCGAACCCACACCTGCGTTCCAGTCATCCGGAGGGACCGTAAATACCTGAGAACCCACCAGAAAGGATGCTCTCTGGCGCCTGGGAATTCCTCCCCTCCCCAGCTCCCCAAGCGCCCCCTTCTCTGGGAGGCCTTCTGGATTCAGTGGAAGGAGCTGGGGATTTCCATCTGGGCATGACCTCCTCCCCCTCGGCCTCCTCCTCTTCTTCCCTCTCCTTACTCCCCCCGGCCCAGAACGCCAGTGGGAGAACCCGAAAGCCAGCAGCTGGGTTCCAGGCCCACTCTGCCCGCCACAGTCCGTGTGACCTCAGGCAAGTCACCCAACCTCCCCAAACCTTGGCTTTGTCATCTGGAAGATAGAGCTGCCAACAGGGAAGGTTTTCACAGGGTTTTTGGAAAGAATAAATGAGATAATGTACATGAAATAAAAGTAGGCATTATTATTCTAAATGCTGGATGTTTTTCTGGTATCACGCAAACTTCTAATTTACTGAAGAGGAAACAGGTCCAGAAAAGACATGAGAAAATTGGGGAATAGAGTTCTCTCTCTCTTCCTCCCCCTTCCTCCTTCTATTACTCATCTTAGTCAGCCTGGCCTTCTAAATGGGTTCCTAAGCTTTAGGGGGCACAGAGCCCTTGGAGAACACAAGAGCTAAGAAATTTCTCTCCCCCAGACACATTCATTGGCATACCCCCACCCCCCACCCCCCGCCAAGTCTGTGTGAGTGATTTCAGGCAGTTCATTTGCCTCAGGCTGGAGATGCTGGCCCTGTGACAGACGAGAAGGAGAGGCTGCCACAGTCCTCAGGCCATGATTCCATAGTCACAGCTCCGGGGAAGCGACAAATGACAAGGGGCAAATCCCAAACTTCGGGGAGCAAACAGCCAGAGGGTCCCCCAAAGCCTTGGGAAGGAAGTCCTATCTGAGATCCCCCTCCGAATAGCTCACCACCCTCTCCCTACCCCCACCATCCCCAATCCACAAAAACCCCCTGAGCTAGTTCATTCCATTCTGGTCCT
Organism: Potos flavus; assembly: GCA_028534135.1. Classification (NCBI taxonomy): domain Eukaryota; kingdom Metazoa; phylum Chordata; class Mammalia; order Carnivora; family Procyonidae; genus Potos; species Potos flavus. Next base: position 96,100,685 of record CM052886.1, read on the forward strand.
TGAAAGTCAGAAAGTCAAACAGAATCTGAGAGGCTATCTGTGCAAACCTCTTTATCTTTCCAGATGAGGAATATAAACAACGAAAGATAGATGGACTTGCTTGAAGTCACCTGGATCATCAGTACAGGAGCCAGGCTGAACTAACCAACCCCGTCCCCCAGTGTGCGCCAAGAACCTACTGTGTGCTCTGGGCCCTGCCGGCAGGGGTGGGGCCGCCAAGAACTGATGAGCTGCAACCTGATTGGCCAAACAAGCCTAAAATCCCTGGAATGAGAGCGCAAACAGGTCACCAGGCTCCTGATTGTGAAAGAGAGGTTGCAAAATCTCTACAAGTTTAGCAAAGGCAGAGCTGGAACATCCGTCCATCCATCCATCCAACCATCCATCCGTTCATTCATTCGTTCATTCATTCAACAAATATGTATCAAACCCCAAATACTAGGCATGAGCATGCAGTGATAAATCATGAAGACGAGGTGCCTCCTGTCCTAGAACCCTAGAGAGGGAGAAAGACAATAAACATGTAAACAAATAAAATTACTTCAGCTAGTGAGGAATATTATGGAGAAAATAAAACATGATGTAATGGTTGGCGTGATGGATATCGTCAAGGGGAGGTGCTCAAGGGAGGCCTCTTGGAAGAGGTGATATTTGAGATGAGTCCTAAAAGGTGAGGAGGAGGCATCCATGCAAAGGCGTGGAGCTGAAATGTTCTAGAAAGAGGGAACAGCATGTGCAAAGTCCCTAAGGCAGACATGAAACTGATGCATTCAAGGAACAGAGAGATCAGTGTGTACAGGGGGTGAGAGGGGCCTCCAGGAGGTGGAAGAGGTGGTGAGGAGGCAGGTAAGGAGCGCAGGATTTATGCGGCGAGTGGGGAGGGTTTAAGCAGAGAGGCTTAAGTGTGATCCCACATCATATGGTGTCGAAGCTCAGCCTGGGTGCTGGGAGGGGCATGGGTTGGAGGGACCGGAGGGGAACAAGGAAGCCACAGAACCCAGGAGAGATGGCGGGAAGAGGAGAGCAAGGGATGGAAATATTTTTGAAGTAGAACAGGCCCCAGGATTGCTAATGGATTTGGATGTGGGGCTCAAGCAAAAGCAGAGATCAAATACGAAAGCCAGGTTTTGGGCCTGAGCGACCACAGGGGTGGCGGTCCCATTTCCAGGTACAGGAAAGTAACAGGTTCCAAGGGAAGCCAAGGGTTACCAGTCGTGTTTCAGGACAAAAGAGCCCAGTGTCCTTTGCTCACAACCTGTTCCATTAATGTCTAGCACAGAAGAGTGTCCACATGACAACAAAAGATAGAGCCTTTTCAAGAATTCAAAGGAGGTTGTAACAGAGGATGGGGAAGCAGAGGCCCGGCTCTGAAAATGGTCAAAATCTCCAGAACTGTATCCATCACAGTAGAGTTTCAAAATTGTTTTCCTTCTGGGTTTTCTACACCGTGTGGCAGGCGGCTGGGCTGTGCGGCCGGGGACAACGGGGCTGGCAGGGCCGCCTCGTTTACTGGTGCCCGTGGTTCTCTTGCTCACTCTCTCACCCCATTTTCATGTTGTACAAATGCAATCACTGGATTTGGGCATGGTTCCTTTTCCTAAGTCGAGAGTTTCTTTTTATCGGAAAAAACTACCAGCTGGGATCAAATACAAAACCACATTCTCGGTGCCACCTTCTGAGGGAAACCCGGGCATTAGACCCTGCAGCCAGAGCTCCCACTGGGGGCCTCCCGGGTTGCGGGATGATGCTGACCATCTCCCCTGTGCCTGTTAGGGCAGACCCCAGAGAAAGGTGACAGATTCCTCTTCTAGGGATTCTGGGTGGGAAACCCAGCCTCTTCCTTCCTGTATCCTGTAAGGCCCCACTGGAACCCCCCACAAGCCCTTGGGGTCTTGGCCGGCCCCTTCTCAGCCCTGCCTCAGCCCTGCCCCTCACCTAGGCCTCTGCTGACCCCGGCCACATCCTTCCTCTTTCTCTTCCATCCCAGTAACTGCCACATGGTCCTTGTCTACTTCTTTTTTTTTTTTTAAGATTTTATTTATTTGAGAGACAAAGAGAGTGAGTGAGAGAAAACAAGCTACAGGGGGTGGGGGGAGAGGCAGAGGGAGAAGCAGGCTCCCCGCTGAGCAGGGAGCCCACCGTGGGGCTTGATCCCAGGACCCCGGGATCATGACCTGAGCCGAAGGCAGACGCTTAACTGACTGAGCCACACAGACACCCTGGTCCTTGCCTACTTCTGACTGGAGGTGTCCGATGGTCTTCCTCGTGTGCCACTCTTGAACTAAGCCACCTCCTCCAGAAAGCCCCCAGTGATTAAGCCTGATGCCATCATCAACATGGTAGTACAGTTTCTGGCCATTTTTTCCCCTCTCTGTTCTAGATGCAGATTTGTTCATCCTGGAGAGAGAGAGAGTGTGTGTATGTGTGCCTCCCATTCAGATAAGGGGGATCTTACGGGGCCTCAGAGTGACCAGTGGACACCCCCCAATCCTCTTCTGTGGGAACTGCCCCTCCCCCACATATGGGCTGATTCCTGGTCACTGTCCTGCCTTCCTACTCTCCCTGGTCCCTTCCATCCGGCCAACAAATATTTACTGGGTGCCTCCTCAGAGCCAGAGAAGTGCCAGGAGCACACCAGTGAAGGAGGAAGTCAAGGCCCCAGGTGTCTGGGGAACTGTCATTCCAGGCGGGGAGACTGATTATAAATGGAGACATTGATGGGGGAGGGGTGGGAGGGTAAGGAGTAGAGGCAGAGGGAGCAGGTCCCTCCCACAGGGATAGGTGCTAGTCCCTCTCTGGACAAAATGAGCACCTACTATGTGTTGGATCCTATTCCAGGGACTTAAGATACATCAGTGAACAAAACAGACAGAAACACCTGCCGTGTGTGGAAGTTCAATTCTAGTTGGGGGTGGGGGGCGACCGGCACTATATCGTGCATATCACAAGTAAGTGCTTTTTGTAATGTGAGGGCATTAGAAAGTGATCAACATTTAGGAAAGAGAGTAAGGTGAGAGACGAGAGTATGGGGGAAATGTTGCCGTTTTAACAGGCAGCTCAGGGAAGGCCTCATTTTGCAGGTGGTATTTGAGCAAAAACTTGAAGAAGGTGAGGGAGTGAGTCCTGTAGACAGCTGGAGAACATTCCAGGCACAGGAGAAAGGATGTGCAAAGGCCCTGGTGCAGGAGCATGCCACATATGTTTGAAGGACAGCAAGGAGGTCTGTGGGGTTCACGCAGTGGAAAGGGAAGAGCTGAAGACCAAAGTTAGGGAAGCAGCCAGGCTGGAAAGGGATCATGGAGGTCCTTGAGGGCCATATGAGGGCTTTGGCTTTTACTCTGAGGGAAATCAGGAGTCGCTGCAGGGATCTGAGCCCAGAAGGAACGTGATTGGAGCCACCCTTTCCTCACTAAAGGGCATAATTGTAGAAAGTGATGGGGGAGGAGGCTGCTGCTTGAGGTAATGAGGTCAGTGGGTCTCTGAGAAAGAGCATCTAAGCTGAGGTCTGAGGGGCAGAGACTGGACACCCTCCTCTTCTTCCCCCTCCTCATCCTCAGTCTGTCAATCAGAGAGCCTTCTGCTGTCAAACTGCATCTCTCTCTTCTCCCCTCACATCTCCTTTCTGCCCCCTCATCCTCTCCCCCCCTCCCTCTCTCCTCATCCCCGCCTTCTCCTTACCTCTTTGTCTGCAGCCTCACCCCATGGGGATGAGGGCTTTCCCCTTCCCAGGGTTCCTAGGAAACAGTTGTAAAAAGCACTGGGAAAGGCCACAGCAGACCCTTGGCAGGAGGGAGGAGGGCAGATTACAGTGTCTGGTCGTGGATGCTCACTCTGTAATCAGCAGGGTGTCTCAGGGGGACAGGGACCCCGGGGCAGGCCCTGCCAGGCCAGGACTTCTCATCACCAGCCCATTCCTCCCCAGCCCCCCACCTCAGGCAGAGGAGAGAGAGAGAGAGAGAGA
>CM052886.1:96105145-96180771 GCA_028534135.1 Potos flavus
GGGGCCCGATCCCAGGACCCTGAGACCATGACCTGAGCCAAAGGCAGAGGCTTTAGCCCACTGAGCCACCCAAGCACCCCAACCTACCAACATAATTAAAAAGACTGGCTTTGAGCGCATTCTCCGTACCAGGCGCTGTACCAGGTACTTTGACCTGTCAACCTCACCTCTTCCCCTCAAGCTTGCGACGCCAGTATGATTGTGCCCATTTCAGAAAAGAGAAAGTTAAGGCCCAGAGAGATGATTTACCCAGTGGTCAACCCAGGCTTCTGACCTAGATCTGTCAGAAGGGCTTTGTGGGGCTCAGGGAAGCCCAGACTGGCTCTACAGAGGCACCAGGCAGGTCCCCGCAGGCCCGCACCCCGTTGCCTGGGAGACGTCCAGTCCCGGGATGATGGCGTCCACTGCACGCAGGATGGGGAGCGGGGACAAGGTCTCCCGCAGGGAGCCTGAGGAGGTGATGAATGAGGTTCTCAGACCTCCCAAGCAGAGGGGACAAGCAGGGCCCCAGGAGGGGGATACAGGTTGGCTTCTGTCCCACTTGGAGCCAGACCCAGAGGCTGTGAGGGGATGTGTGTCAGGGCCCAGACTGGGAAGCTGCGCTCAGCTCTTACCAAATGGAGAGGGAAGACTTGCAGGACCTGTCAATGCATGTTGGGAGAAGAGGGAAGGATGGGGGTAAAGGTCCCAGAAGGCCTCAACAGGCACCCATACCCTGTGATTCCAAACATTTACCTCAGCCAAATGAAGGCAAGGGAGTACCTTGTTGAGAGTGCTTTCCATCTTAATCAGCAAAGGAGGGTCTGCCGGTGGGGCTTCTGTCTCCTCCCTCAGACTAGAAACTCTGTGAGGACAGGGCACAACCTGAGGGCAAGGGCCATGTCACCGCCTTAGACTGGGAGCTACCTGGGGGCAGTCCTTTACTTCTTTCACTAACAGACTCTCATCCCTCCATCCCACCGCCATCGATGCCAAAAGCAACCTTTTTAAAAGCTATTTCAGATCTCAGGCCTCTTATCCTGAGGAGACCCAGGCCCAGCCCTTCTCCACTGGGTGTCTCGGCCTGATGAGTCCGTTCCCTATGAACTACTGCTCCCCTCCATTCTGGCTCTTCCCCCTTGTGAGGGTTTCTGTCCCCTCCTCTGCGGATGCTCAGGCAGGCCCTATCTTTGCTTTGCATTTTCCCTTTCCGAGCAGATTATAAATATTTACCGATTCCTTCCCTCCCCTCCCCTATTCCTTGAGTCCTGATGCGTGATGGCCTGTAGATGTGGCTGAATTGTCTCTCTCCCAACAATTCTGAGGCCAACCCAGCAGGGCCTCTCGAGGGTCACCTCCTCCATTCCCCCATCCCTAGGCTGGGGTGTGCTAAAGCCACCCCTAGTAAAAGAGAGGTCACTCCATACCAAGGAACAGCACATATGGCTAGTATTCCATAAATCCTGGAGGATGGGAGGGAGAAGGAAGGGAGGGGAGGGAAAAGATTCCATTGGCTTTTCCTCCAAATTTCTTGTGCTTCTCTCTCTGCCAGTTCTCCTTAATATCTAGCCTCTCCCCCTCATGCTCTAGATGGGGCCCCCTTCCTCCTGGTAAGAACTCAATGGAATTGTCTTGCTCTCCTCACTCCAAAACTTTGGGCAATACTTTGTCTTGCCTGGGACAGCCCTTGTCCTGAGTCTTCCCACCAGAATTCCCACCAAAACAGACCCCCAGTCTCTGAGTCTGTTATGCATATGTCCTTCCTTCCTTGAACCTTGCTCTACCCCCCAACACCATCACACATACCAATAAAACACTATGGGTGGGAAGGGACAAAGATCCTAGCCCTGAGGAAGTGACCAATTAGTTGGATGATTTAGTTATGATTGCTAGGTAATACCCAACCCAAAGCCTCATAGCTCGAAACAGCAACAGTCCGTGTATTTGCTCATAACTGTGTACATTTGGGCAATGATGGCTTCTCACTCTATGTGTTGTTGGCAAAAGCTGCTCCCCGGCGCCTAGAGAATCCAAAATGGCCTCACTCCTGTGTCTGGTGTCTCAGCCTGGGATGGCTGGAACAGCTGGGAGCTGTTGCCTCTCTCTTTCCCTCTGCATGGCTCTCTCCCCAGCAGGGTAGTTGGACTTCCTCACAACATGGCGGCTACCTCCCAGGAGAACAAGATGGAAAACTGTGTTGTCCCTTAAGGCCTAGGCCGAGAAGCCCCAGAACAGCTCCTCTGCCAAATTCTCTTAATCAAAGCAAGTCCTACGGCCAGCCCAGATTCAAAGGAGGAAAAACAGACTACTTCTTGATGGGGGCGTGGCCTGTGTGCACAGGGATGGCAAGAACGGTTGGCAGCCATGGTCGCACGCCGGCCACCATGATGGTCCTCACATTATGAAACTGATCCAGAATCCGCCGGGTCTATATGGATCTACCCAGCTTCCTTGCGGGGGGGGCAGGGGGTAGGGGAAGAGAGGAGGTTGGCAGTGTCCTTGGAGAAGCAAGAACTCCCAAGGTCTTTCGGGCTATGGCCAGGGTCTGTCACTGCTTAGGGAAAAGGGAAGGGGAGTCAGGCTGGGCAGATCGAGTTGAGAAGGAGCGCTGTGTAGCTCCAGGGAAAAAAGTAGCCAGGCCAGAGGGAAGGGTGTGAGTCCCACAGGGGGGAGATGATTTGGGACAGCTTGGCGCTGGGCCGAGCTCCAGGCTAGGGGTTGGGCAGGTCTTATACAACTGGAGGATGCAACATTTTCATTTTATCCTTCTTTTCCCCATGGTCTATTTAAAGACTGTTTCTCTCCTTCAAGGCTGCATGTTGCAATTTCTTTCGTGCTTAGGTTTCGGATCTTCCCCTGACAAGCCCCAGCCCCTGGAGACATCACTTGCCTCGCCTTGCCTTACCACACTTGGGGACTCTGGATTTCAGCCCTGGGTTTGGCCACCACCACATCCTCCCCCTGTCCCACTTTTCTTCTGGCTGTTTGTATTCAGTCTAGACGATTCATTTTTACTTGTTGATGTTCTGCCCTAGCCCGGGGCAACTATGGTGTGGTGGGACTGAGCACTAGAGTTGGAGTCAGGAAAGCTGGTTTAAATTCCGGCTTGGCCATTTACTGGCTGTGCGAAAATTCAGGCATGTTATTCACCCTCTCTGAGCCTCCTGCTTCTCATCAGCCAAGCAGAAATCGTGAGCTCCATCTCCAGGGTGGCTAAAAGGAGGAAATTGTGCCTGGGACTGGCTTCTGTCCCTAATCCCTGCCACGGACTCAGTTCTCTCCTTGCCCAGCCCCGTTCAAATGTCTCCACCTGTCAGCGATCCCCTCCATCAGCCACCGCTGCCAGCCTCACCCACCTCCATGGCCTTGGGATGAACCCCTCGGTCGCCTGGGCCTCAGTTTCACAATGTGTCATTCGACAAATATTAACTAAGCACGTACTATGTTCCAGGCACTGTTCTGGGAGCTGGAGGTACAGCAATGAAGGAAACAGACAAAAATCTCTGCCCTCTCGCGTTGCCTGCATTCTAGTGGGGGCAGGGGTGAGGGGTGAGGGGTGGGGGGAGAGACAGACAAAACGGAAAGTAAATTTTAGAGCTACCTGGTCAAAAACAGTAGCCACTAGCCACATGTGTATACTGAGCCTTTGAAATGTGTCTGCTCCCAACTGAGATGCAGGGTAAGAACAAAGCACACATCAGATTCGAAGATTCCACACAAAAGAAAAGAGAAATCTCTCCTTAATAATTTTTACATTGATGCTGGAAGTTGGGGTTAAATAAAATATAGCATTAAAATGAATTTCATTGGGACACCTGGGTGGCTCAGTCGGTTAAGCGTCTGCCTTCGGCTCAGGTCATGATCCCAGGGTCCTTGGATCGAGTCCCACATCGGGCTCCTTGCTCGGCAGGGAGCCTGCTTCTCCCTCTGCCTCTGCCTGCCACTCTGCCTGCTTGTACTCTCTCTCTCTGACAAATAAATAAATAAAATCTTTAATAAAATAAAATAAAATAAAATGAATTTCACCCGTTTCTTTTGACCTTTTTGAATCTGACTCCTAGAAAATTCCAAATTACATGTGTGGCTCACAGGGCAGTTCTACTAGACACCACTCTTGTAGAGTGGGTGAGAAGATGGCACACGTTATGGAGGGGAAGAAGGGGTGATAAAGAGGAGGATCCAAGTGCAGAGTGAGGAAGGGGTGTCAGTTGTAAATGAAGTGGTCAAGGGGGCCTCCCTGAGAAGGTAACAAGACTTGAAGGTTAAGAGAGCCCCCACGTTGCCAGGATTAGGAGAAGGGTGCTCCGGGAAGTGGGGATAGCCAGTGCAAAGGCCCTGAGGTGGGAGAGCGCCCACAGTCTGAGGAACAGAGAGGCCACAGTAGCTGTTGCTGAGTGGCCAAGGGGGGTCAGAAGGCATAGAGTCAGGGAAGTAGAGGACGCCCAGATGGTGCAGGGCCTTTTCAGGTCATCGTATGGACTTTTATTTTTTCTCTGAGTGAAATAGAGTCTCTGCAGAGTTTTGAGCCAAATGGTGACATGATTTGGCTCACAGTTTCCCAGGCTCGTTCTGGCTGTGGTGTGAGAATCAACTTAAATGGGGTGGGGCTGAACGCATTAGGAGGCCAGTTCGGAGGCTCCAGCAAATGCCCGCTTGGGATGCCGAGAGCCCTTACCGCACAGGGCTGTGGTGTGGATTCAGAGTTAACCAATGGAAAGCTCTGTAGGGCAGAGACCTGGCCTCCCGTCTTCCTCACAGCGTAGCCAGGGGAGGCAGAAGTCGCCACCACCCCCTCAGCCCCTCCCCCTGGAGGGAGGCCACAGCCTCCTTTTGGCCTCCCTGCCTCCTGCCTGCCACAATGCTGGGGTGCTCCTTCTAAAACCCCTCAATTGCTGCTCATCCCTGACAGGCCAGAGGCTCCTGGCATGGCACTGTAAGCTCCTTGAGAGCCCGCCCTGCCTCTCCCTGCCTCCACACCTCACCCCTGCCCACTGGAGTCCCTCCTCACACCTTTGCTCACACCACGCCTTCTGCCTGGGATATCTGCTTCAACCGTTCCCCCGTCCCCTCCCTGTTCTATCTTGTCCTACCCATTCTTCAAGGGGCTACCGAGACGTAATGTCAGGAAAGGACCCCCAGACTCTGCCACCCCCAATACCTCCCAAGCTGGGCAGGTAACCCCCTCACATGTTATGTATCTTTCTAGTCACAGATTGATAGTTTCTGTGACTCCTCGGCTGCCCACCCTCACCAGACCCTTGAGGAGTGGAATCGTCTTATTTATAAAACGTCCTCTGCCCTAGCGTAGCCCCATAAATATGGTCTGAGGGAATAAAAGAGAGGCAAGAGGAGGTGGATTTGGAAGCCTTGCTCATAAACACCAAAGACCTAGACAGCGTCTACCCTTGCCAGGACCACCAGAGCGGGGGTCTCAGGCCACCAGAGCTGCAGGCCCATCTTCCAAGGGCTTGGGGAACTCCAGGACCCACTCTGTAAAATTTCATTACACCCTGGGGTCACGGGGTGCCCATGAGCACCCCCTTGCCACTCCCAGCCTGCTGCAGCCAAGGCCCCATAGCCAACCTCAGCTTCTCCTATGCCACGGGCAGCAAGCTCAGACACATGGCCGGTTCCTTCTTCAACCAAGGGACTGGGCCTGGATCATGCAGTTCCTGAAGGTAGCACTGCTCACTGCAGGCCCTGGCTCCTCTCTAAGGTGCTGTTTCTCCCTCCCCCATTGCAGAGCCCCTCCCCACACATCATGGCAGAAAGCGGACAGGGTCCCCCAGCACCTGCTCAGCCAAAACGGAAGCGCTGTGACCCTCGGTGCAAAAAGGCGGACCACCCCATCACCTGCATAGCTGGGACCCCTTTCCCAGACCTAAGACAAATGTCATTTTCCCCAAGGGAGGAGGGAAAGGGGGCAGGAGGGAGTTTGGAACAAGGACCCAATGGAGAAGGAGAAACCAGGAGGAGCTTTGAGATCAGAATTAAATTCTTTAATACAAAATGCTTTTTTTAAGATATATCTGTATTTCTTTGTTGTTGTTTAAAAATAAATATGTACTACGGAATATCTCGAAAAACTGTACTAGAGACAAAGATGTGATGTTAATATCTTTTTCCCCCACAATTATTACGGATAAACAGTAGCACCAATAAATAAATGATAACAAATATTAAAATTAAAAAAGGAGAGAGATTTAGTATGTAGAATTCTCTATTTTTTCTTGTTTTGTTTTTACATATAAAAAACAGAATAGCAATGTCTATTTTATCAGAATCACATATATACATAAACATATATATATATATATATATATACACACAAACGCAAGTTGCCAAATATATATATAGCATGTAGATGTATATTGAAACCTTATTTTCAAAGGAATGTGTGGTGGGGAGCCAAGGGAAAGGGGAGGGCAGAGCTGAGTGTTAGCAAAATTAAATATCTGTTCAGGACAAGCTAGTGACTGTCACCGATCGGGGAGCTAGAGATTAGAAACATGAATCTTAAAACACAAAGACCAGTACAAATAAGAGCGCAAGAGAGAGCAAGAGAGAGAATACATCTCATAAATAGTTGAAATTAAATATTAACCAAGAATACTGAAAAAAACCCTACTCTTTCATTAAATTAACTGTTTTAATTTCTAATTAAAAAGGGATATTAAATAAGTACCGTATATAAAACACTTTCTCTGCCTCCGTGGTGGGCGCGCGGACCCTGCCCTGTCTCTCTGTGCCGCGGGAAGGGTGGGGTCTGGGGACTGGGGATGGGGGGAGGGGCGAACCACTCACACACACACAGCCAGGTCTCCTGGGGGGACAGAACTAGTGGTTTCAATGGTCTGAGGACATCAGGCCCTCCAGGGCTGCACCTGGGAAGGGGAACTGGGAGAAAAGACCAAGGCGGGAGGCCTTTCTCTTGGAGGACAAGCTGCCGCCAGGCGGCCCTTCCTCCACCAATGTCTCTCTTCTTTTCGCCAAGACTTCTGCAGGTGGTGCCCTGGGCCTCTTGGGAGCGAGCGAAGAGCAGGTGAAGGCTGCCCGGTCTCCTGAATTTTCCAGGCAGCGCCCCCGGGGGCAGGATGCCCGTGCAGCATGCGGAGAGGATCCCCAAAGTACAGCAGTGTCCGGAGGCTCCAAACTCCTGGTCAGAGCTAGTGTCCTCGTCCCTGTACCTGTCGTCTGTCCATTTGACTCGGGGTAGAGGCTTGGGGCCAGGGCTGGGTTTGTCGGTGTTCCCAAAAGCAGGCCAAATTTGCCCCCGTGCCCTGGCCACGCACGTTCCCAGGCAGGGAAGGGGACCCTGGCCTTCCTAAGAGTAGGAGCGAAAAGATCATGCCAGAGTCTCCCCTCCCATCCTCTTCCCTTTTGGGATCTGGGTTAGGGACATTCTCCTTCCAACTCAAGTCCACAGCAGTCAAATACATCCAGTGAAGACACCAATAACATTAGCAATGTTAATTTAAAAAAAAAGAATATATATATTTTATATATATAAAATATATATATTTATTTTTATATATATATAATATATATATAAATGTATGTATGTGGGTGGGTGTGTCTACAGGAATCCCAGAAATAAAACTCTCTAATCTTCCGGGCTCGGTGATTTAGCAGCAAGAAAAATAAAATGGCGATCCAATTCCAAGAGGGACCGTGCTTGGTCACCTGCCCGGGAATGCTTCTGCCGGAGTCGCGCCCTCCGGACCCAAAGTGCTCTGCGCAGAGTCTCCTCTTCCTTCATGTCAGGTTTCTGGATTAAGGATTGTTCTGGTGACGGTGATGATTGGTGTGGTGGTGGTGGCGGCGGCATGGTTTCGGTAGCATTCTGAATCAGGCTTTCCCGGTGAGAGGTCTGGTTCCCGAAACCCTGAGGGAGGCTCCTTCTTCCAGCCCGGCTCACCGCCTGGGCTTGTCACATCTGCAGGAGATGGGAAACAGAGGCCAGGGGTCAGGGCCGAGTGTGGGGACGCGGTGGTGAGGCAGCCCCATCCCGGGAGCCCCGAGTCCCCGGCCAAAGCATGGCGCTGCCTCGAGGAGCCCAGCGCAAGGGGAGAGCCAGCCCCTGCGTCCAGGGCTCCCCTCTGCCCTCTAGAGCTTACAGTCTAGTTGAGACAGGACAAGGACACGGGGACATGTCATCAGAGGCGACAAATGAACCCATACTCAACAGTCCCTCCTTGACATTTAAGAGCTGATGGTGACCAGAGTTAGGCTGAGTTAGTCGGCGAAGAGTGCCCGCAGAGAGAAGTGCTCCGGCTCTGCCTCTGTGGGGCTGGCTGGCAGGAGAGAGTGGGGAGAGCACCCCGACCAGGGCTAGGGCCAGCTGAGAGGGAGGGGACGTCGGCAAGGCGCTGAGGGACACGTCTCCCTTCACCATGCCCTCCCTCCGGGTTTCGTTTCTTCAGCACACTGGCCGCAGCGGGCCCCAGGCACCAGGCTGCTGTGTGACTGACGCTGGGGGAGACGTGATCGTTTCCCTCGTTGCTCATGTCCACGCCGAGGGGATGCCGAGAGATTTCGTGTCAGGTCCCTGCCCCTGGCACTGATCGCCCTTGCCCTGCTCTGCTATGAGGGGTCGGAGCAGGCCCCGCCCTTCTGAGAGCCTGGCAATGGGCATCCTAAGCCCCTACTTTGGGGGTCCTGAAACTCCCCTGCATGGGGGAGGTTGCTGGAGGTTGGCATAACTTCCATTAGCCTCCAGGTCATGTCACAGACCCCATCCCAGATAGTCTCTCTGCAGAATACTCCCCACAGAAATCCTAAAATAATAAAGTCTTCCCCTTCCCCGAAGCCCCCGGGGCATGTGGAGACCCCTCACTGGGCCCTGGAGTTAGGCAGAGCCCCAAGGCCAGCACTCGCTTTTACTTCCTGTCTTCATGCACCGCCGAGACAGACAGAAGCCCGCACCAACGCCCCCGGGCCTCGTCCCCAGCACCCCTTGAACAGCCACAGCCACAGGAACATGGGGGTGGGGAAGGCAGCCACATTCCACAGACTTTGTTAATGGACCATCTGGACTGGCTGGGGGCACCCCGACCCTGCCTGGGCATCCCCATAGGAGCCCCCCTCCCTGGGTGAAACTCAGGCTGGCCCAGAGGGCTCCCCGCCTTGGAGCAAAGACCGGACTGGTATAAACACCACCGAAGGCTTCGAAAGATTGCCAGCCAACCAGTCCCAGCTCTGTGCTCCTGACCTTACCCCCTGAACTCGGTCGTGTATTCACTTACATGCCTGACACTTTCTAGGTCCCCACTGTGGGGACCTAGGACAGATGCCTGGAAGGTCACCCCGGTGAATAAAAGCCAGGCCCTCCCGTGAGGCATTCCCGACCCGTCCCTCCTGGAGGCATCTGGAAGTAATGTGGGCTGTTTGGGGTGGTCATCGTGAGCACTGGAGTATTAAAGGCTAACTCTCCTGGGACCCCAGTCTCGGAGGGCGTCGCGCCCTGCCCCCGTGAGAGACACCGAGGGGATGAGAAGCCCAACGGTGCAGACTTCTGAGGGTGGTGGCAAGGCCCCCGAGAGCCTCTGAGCTTTGTAGACGGCAGCAACCCCCCTCACACCAAGAAGGGCCTGCCGTATTAGTAGCAAGGTAGTAATGACCACGTCAGGACCAACAGCTGCCACAGGACACCGCGGGACCACAGGACACAACACTCAGCCTGCGTCCACACCGCCACACGAAGCCACGCCAGGCTACCCCCTCAGGCAACCAGGGCCACCTCTGAACAGGCCCCCGCCAGGCCAGCGCCTGCCGCCCCCCCGCAGGGGCCTCGCGAGCACAGAAGGCAGCAGTCAGTCACCAGGCAGGCAGCTAGAAGCCGAGCAAGCAGCTGGCCCCTCTCGGGTGCACGTGCGCGCCAGCGCGCTCTCTCTCTCTCTCTCTCTCCCCATCTCTGTGCAAAGCCCCTCTCTGACTCGCTCTCGCCCTCTGGGAACCAACCTGCAAGTACGTTCGTTTAACTCAAGCTGCCTCGCCTTGCAACGCGAGTCTGTGTTTTTGCAGGAACATTTACACGTCTGCGGATCTTGTACAAACAAATGCTTTCTCCGCTCTGAGCAAGGCCCACAGGGACTGCAAAAAGGCAAAAGGAAAGACATCTAAGCTAGAGCGTCAGCAGAGAGAGAGAAAAAAAAAAAAAACAACCATGCAACACCCCCTAACAGTCCGCAGCTGCACCCCCGCCCCCAGCTTGTTGGCCCCCCTGCCCTTCCATGCCCTGGAAGGATCCAAGGGCTGCAGCGGAAGACAGAGAGCACGGCGGAAAGAGGCAGCACTGGCTAGGAAGCCTGCCTGCGGGAAGAGGCAGACACAGATGGGCAGAGAGTGCAAGGAGAGGGACCCCGTAAGGGGGGTGCTGTCCCGTGGGGACAAGTACAAGTCTTGGGCCACAGGGCCCCAAAGGCTACCACCCCAGAAAGAGTACACCTTGACTCTTCACCTGCTGGGGACAGCAATCCGGGCCACCTTTCCCCTGTGCCAGGGCTCGGGCCCGGGCCCCTCCACCAAAGGCGGGCTAAAGGAGGGCAGGCCAAGCCCAGAGGCAGCGTCCACAGCCAGGCCACTGGTGGCCGAAGGGCCCACCACAGCCTCCAACTCAGAGGAAGAGCCTCCAAACCTACAGGGAGCTTTGGCCCAAAGTAGAGGGCTCCCCTCCAGAGGCCCCAGGTCCACGAGGATGGGCTGCCGTGCAGTGCCCGACCCCACCCGGCCTCCTCCTTCAGCTGACGACAGGCTGCCTCACGTCATTCGCGCCCCTTCCTCATGCCACGTCTGCCCACCCCGCCACCCTCAGCTTCCAGACAAGTGCAGAAGCCCAGAGCAGTGGAGACCAGTCGAGGGAGCAGGCACCAGTGCCTGGCACCAGTGCCAAATGGGCCCGCCACCAGTGCCCAGTGGGTGAGAGAAAGGTGGTGCCCAGCCAAGCCAGAGTCCCCTCCCTGAATCCTGCAGGCCCACTCTGCCCGCCCGCCCGCCCATCCCGACCCCGGACCAGCCACGCCACCACCAAGTCTAGCCACTGGTGCCAATTAGTGGAGTGAGAGTGAGAGAGAGACACTGGGGGGAGAGGCGGAGGAGAGCCGGGGAGGCGGGGGGCAGGGTTAGGGGGTCCCGCCGGCGGGAGTCTGACTGGGGGCCGGGGAGGCTCCAGGCAAGGAGACAGCGGAGGCACCACGTACACGCTCCAGGGTTTATACCGGGATTTCTTGCGCTTTCTTTTTTGCCCCTTTCCCTTTCCTCGAATTGAATTTCTGGAAAATAAAAAAACAGAGACAGACAAAGAGAGAGCAAGGGGGAAGGGAAAGGAAAAGAAGCAACGAGGAGGGCAGGGTTCAGGACACGCTCCCTGGAACGAGGCATCGGGAGGCTGGTGGGCTCCAGGAAAGGGCCTGCACATGCGTGTGCGCACACGCACGCGCACACACACACACACACACACACACATACAGGCTAGGGCAGCAGGCGCGCAACAGCTCCTTTTTCTCTCTTCGGCCTCCCTGGGGTAGCCAACCCAGCCTCCCGCAATGCTCTGCGTGGGGAGCAGAGGCTGGGTGGAGGGCACAGGACCCAAAGGCCTGCGTGCTCGTGGCAGCTCCTGGTCCCAGAAAGGGGGCAAAGCCCTGTGGGCAGGCTCTGGGGCCAGCAGCCCTGGACAGGTTTGACCCTGAAGGTCAGGGTAGGGGGGCTATAAAAAGGCCAGAGTTTGGAGGGACCTGACTTAATGGGGGTGGGGGTCGGGGCCCAGGCTGCGCTCCGGGCACCTTCTGCCTTCATTTCTAAGTGCACTAGCAAAGGGGTCCCTCCGGGCCCTGCCTCCGCAGATCCTGGTGTGGGAGAGCAGCTACCCTGCAAGCTGGCACAGACCCAGCAGCGGCACGTGAAAGGCACCAGCCTGCCCAGCTATAACCTGGGCTGAGAGGCGGGGATGGGTGTCCTCAGAGCCCCAGGCAGGCGGTAGGGTGGGGTGGGAGTTAAGGAGGCACGGGAGGAGGGGCCTGGGAGTTACTTGGCAGGAAGTCCTCTCCCCAGCCTGTCAAAGCCTGCTACACCATCTCACCAGACTCTCTTCCGAGCCCAGGCGAGCCCCCACTCTCCCTGTGGGCAAAGCAGACATTTGGGAAACGGGCAAGGGGGACAGGCTGAAGCCTGTTCCCCTCAAGGGAACCAGCACTCGCCACACCTGCCAGGCCAGAGGGTGCCCAGAATGTCTGCCACGGGGGAAGAAATGAGGGGGAAGGGACTGAGGAAAGGGGCAAGACAGCTCCCCTAGGAGAAAGCACTGGGAAGGAGGAAGGTCTACACACACAAATACACACTCATTCTCTATTTCTCTCTCTCTCTCTCTCTCTCTGAACCTAGCCTCCCAAATTGCTGCTCTGGGAGCCACAGCAATCCTGGACGTTGGGGACTTAGGGAAGAGGGAAGGGGTTGAGGCCCAGAGCTTCTGTGTCCCCAGAGCTTTGGGGGCAGACAGGATGGTGAGGGAGGGGAGGGAAGGGCACAGGTGCTCTCTCTCATTCTCTTTCCCTGCAGGCTTGTCCCCTTTGCTCACCAGGTCTTGAAGGCCCATTGTCCCCAGACTGTGCCCCCTGCTCCATCCTGACCCAACCCCCACACTGAGCAACTAGAAGCCTCAGAAAATGGCCAACAGTCAACTCATTTCTCCCCGGCCAGGGAGGGGTGACTGGCCCTGGCCCGCCCCACTCCTACTGGGTATCACCCAGAAAACATCTCAGCCGGCCCCCGAGTCCAATCGCACCACCACAGCAACTATCGTGGGAGGCCACCTCCTCTGACACACAAAAGCTGGCCTCCTTGCCACCCGCTTCCTCTCCCCGCTGTGGGTGACGGGAGACCAGAGCAGGCCCGGGAGCCGCTGTCCGCACGGCCCCCCGGCGCACCGAAACTGCAAGGCCCGGCCAGGGAGGACCTGGAGACCTGGAACGCGTGGTCTCTCCCACAGGAAGCTCCAGGTGCCAGGCTGGGGTTTTGCCCCTAATCCTAGAGCCATGATCCTCCAGTCTGCTCCAACCCCCTCCTGCCACCACAAGTCTTCGTGAGGCCAACTCCCTGACCCAGTGAAGTCATCAGACCCCCTGAGAGAGGAAGCCAAGAGCCCCAGACCAAGAAAACCGGCCAAGGAGAGGGAGAGGAGCTAAAGTCATGGCCACTTACTTTTCTTGCCTTGCTCTATCTTTCTTTGGTCTGTAGCGGGCAAAAAAAAGAAAAAAACAGAGAGGGGGTCAGACGGTGATGCTGACAAGGGTAGTAACATACTACTTATGACACATCGATGCAGTTTTAATCCCTTTACATCAAATAACTCACTTAATCCTTCTAACAACACTATAAGAGACATCCTATGGTTGTGCCCATTTGATAGATGTAGAAACTGAGGCACCATGAAGTAAAATTAGAATGCCCAAGGTTCCACAGTTACAAGGTAGCAATGGCTAACAAGTGGAACATGCTTAGCCCTCCTGCCGTCTGCTGAACAAACGAATCCGGGCCTCCGTCCTCACCTGCATTCACATTTGCTGTGCTGTAGGAAACTCATCTCCCCTATGTGCTGGCCTTGATGAGGTTTGATCCGCATAATCTAAAGGGAAAGGAAGCAGATCACAGAGGTCAGTGACCCAGCCAGCCATACCCAGATGGGACACCCCGTGGCTCTTGCCACTCAGCACTCAGGGGTTCTACGAGCAGGGGTGGGGGCAAAGGGAGGAGGGACCTGGGGCTCTACCAGAAAGAGCCTCAGGCCCACCCCTCTCCCCCGACCCTGCTGACCTCAAGGAGCCCCCCGCTCTTCTTGGGGGCAGGCGTGGCTGCACGGGTTGGCCAGGCTGGGAATTCAGGTCCTGGATTCTTGCCGGTCCCCATCCCTCTCCTCCTGCTATTCCCTCTAGGCCTCACCCTGACCCAGTCGCTACCCAAGAGCCACCTTCCCTAGGGTCTCAGAGCTCCCTCCCACCCTGTCCGGCCTGAGATGTGCCCTGTGACCAGGCAGACCTGGTTATAATGGCCCTTGAACACTCTCCATGCACCGGGCTCATCCAGCACCCCAAACAGAGCCCCAAGGAGGAGGTGCCCTCTTCCTCCAAGAGAAGTAGAGAGGGGCTCCTGTCACAGGTGTCAGCCCCTCCTGAGCCCAGGGGCAAAGGTCAGGAGGGAGGAGGAGGCAGCATGGACTTGCAGGGAACCCCAAACCAGGAAATGCAGGCATCTTTTCCTCCAAAGAGGGCAAGACTCCCCATACCTCACCCTGACCGACTCAGGGGCAGGAGCTGAGCAAGGCAAGTCTGGCTCCCCCTTTCAAGAGCTGCCCAGGAAAAGGCCGGGGAGCACCTGCACCAAAATCTAACCCCGCCCCCGCCCCGCCCCGCCCCCACTCCCCGCAGATGCCCACCTGCATGGTGATGTTGAACTCCTCGGTGGGCACGCACTCCAGGCCCTCGTCATTACAGCAGCCCCCACACCGCATCAGGGGCACGCAGGATGGCTTGAAGATGTACTCGATCTCGTCGGGGTACTCCTGGAAGATGTCCACCAGGGTCTCAATGGGACGGCAGTAGCTGCGCTGGTAGACGTCCATGAACTTCACCACTGCACGGGACAGGGTGACACGTGAGCCCCGCCGGTCACACAGGAGATGGCCGGCCCCTATTTCCACTGAGCTTCATAGGGCAACCCCGCGGGGTTCCTGTGAGAGGTACCCCCTACTGGGGTACCAGCCCTTCCCAAACTCTAGCTGAAGTCCCTCCAGCTGTGTGGCTGAGGACGAGTATACTTGTCGGGGTGGGGGTGGGGGTGATCTAGGTTTCCCGTGAAAGGAGGAAGAACCAGCTTAGCAAACCTACTCCCCATTTCCCTACAACCTCTGCCACACCATCCATCACACCAACAACGGCTGAACGAGGACGTATTATATGCTGGGCATTGTGTGCCGTCATCCCTGGTTTTCATGGCCAATAGTATGAGGTTCCAGTAGGAACCCCATTTTACAAAGGGGGACCTGGAGGTTCAGAGGAACTTGCCCCGGGCCCACACTTCCGAACAGCTCTGACATCAAAGCCTTCCCAAGGCAAATCATGTGGAAGCATGAGGGGGACACTTTGCCATTCCAGACCCCCTCTCCAGACAGGGGCTGGGGAGGCGCTGAACATCAGCACAGGGGCCGGGCCTGCCTGGAATCAGCAGGTGGCAGCGGGTGGGCACTCTGCAGGCCCGGCCGGCCCCTGATAACCCCACCCCAAGAGGGCAAACTGCTTGCATCATGGAAAAAACGGTGCTGCCGTTGCAGCCACGGAGCATTTCTAGAAGCTGATCCAGAGGGAGAACAGGGTAAAGACGGCTTCCCGGGCTGGCCATGGAGCCTGAGGTGCACTGGAGCGTGAAGGGGTAATTCTAGGCCACAGGGGCGGGGCCCTGGAGAACAGATACACTCAGGACCTGGAATGATGGCTCCCAGTTGTGGCCCACCTGCCACTCTCCATCACACACACACACCCCCCACTACCACATAGTAATCCTCTCCCCGAAATGCTTTTCCCCCACACGGGAGGAAGACGCAGCATCCAGCCCGTGAAGAGGTCCGGCCTCTGGCCATGACATGGTGTGTGACCTTGGGCCAGTCCCTCCTCTCTCTGGCCGTCAGACTGCACATCTGTATAAGTGGGGTGGGCGGATCTCTAAAGACACTGAAACTGAGACTGAAATGTGGGGTTTTGTCTCCCGTTTCTGGACCCAAGAACAGGCACTCTTTCTCTGCCCGGGTAACACAAGGCTTTGAACCTCACCCTCAAGGCGTCTGAAGTGCAACCCTCTGGCCTGCCTTTCCCTAGAGACTGTGACTGAGCCTCCTCTTCCCTCTGGAGGGTAAAAGAAGATAAGCCTGGGGGTTATCTATACAATAGGGGGGTTGAGAACTGGGGGAGCTAAGGGAAAGGGAGGGGAGGGCCATAGGTGTGCAAACAGCAAGGGAGGAGGGAGGGCTTCCAGCCAGTCCCTGGCCTTGTCTGAGATCCACTTCCCCTCTGTAGACAACAGGCACAGAATTCTCCTCCACCCCCAAAAGGGTTAAGGTCAAGCACCATCAAAAAGAGTACAGATGAGACCAGGGATCTGAAGAAGCCCTTTTCTAAGCCAAGTCTGTATCGAAGAAGATGACTAATCAAGAATTCTTGACCTGACACTTTGTCATGGTTGGGAACAGAGATGGCCCAAGCTTTGTGGCCCCAATCAGGACAGGAAGAAAGCAGGAAGGTCTGGTCTGGACCGTGGCAGCTGGTAGCTGATAAAAAGACACAGACTAGGGATTCCTTGGAAAGCTCCCCGGAATCCCCAAGGGCCGCAGGAGGGAGGTCGAGGGGACAACTTTACCCATACCCTTCAGACCCCAGCCACTGCCCCCAAAGAAAGCCAGCCTACTTCTGCCCAGGCCACGGACATACATCGACTCCCACAACAAGATTTCTTGCATTTCCTTACTTCTTGCAGACAATCTTGTCCCCAGCAAACAAAGACCATTTGTCTTGCCTCTCCCAGGCCACAGAGACCACCGGGAGGCTGATGGGGGGTGGGTGCCCACTGGCAGCCAGGAGCCTCTGGGCGCCGCAGGCTGCGGGAGTGGCTGGGAAGCCAGGCCCCGGGCCAAGGAAAGAGCTCCTGAGTGAAGAGGGAGGAGTAACCCGCTGGGCATCACCGCTGGCCCAGGGAGTGCAAACACCACCCCTGGCCACCACCCCAGGCCACAGTGGGCTCGGGGCTGGCAAACTCGCCTGGAGGAAGACCCTGGGACCTTCCCGCCTCAGAGGTGGGGGGTTGGAGGAGTGGCATCGGGCCCTCCTCCCCCCAGGCTGGAGCAGAGGCCACATTCAGTGTGGGGGGCAGAGCCAGGGCTTCCCTAGAGAAATGGGAGGATCCCTACTCCAAACCACAGAGGAACAAAAGGCAGGCTGACTCTTAGTTGGGCAGGAGGCGGGGCACCTGGGAGCTACAGCCAGCCCTCTGCTGGCCCAGGAGGGAAGTTCACAGCACCCAAGCCTATTCCACCCGGAGGGCAGAGGGAGACCACAGGGCCTTCTCTCCAACCCCTGTGGGGAGGGGGGTCTCAGGAGGCTGGGCCCTCTGCACCTCCAGCTCACGCACAGCCAGTCTGCTGGAAAGCCAGGGGCACAGCCCCCTCCACGCAGACCCCACAGGTGTGACACGGCTGGGTGGGATGAGACATGACATAGACTATCCATCCTCCCCTGGGGGGGTGCAGGTGGGACAAGGGACACCTCCCTCGACACCTGGGATCTTCCAACACTATCTTCCTGTCCTGTGCTCCCGGCTCCCTCTCCAAATAAAATTTTACTGGAAAGAGCAGAAAGAAAAGGCAACAAGTTCTATTTCCAGCAGAGGCCTGAGTAGAAAAGAGAGTCCTCCAGAATGAAGGGTGACTCTCACGGTGCTCCCCTCTTCCCTTCTTGATCCCCATTCCTGCACCCCTTCTCCCCCCTCTCCCACCGCCACAGACCTGAAAGAAAGGAATCGGGCCTCCCCACCCCTCCCCTGGGGAGACAGGGTACCCATCAAAGGGCCAGTGGGACTCACCTTCGTGGGGTTTGTGCTCTCCTTCTGCCATGGGTGCAGCCTGGGACCACTGAGGACAAAACAAAGAGCAAGGCGCGGGCATGAGCAGGGATGTGGAGGCCCAGCCACCCGCCGGGCCGGCAGCCTCTGGCTTCTCTGAGGCTTCTGAGCTGAACAAGGCGCCTGCCCGGCTCCCCACAGCAGAGAGCGTGCCCACTGCCCCCTGTGCGGCTCCAGTTGTGACCGAAGAGAAAGACTGACCCGCTATGGGGGGGAGGCTGTGGAGAATTGAAAACACAGGAGGAAAATACCAGAAACTCTGAGCTGTCTGGGTCCCCGCCCCTTCCCCACATTTCCCTCCCCGCCCCTCACTGGCCCACTGCTGAGTTCGGTGAATTTTCTCAGCCCCCCTGACTCGCTAGTCCAAAGCCATGGGTAAGTAGTAAGGTCAAATAGGAGGAGAAATTTGGACCGGGGCAGGAAGGAAGGACTGGGGGCGAGAAAAACAACATGGTGACCTTCTCCTGCTGACATGACAAATACCAGGGTGAGCCGGTGCTGGGGAAGGAGGAGGGTGCAGAGGAACGAAGGGCGCCAACCACCCTCCCCCATCCAAACTCCTCTGCTCTCGGGAATATTCAGCAAATACCCTCAGGTATATTCGGCAAAGCCACAGGTTGCCTGGAAGGGAAAACCAGGGAGGAAACCCTGGGGGAAGGGAGAGCCCCATTTCTCCCAGCACACAGACCTCCCGGGAGCCGGAATGTACCTCCAAAGCCCTGAGCCTCACACTCCCACCTTGTTCCCTGGTTTCTTCTCCCTCCGGGACTGAGGGGGGTTGGGGTCCGGAGTCCCTCTCACCTAGCTGGGCACTCTTCCTCCAATGCAACCAGGAAAGCCTTTATGCCTTAGCACTGCCCAGCCCCTAGGGGGCCCCCTGCACTACTCAGGCCTGAGGCCTCCCCTAGCCCTAGCCATCCCTCCCCACCCCCACCAGATCAGTCCTCCCTTCCCCAGAAGCTGTGAAGGTCAACATGCCCAACCATGTGGACCTGACAGCTCCGGAGAAAGCAAAGGCTTCTCCCCGCCCCTCCAGAGGGCCTCCGGTTCTCACCAGCTGCCCACCCCACCTGCCCTTCCTTGGGGACACATCCCAAGCAGCAGAGCTGTACTCCAGCCCATGGAACTGCAGACCCCAGTGACAAACTATCTGTCTCCTTCCCACACATCCCTAATGCACCCCGGATCCCCGAGCCTCTCCCCTAGGGGCAAGGTCAGATAACAGTTTCCAGGATCCCAGCTGGGCAGCCTCCTACAACAGCTCCCTCAGGGACCCCCGGGGTCTCCACCTTAGCCCCTGGCCCATCTCCAGGATACCCCCTGGCTTCCTTCTGCCAACATTCTCCCTATGCCCTCCACTCCTCCTGGGCCCCAACGAGGAAGGGGGACAGAAATTTAACCCCCTCCAAGGCCAGGGGGGGCTGGGAGGGGCTCTTCTGGGCAGGGAGGGGCCAGGTGCCCTTCTCTGGGGGCCTCTGAAGGTCACACTGTGGCCAGGCCGCCACTCCTCCCCCTCACCCCCCCCAACTTGGAGGCCTGGAGCCAAGGCCTTTGTGCCAAGGTCTGAGGCACCCAGAGTGGCAGCAGGGACCCCAGCCCATTTCTTTCTTTCTGCCTCTCTCCAACGGGAGACTCTGTGGCTGAGGGAAGGTGTAAGGGAAGAGTGTCAAGGAGCCCTCAGATGGCTCTGAGAAGCAAGTTGGGTGGGCAAGTTTTAGAGTTCCAAAAAACCACCTGCTTCTGCTCCAACACCCCATTTCACCAGGACAAAGTGTGTTTGCAAGGCTGGCAGGAGCTCCTTCCAAAGGGGTGGGGGGAGAAGCTAGTCCCACAATGCCCACGTCACAGCAAATTTTAAGCCATTTTTCCAAAAAGTGTAAAGTGGAGTAATGACACTCTTTTCATTCCTCCCCTAGCCCACCCCCATAAAAGCTAAAGCAAGGCTCGGAAGTGTGGGGGAGGGGAGCAAAGCAGACTGTCACCAAGTGGGGACTTTAGGTAGTCTGACAAAGCACCAGGGTGGGCCCCTGCACCCTGACCTCTGACAGCGATCATCCTTTCCCTGGCCTCCGGGGTCGGAGAGGGGTTACACCGGTCTTCTCAGCAGAGGGGAGTAAAAAATAGAAGGGTGGCAGGGGCTTCCCTCCACGTCAGGGAGGAAATGGGGAAGGGGCATCAAGAAATCCGTCCTAGCACAGGAAAGGGCTAGGCGCTGGGGACAGTGGAGAAAAGGTGTAGGGTGGTTCTCCGGGTCCCCCGGCTAGGGATACCTCGAGGGGTCACCTTCCCGTGGAGGACCGGCGGGGGGAGGGGCGCCGCCCGCCGCCCGGGGCTCCCCGCTCGGGGCCGCCGGGGCTCCGGGAACACGCGGCCGGCCAGGCCCCGGGCTGATGTAATCGGCTCCGCGCCGCGCGCGCCCGGCCGGGCGGGGGAGGGCGGGCACCGAGCAGGACGTGAGCGGAGACGGGCGGGGGTGCCTCCGCGCAGGTGGCCCGGCGGAGACCGGGGGTCCCCTCGGCAATCCACCCCGAAACTTTTCTCAAACTCGTGGCGAGGGCCTAAGAGATCGAGCGGCAGTGACAGCAAGCCCCCTCTCTCTCGCCTGCGCCCTGCCCCCTCCAGGCTCTCTGCCCTCCCTCGGTCCAAGGTCCGGGCACCCCCCTGCCCACTGGGCTCCGGCTCCCGCCCCCGCCGCCCGGACTTCCAGTTCGTCCGGGACCAGCGGCCAGGAGCAAACTTCAGCCGCCCGCGGCAGCGCAAGCCCAGCCCCCTCGGCCTCCTCCTTCGGCTCCCGCCCTCCGCTGCTCGGCCCAGATCGTACGTGCGGTGACTCTGGTGGGTGGGCAGGGCCCGCGTGGGCGGTGAGATTCTATCCCGGTGCCCTCCCACCTAGCGCGCGCCCCCTCCCCCTACATGTACGAGGATCGAGGGGGAAGCCGCGCGCCCGGTGCCCAAGGACCCGCGTGGGGTACGGAGCCCCCACGCGCGCGCTCGCACGCACGTCCCCAGCCAGGAGAGGCGCTAGCAGCGGCCCGCGACGCCTGGTGGGCACGGCCGCTTACCTTGGCATGGTGGAGGTAGAGCAGCAAGGCAAGGCTCCAATGCACCCAAGAGAGCAGAAAGTTCATGGTTTCGGAGGCCCGGCCGGAGCCGGCGCGGCTCGCGCTCCCTCTCCGGCTCGGGCTGCGGGGCGGCCCGCTCTCTTCGGCGCCTAGGCGGTCTCTTCTTCCTCCCGGAGCCGAGGCCCGGGCCAGGGCCTGGGGCGCGCGCGCGGCTGGAGCACTGTCTGCGCACACAGCCGCCTCACCCGTCCATGAGCCCGGCTTCCGAGCTCCGAGTCGCCACCGCGGCCCCCTCTCCTCTTCCTTCTCTTCTTCCTCCTCCCCCTCCTCCGACTGCGGCTCCTCCCGGCCCGAGCTAGCACTTCTCCCGGTTCCGCTCGGCTCGGCTGCCCCGGCGCGGACCACGGCTCCTCCGGAGCGGGAACAACCCAGAAGTTGGACGAAAAGTTTCACTGCAACGCCGCGAGCCCCGACCCCCTCCACCCCGCCTCCAGGCGCGGGCTCCGGCTCTTGCCCGCGGCTCGCCGCCGCGTCCACCCTCGGCCGCCGGCCCGGGAGGAGGTTGGAGTTGGGGCGGGGGGCGGTGTCTGTCTGTCTGTCCGTCAGCGCTGCTGGTCCGATGCGGGATCCTGAGGGGGAGGGCTCACGCCGCGCTCTGGCGGTCACCCCCAAAAGCAGGTCACTCACTTTGCCCCTGTCCCTGTCGTCGCTCGCTTCGCTCGCGCGCGCTCTCTGACCCCGTCTCTCTCTCTCTCTCTCTTCCTCGACTTCTCTTCTGGAGCTCTTGCTACCTCTTTCTTCTCTCTGCTGGTTTCCAAAATCCGAAGTGATTGGGGGAAGTAAAGGAGCAATCTCCCCAAACGGTCAGCCCGATTTTAGCGGGGAATGGGAAGCAAAAAATAAATTAAAACGGGAAAGAATGTGGATTTTAAAATTGCTGAAGAAAAAAAGGAGGAGGGTAAACCCTGGATAAATGAATATCAAATTCCAGTGCGGAGACCCCTGGTCGGTGACCCCGCCGGTTCGTTCTCCTCGCCGCTGCGCCTCCCGGCCCAGCGCCGCTGCCGCCGGTTCCACTCGCCCCCAGCGCCGCGGCCTCCTCGCAGCCCGGCTGCCCCAAGCCTCTGCGATCCTTACCCCTAGCGGCCGCTTAAAATAGGGTAGGCCCCGCCCTTTGGCACGCCCTGGGGGCGGGGACAGGCCAGTGTCTGCGCCTCTCGGACTGCCCCGCACGCCCCTCGGGCCTTCCCCTGGGACGTGTAGCGAAGCCTGCCCTCCCTCCCCAGTGGAGGGGAAGCTCGACCCCCACCTAGGTTCACAGCCTGAAAATTGCCCATCCGCCCCCCTTTGCCCAGACACACACGCCCGCGCGGTATTGGGGGGAAGGGTACCGGAAAGTGAGGTTATGTGCGGACAGCGCTCGAGAGCTATTCCTTCTTTACTGGGAATATTGGAGGGAGGGGGGCTCTGGGCGGGCAGGGAGTCGGACAGGGACGGGTGGGGAGGACATACAGATCTATTGGAATCCTGGCGTGACCCCTGGCCTTCTCCCCACTCCAGCACTCTCAGCCCGCCCCCCCACACACACACAGCACACCCTCACACTGACACACGCGTCCTCACTCTCACGCAGACGCTGCTCTCCCAAGTTCACCCAGCTTCCCTGTGGTGGCCGAGCGCCCCCTAGTGACTACTTCCTGCACACCCCCAGCTCTGGCTGAAGAGGGAATGGACTCCGGGAAGAGGGTGGAGGGACCCTAACCCCGATCTCATTTCTGACCTCCCAAACAGTGGCATGTTTGGGACTCGAACGGACCCACGTGCAGGGAGCCCGATGCTGGGCACAGGAGGCATGGTGTATCCGTGTGGACAATGTGTCCCTCTGGAGACTTCATCTGGCCTGCTGACATCAGAGTGAGTTACAGCCAACAGACTGGGGTGACTGGGGTCCTTTGGGAAGTGTCCAGGGAAGCTTCCTTGAAGGAAATTATTTGGCACCAGGTTTGTAGGGCTGAAAATGGGAAGCCGTGTGGTTCTGGGGTTAGTCAGTGCCCCAGAGAGAAGAGGACCTGTTGGAGCCCACGTATGCACTGTGGAGTCTGGCAGAGCCCAAAGGGAGAGGCAGCTGGGCAGACAGAAGCCCTTGTTCCTGCTTCCCCCCCCCCCAGATGTTGCCAGGGAACTGAGGCCAGGGGGCTGGTGGGGGCGGATGGAGGCCAGGGCCTGAGTGATGATTCAAACCTACTCACTAACACTAAGGAACGTCTGTAGGCCAGCTGCCCGGAGCTCCCACCAGGCTGGGGGCCAAGGCTTCTTTCTATCAGCCCCAGCCCAGTCTCTCAGCTCATCTTCTGAACAGAATTGGGGTTTCTCCTCAGGACCCCCAGACCCCCAGGATCCCTTGCCTACTTCTGCCAACTGGGAGCCTCTCTCCTCTTTCCCCCAGTTCCCCCCACCCCACACTTGCTCCCTTCAAAGTCCTCTTTTCCCCAACTCCTCTGGTCTTCCCTAAGTGCTCCCCAAGGCCCCCCACCCCACCCTTGCATATAGGAACCAGCCTGGAAAAATTCCTGGTTGGGCTTTGACCCAGCAGCTCCCAGGTTCCCCCAGGGAACAAAGAGGGGGCTCTGATACCTGAGGGAAGAAAGGGACCAACCAGTCTCATTTTTCACCCAGATCCAGCCAGGGCCTGGCCCAGGGCTGATGTAGCCTCTCTGAGTGTCTGGGCCGAGAGCGGGAATGCCGCAACTTCCCCCAAATTGACCCAAACGATCCGGGAAGGTTACTCAGCCAACCCCCTGCCTCAGCACATGGTCCTGCGGTTTGGTGAGGGTGCTAGGTTACCTCTTTAGGAGCCCAATCCATGAGAGTGGCGTCCTGAGGCTCCTATGAGCAGAGGGGCTGCCCGCCCGCACCCCATCCTACCCTTTGCATCACCCGTGCCTCCAGTCCTGCCTGCACCACCTGGCAAGCTACCCAGCAGCAGGGACAAGGTCTTTTTCCAGTTACTAAATGTTTATTTGCTAGGGGGGCCCCCTCCCAGGCAAGCCTCCTTACCTAGGCTCCACGCTCCAAGCTGCTGCATGGGAGACAGAAGGGAAGCCATTAAACTTCCTCCTTCCAACCTGGTCTGCATCTAGCACCTCCAGAGCCCAAGATGTGGGTGCTTTGGCAGAGCCCCCCTCCCTCATCCCTGCCCTGGAGCAGGCACAGCAAGGACGAGGCTCCCAGCAGTAGGAGCAGGGGCTCACACTGGCCCCCTCCGCTGCATCCCTCCTCAACTCAGCCTTGCTTGGCCCTAGAGAGGCCAAAAGAGGAGATCTTAGTAAAAGACCCTGAAGTTGAGAGGAGGATGGAAGGGTTCCAAGGAGGGGTGGCTGTCAATTGTCACTATAACCCCAGGGCTCTCCCCAGCATGAGCCAAACGTTCCCCTCGGTGGTGTTAAGTAAGGTGTGTCTCAGCTACCTACTCGAGGCTCCCTCCGTGTGTTTGGCCCAGGGAACCAAGGGAAGGAGGGAGCAGAATTGCATCCTGGCCTGAGGGGCTTTGGAGCACCCTTCTCTACCCCTACCCCCACCCCTCATTTCAGAGACAAGCTGGTGGCGACTCCGAGGAGGGTTGCCTCTGGATGCTGTCCCCCAGTGTGGTGTCACCAGCTTTCCCAACAATACAAGATCCTAACGGACAACACCCAGCCAATGCCCACATTAACATCGAACTGAGAGCCCCGCACACCTGGGTCTTCCAGAAAGGGGACAAAAAGCACACTGAATCAGGAACACCAATCAACAATCGCAAGACCACATCTGTCTCTCTAGCACCCTCTCCTCCCACAGACTTAATCCCCTCCAGCAAACTTGATTCCGCCACCCTCCCTCCACAGGTCTCTGCAGGGCAGGGAGTATCCGGACAGACTGAACACCCAAAGAATCCCCAGAGTACAGGAGGACCCAAGGTCACCTAGCAACAGGGAGGGTGGGGCACGGAGCTGAGAGCGGCCAGGACAGGGGCCATCTTGGGGCCCCTCCAAGGGCATCCTCAGCCCCACTCAGAGGGCTCAGGACCAGGGCACCCTCAGCTTAGGGCTCAGAAGCAGTTCCGCAGGAGCCAAGGAGGAAGGGGAAGGTGTTCCAGGTGAGGGGGAAGTGGGGACACGGTGGGGGTGGGGGTAGAGAAGAGCGTGAAAGGTAGCCAGGAGCCAGCCGTGGCCCCACACAAAGGAAGTAGTGATCAGGCCCAAGGCATAATAGTTGTACTTTGTCCTAATGACCTGTCACTCTGATGTTCAGGGAAGCTCTCGCCCGTGTGGGTGTGGGCGGTTAACCTCCAAACCCAGGGATGAAGGGACAGAGCCCCTCCGAAGTAGGGAGAGAGTGGCTCATTTTTGCCATTGTCTTAGCATTTCTCCAGGTGGTTTTGCCATGATGGGAAGAAAGGTCTCTTCCCTCACGCTGTCCCCTGACTCCCCAGGCACCTAGCTGGACACAGATCTGATCCACTGGAAAGGCAGGATTACAAACCTCATTGAATCGTAGGAGAGAGAATTGGGTTGGCTCCCTTCAATTCGCTGTCTCTGGCTGCCGGTCAATCTCTCCCTCTCTCTGTCTCTGCCTCTCCTCGCTCCGCCAACCCTTCCCCACCTCCCCCCCCAAAACCCCCGGTCTCTCCCTCAAGGAGGAAGGGCCTCTTTTTCCTCGTGCCAGCTTCCAGTCCCCATCTGGATCTGGAGGTTTGACCTGGGGTAATGATGGGCAGTGATGCTGATTGGTAATGGGATCGGAGCAGGGAAATCCAGAGAGGCTGACTCCCCCAGAGAAGCCCGGCAGGAAAAGGGGAGGGAAGAGGGATGGCGAGCCAGCAGGAGAAGGGGCAGACGGGCAGGGCAGGGTCACTGTCTGGGGGAGCCACCCCTCGTCCTTATCAGCCAAGTCTCTGCCTGGCCCTTACAGACCTCCGTTTAATCCCCTAAAGCCAGGCGGTCTCCCTGGATTGCTTCTCTCTGACAGCCCCAGACATGCTCACTTCTTGACACCCCCAGTCTTGGCTACCCTTCAAAGTCTGACCCCCCCGCTCCTGCCCATTGCTGCCCCTGGTCACACACCCCCACCCAGTCTTGGAGGGAGTCCCTGTCCTGGGACAAGGTGGCAGCTAATGTCCTAGAGCTGTATTCTCCCTTCAGACCTGGGCCTGCCTGGGAGCTGAGCCTTGTTCCAGCCGTGGATTCTTCCCGAGGCCCACTAGGCATCAGGCACCGTGCTGACGCTATAGGAGATACAGGGCAGGGGCACCTGGGTGGCTCAGTGGGTTAAAGCCTCTGCCTTCGGCTCAGGTCATGATTCCAGGGTCCTGGGATCGAGTCCCACATCAGGCTCCCTGCTCAGCAGGGAGTCTCCTTCTCTCTCTGCCTCTGCCTGCCACTCTGCCTGCTTGTGCTCGCTCTCTCCCTCTGACAAATAAATAAATAAAATCTTAAAAAAAAAAAAAAAAAGGAGATACAGGGCAGTGGACAGTACGGGGGCTTTGGATCCAAATGGACCCAAGTGGCACTCCTGGCTGCCACTCTTTAGCTGAGTGACCTCAGGCAAGTGACTCAACCTCTCTGACCCCCTATATCCCCTCGTCTGTAAGACATGAGTGAAAATGCTGCCCGTGGACAGGTATGCGCACAGCTACAGTTGAGGTGGGAAAGCGGCTCTACGAGAGGCCCAAGGTGCTAAGGGTACCAAGGCACAGCAGTCAGACTGGCTGGGATGGGCCTCAAGAACCTTTTGCTGCAGGAGGTAGCACGGGACGTTTATTCCATAAGCAAGTATTAAACTCAGCCCGGAAGCCCTGTGTTGGCTCGTCCCGGGGGCTCCCACAATGTGGAAGGGGCTTTCTGTCCAAACAGTAAATGAAAATGGGAAATCTGAGGGGGCCACATGATTGCTGGCAGTAGAGGAAGGCTTCCTGGAGGAGGCGGCATGTGAGGATAGAGGGAAGAGAGGCGTTTTTGCCCACAGCGTGGACAGGGATAAAAGACAGGCAGGGGAAGTGAGGTCTGGAGGATTCTGACGGCTCACACAGTTCTCCCAGGGCCCCTCTGGGGGTGATAGAGACTCGGAGGTCAGGCAGGACAGGGGATTAGGGCTTCTTCAGAAACATTCCCAGCCAAAGCCCACAGAGACAATGCTGCTCCCTCAGGGGGTGAGCCCCACACGGGTTCCCCGCCCTCCGGGACAGCACATCTCTGCCGGAGAATTTAAACAAACAAGCAGACACCAGACGTAGGTCCAGCTTGCCAGTGAGCACCACTATTGTTTGCCGGGGAGCGAGAGGCAGAGGGCAGAGGACATGGGCCCGTGACAAGCACAGGGCCACTCAGGTGGGGCAGGGCACAAAGCAGAAAGAGGTTTTCTCCAGCTTTGTCCCCTCCCTAGCCCCCAACAGGTGCCCCGAGATCTGGTCTCCCATCTGTCTGTCACAGACAGGTGGAAACCTGGAAACAGCACTGGGACACCGGGGGGAGGGGAGTCAAGTCTGCTGCATGCCATGTGACCTTGGCGAAGTCAGTCCCCTTTCTGGACCTCAGAATCCTCCTAGATAAGAGCAGGAGGTTACACCCCCTGAACTTTAAGGCTCTGTAACCCTCCATCAAACACTCCAACTGAGATCACTGATACAAAATGTCACATCTTCCAGGGGTCTGTGTATTTCAAAAGGCTTCTGGAGAGGACAATGCTTAACTCAAAGATGAGTGAAATCTGGGGCCCAGTACCAAGTGGGGGAGGGGAGATCGGTTCCAAGGAATCCCTCAAATCTCAGCAGGTCAGAACAGCTTCCTCTCTAACCTAGGAGACCTGAACCTCTGTCCTTTTTAAAAAGACACTGGCCTGGTGAACTCTCATTGTGAAAAACCTTCACCAGCTACACTACCCCATCCCTATACCCCCCACGTGTGGTGGAAAAAGCCAGACAGGCTGGACTCCATCTTGGTTCACCACTTCCAAGCCAGGAGACTTTGGACAAGTCACATCATTTGCCTGATCCTTGATTTCCTCATCTGTAAAGTGGGAGTTGTGGTGCTTTACCACCCAGGGTTGTGAGAGGGTACATGGAGGCTGTGAATACAAGTGAAGCTCTAGTCGAGAGTGTCATATGCAGGTGACTTCCCTTCCCTTTCTCTGTCCCTACCCCCAGGAGGGAGTAAACTCTCAGAGAATACAAACCCACTAGCATCTGGCTAAAGGCAAACAGAAAGGATTAGGGAAATAGGTTTATCCCATCTCGCTGTAAAAACAAAAACAAAAACAAGGGATGCCCTGGTGGCTCAGCAGGTTAAGGGTTAAGCCTCTGCCTTCTTTCTGTTCAGGTCATGATCCTAAGGTCCTAGGATCGAGTCCCACATGGGCTCCCTGCCCAGCAGGACGCCTGCTTCTCCCTCTGCCTGCCGCTCCCCCTGCTTGTGTTCAATCTCTCTCTTATTTAAAAAAATAATAAAAATGAAAACAAAAACAAAAGGAAGGAAGGAAAGAAGGAAGGGAGAGAGGGAGGGAGGGAGGAAGGGAGGAAGGAAGGAATCATATGATGCTTGCCAGAGATGACTAGGGGTGGGGGATATGTGGCCTGGGTCCTTCTTTAGCCTTTCTTCAGAGCGCCTGTGTCACCAGGTTGTCACTGAGTTGGCTACACTGTAGGTCCCTTCAGGAAAATCCTAGGGGAAAAAAAAGAGGCAGGTACCCAAAGTGCCTCTTAGCAACAAGTGACCTTCCCTCCTCCCCCAGGGACCCCCTTTGCCTGGGCCGGAAGCTTGGCCCATGACCCAGGACCCCAGGACGGTTCACAAAGATAAAGCCGGTTAATGATTGGCACCCTGAGAGGAGTCTCCCCACCATCCTGCCTGCCTTCGCAGACCTGGAAGCGCAGGGCCTACCGCAGGGAGTGGGGCAGACCTCCCCGCAGCTCCCAGGAGCAGCCTAGCCTAACAGCCTCAAGAAAATCAGTGAAGCAGACAATGAGTCAAGAGGTCTCCACGTCAGGAGAACATCAGACCCGGTTCCTGGGAGCCTGGGGAGGCCCTAAGAGGCCGGGCAGGTGGGGAAGGCTGAGGGGACAGGCAGGCACCACACGCCCAGTTTTATCTGCTGTATTGACTGGAGTTTCTCTTGAGAGTTCATCTGAAGAAAAGGCTGCATGACTAAAGAAGCTTGAAAATCCCTTCCCTGGCCAGATGAGCAGAATGAGGTCCGGGGCTGCCGGAAGCCATACAGCTCCCTGGAGGCAAGACCCGAACTCAGATCCCTTGACTCCCAGCTCGGTGCCCCTTCTGTTTCTCCAGGGGCTATTTAATCCCTTCACTGGGGCACAGCACTGAGCCAGACGCCTTGAGGGAAGTAGGGCTTCTGCCCCGGAAAACCGACTGGCTCACTGGGGGCCAGGCAGTGCCGGGGAGGGGTGCTGGGGCACGAAGTGTCACATGTGTCTGAAGCAGGTCAGCTG
Source organism: Potos flavus (assembly GCA_028534135.1). Lineage (NCBI taxonomy): Eukaryota > Metazoa > Chordata > Mammalia > Carnivora > Procyonidae > Potos > Potos flavus. The sequence continues at coordinate 96,134,321 of CM052886.1, forward strand.
CTGGGCCCCGGACTTCACCGTTTGCTTCTCCTTCCCACGTGGAGAGGCTCAGCAATCCCTCATTTCAGGCCGTACCCTGCCGAGGGCACAGCTGGTGTGAACCGTGACCCCCTGGGGCCCCCTGGAGACATGGGCCTGCCTACATCTCCCTGGATATCAGCCCATTCCGTTGGACACCTATCCTTCCGAAACACAGCTAGAAACATCAGGAGAGGTGAGGTAGGCCAGGCTCCAGGCTGCTGTATCCGCTGCCAGCGTCCCCAAGTCCCAGGACCTGGGCCCCGTCAACTCCACGGGGACCAGTCCCCACCACCCAGCTGAGAGTGATGGTCAAAATACTGAATGCCCATTATGGTTCACATAAAGCTGGGGGCAGAGGCCAGGCCACACATGAACCCCACAGGTTCTGGACTGTGGGGAGGTCCAGGGGACCCAGGAAGGGACTGGGGTGGCCAGAGAGGCACACAGAGGGCTGAGGGGGTAAGGGGGACCAGGTGCTGGAACAGCAGCTATTTACCAATCAGGTGGCCTTGCTGGGGCGCGCCAGCTGAATGTCAGCCCTGCCCAATCTGCTCTCAACTCGAGCCTGGAATGTACGGCTCCCAGCTGGGGACGAGGCCTGTCTGGGGCCCTGGTCTTCATGCCCCCGTGTCTCCTCTGCTGCTGGGAAGCCCAGGCCAGGACTCCCCACCTCTCCATACGTAAATATACTCCAGCCCACGTAGCAGGGGCCTCACGACTCACGGGTTCCAGCCACTGTTGAAAAACTGGCAGATGCATGGGGTGCCTGAGGGTGGCTCAGTCGGTTAAGTGTCTGCCTTTGGCTCAGGTCATGATCCCAGGGTCCTGGGATCCAGTCCCGCATCGGGCTCCCTGCTCAGCGGGCAGTCTGCTTCTCCCTCTGGCTGCCACTCCCCCTGCTCCTCGTGCTCTCTCTCTCTCTGGCAAATAAATAAATTAAATCTCTTTTTTAAAAAATGGCAGACACAGCCAGCCCCAGCCCCGGGCTGGAATCCCAACCCCAAGTGCCCAGCTCGCAGACAGTTATAAGGAATCAGAACGTTTTCCTTTTCTCCTTCTCACTCCTTCTTTTTTTATTTTTTTCTAAAGATTTTATTTATTTATTTGACAGAGAGCGAGATCACAAGTAGGCAGAGAGGCAGGCAGAGAGAAAGGGGGAAGCAGGCTCCCCGCTGAGCAGAGAGCCCAATGCGGGGCTCGATCCCAGGACCCTGAGATCATGACCTGAGCCGAAGGCAGAGGCTTTAACCCACTGAGCCACCCAGGCGCCCTCCTTCTCTCTCTTTCTTTGGATATCTTCATCCCGCTCCCATCCTTCCTGCCTGTCCCCATTGTCCCAGGGAACCTCCTGGACAGTCCCGTTGGTTGAGTGTTCCTCTACGCCTGTCTAAAGCCTCAGCTTCTCAGAGCCCCTGTGAGGTTACCGCCGCCTGGCCCCATTCACTGTGGGGGCGGCAGGCTGGGCACCTGGGGACGAGCTGGGGGCAAAGATGGTCTTCGCATCTCCTCGAGTCCCCCCAGCCCTCCAGGGACTAAAGGAGACCCTGCAAGAGGGACATTTCTGAGGAGGTGGGACACATTCCTGCCCATCTGGGGGTCAGGGGGCGTTGAGGCAGCAACTCTAGAGAGAGCCACGGGTACAGCGAGGGGTGCCGAGCCCCCACCCCCAAGCCCCCGCCGTGACCTGGGGCTTGAAAGAGGATGGAGGTGGGCACAGTGGGAGTGGGAGCTGCTCCTCCCCCACTGGGGTGACCCTCTCCCCCCCACATATCCACCAAAACCTCCTCCTCTCCAAAGCTCCTCAGTTCTCCAAGCTGAAGGCCTCAGGGACTGATAAACCACACACACACACACACACACACACACACACACACACACACACACATGCCATCACTGCTGCTGCTGCTGCTGCTGCTACGACCCGTGACAGGGCCCCACAGGGAAGAAAAGAGTGTTCCCAGAAACCCAGCAGTTCCAGGCAAGCTGACCTGGGTCATGGCGCCCTCCCCACTGCAGCTACGGAGCCAGGCGCCTCCTGGACACCCCCTCCCAACACCACCACAAGAGTTACCTTGAAAGCCCCTCGCACAAACGGCGTCTCCAAAGACCTGCCCTTAAGCATGCTGCTTCTTGAGCAGCCCCTCAGATATCCACATGAAGGGCTGTGGCTAGGGGCCCGGGCACCTGAGCTCAGAACCAGGGAGGGTCATTGCCTTTGCTGTGTGACCTGGAGCAAGACACTGCCCGTCTCTGGTCTCAGTGTCCTCTCTGCAGAGTGAAGCGGTGACTGATTTCTGAAGCCCCGATAGGGCTCCCAGACCGTGGCCGTGGGGGATGGAGAGGAAGCAGTAAGGCTGAGAGGTGTGGACTCGGCCTGTGGCCTGTGGGACTGGACGGTATGGAGGGAGAACCAGGGAGCCCAGCCTGGGACCACCTTTTAGAGATGTTATAAAGATTACGGGAGCAGAGGTGGGCAGGGAGGCGGACAGCAAACTCTTCAGTCCATTGTCTCATCACTAGCCCCAGTTTGCCCATTGCCATCAACCAGAACGGCTGGGATTACCACAAGAAGGATTTAAGTTACCGAAGCAGAGGACCACCAAACTCGTCTTCTCTGGGGGATTTATGGGATGATAGCAGTGGTATGTTTATCTAGAGACTTCTAGGCCCATTCCTAGCAGGGACGAAATGTTGGGGAGTGGGAGAGAAAGGAGAGACAGGGTGTCAGTTCCTAGGCCCCCCCACTTTGGGAGGTGGGTGGGATACCCTTGCCTCCAATCTGAGAGCCGAAGTGGGGGAAGGAATTTGTCGGGGGTGTGGGGGGGCCGGGAGCAGGGCAGTGAGGGAATGGAATGAGAAGGCTGTCAAGTGGCAAAGAGAGGGTTTGTGGGAAATAGAAAGACCCTTCCCCGGTGGGAGAGGATGAGAGGGAGCCTCGGCCCCGGGGTTCTGTGTCCTGGGACCCCCCAGCCCCGCTCGAGGCACAATACCACCGCATACACACCTCATCCGCTGTGGATGTCAGCTTAGCTAGAGGAGCCTGGAGCCATGGTTTGAGACGTAGAGATGACACCTTGCCTGGGCCCGGGCAGGCCCCGAGGTGTCCACAGGACAGACCGTGAGGACAAGGGCCCTTCCCTCCCCCAAGACTACTGGGTTGCTCCAGCCAGGCCTGCTTTTCCCCTGCGTGTCACCCCCAGCCCTCACCTGGGGTCAGCTGATAAAGTCTGAAAGGGTCCTCCCTTGCTCTACTCCTGGCCTGGCACTTGGGCAGATGGGACAATTCTGTGACTCATTCCTCCTCTGTCCCACACCCAGGTATCTCTGGGTCTCCTAAGGGAACAGAGACTGAAAAACCACCCAGGAAGGAGGGCCTTTCCTCTTTACTGCAGTGAGGACTGCGGAAAGAGGAGGGATGAGCCGGAGGGTAGGGCCAAGCCCCCCAAAGATCTCAGTCAAATAATAGACAGTTTGAGGCGAGCCTGGGGTGCATTGATGGGGGCCCAGTGAGGAGAGGCCCCGCTCTGCAAATGCTTTATGCATGCGTATTACCAGGAAGCTGGGCCGGCCCTGCCCAGTTCCCTGGGGAGGCCCAGGTCCCCAGTACCCAGTTTTCCAGCTGGAAAGGCTCCCACCTTCCCAGGCTCTCCCCACGTCGCCACTCTCCCCTTCTGTCTGTCCTACCCAACCAGGATTTGAAGATTTCTCCCACTGTCTTACTGGGTTCCGTCCTCACAAAGCCACCTGGGGACACACTCCTCACTGCTCTGCACCTCCTGGCCTAAAGCTCCTGGGGGCCCCCCTGGCTATCTGAGGAGTGGTCTCCCCGCGTCCCCGGAGCTGGCAGGGGCAGCTTCCAGCCCCTCTGAAGCTTCCCAAGGGGAAGGGGAGAGGTGGAGAGGGGCCATCCTGCTGGGCTGGCTGGGTAGAGACTAGGGGGCATACAAGGAAGGACCCTCCACACCCAGACAGAGGTGGGGGGCCTTGAACCCCTTTCTTCTGAGCTGACAGCACAAACTCGCTGGGCCCCTTCTAGTGGAGGGCTTCAAATGAAACTGTTGTCTGACTGTGGATACCTTCCAGACATTCTGGGAAGCCCAGGGCCCCCTCCTCAATCAGGACCCCTCCTCGGTGCCTCACCCAGTGCCACCCCAAGCCTCTAGAGGGCGTGGGAGAGCAGTGCCGGACTTCCCAGCCCCTGGGGCATACCCAAGTGGCTCTCTGAACAGGCCTCTGGGATCCAGCAGCTGCCCCCACCCACTGGCCCTGGGGGCGGTGGCACCACGCGCTAGACTGCAGCATGGGCCGGGCCTGGGAGGGCCCAGCTGGGCTGTGGGGCACTCTGAACAAAGGTGGGTTCAATGGGAACAGTGGAAGGATGATCTGAGACCAATCTGAGCTTATCCCACTCTTCCTGTCGGGACACAAAGGAGAGCAGTGGCCTGAGCCCCGGGTTTTCCTGCCTGACCTTGGAATAAAGAGGGGCTTCTGGGCCCATATAGCAAAGCTGCAGAGCCCCCCAGCCCCTCGCAGGGTCAGAACTAGGGTAAGGCGAGTGAGGGCACAAAGGGCCCAGTTGACCCTGACAGTGAGAGCCTCCTTAACCACTGCACCCCGTCACGCCACTTCCCCCATCTCCGTCCCCGCCCTGCCCTCTGAGCCATGCTGGGGACTAAAGCTGCAGAAATACTGGGAGCAGAGGTGGCATAGGTGAGCAGAGGGATTACTTTTTCACATGGGACCCCTCGAAGGAAAGAACTAGCCCCTAACTCAGCTAGAGGGGAGGGGAGCAAAGAACGAGGAGAGAGACAGCTGTCTGTCGCTTGAGCCTGGGCCCCTGCGTGTGTCTGTCTGTGTCAGTGTCTGTATTTGTGCATCCAAACTGTGGGTCTGCTGATTTCTAGTTCTGTGTCCTTGGGCAAGTTACCCAACCTCTCTGAGCCTCTGTTTTCTTAACTCGTGATAATAATACCTACACCTATAATGATACCATGTAGGGTTGGAGAAAAGATTAAATGAGGTAATATATGGAAAGAGGGTAGCATGAGCGTACTGTCTGCACACCGGAAGAACCAAATAAATGTTGATTGTTATTCCCATTGGTATTTAATAATATTATGGCGTGTGGCCCCAGCTTTGCAGCCTTATAGCCGCTGCCTCCCTACACACGCATCCCACTGTAGCTGGAGAGGGCTTCGGACAGCCTCCAAGCACACTTATTTCTTCATCCTCACCAGCCATCAAATTTCACCTCTTAACATAAGACCCCCTGGACCACTTCCGTTCCATGGTGGCCTCAAAACTCCTATAGCATTAGCTGTCTATCCCTCACAAGCCAGCTTCAAATTGTTGATCAGTCAATACACTAAACTTTGCAAGGGAGTGTGTGTGTGTGTGTGTGTGTGTGTGTGTGTGTGTTATCTCTCTCCAAGTGCACTTATATAGGAAGAACTATATTTTTCCATGATCTCGCGCCCCAGCCTAAGGACTAATACAGGCCTGCCGGTGTAGACACCCATATGTAGACTGTCTGTGAATGGTGTTGGATGGTACTAATGGTGAATGCTGCCTTTGGTTATCCTACTGTGTGCCTTACATTTCCTCGTTAACCCCCACATTCACCCTGTGGAATAGATTATACTTGTAAAATTACAGCTTAGAGAATTTAAGTAACTTGCCCAAGATCATCCAACAAATAAACAAGAAAGCTGGGATTTAAACTCAAGTCTATCTGGTTCCAGAGCCCGCATTCTCAATCACTATGGTTTCAATAGAAGAATGAATCCAAAACCAGAATTTCCTTTCTAGGATCAAAGATGGAAATAACAAGAAAGCAAGGTGATATCAGAACTTCAATCGAACACTTTCAGGATTTTAAATCAGAGTCCACTGGGGTCAGGTCCCATCACACATGGTTCAGAGTGAAGCCAGAAAGCCCCGGTCATCACAGAAAGAAGCACCCGTAAGGTTAAAATAAAACCTATCCCAGGTGCCCGGGTGGCTCAGTCAGCTGAGCGTCTGCCTTCGGCTCAGATCATGATCCCAGGGTCCTGGGATCGAGTCCCACATCGGGCTCCCTGCTCCGAGGGGAGCCCGCTTCCCCCTCTCCTTCTGCCCCTCCTCCCTGCCTGTGTTCCCTCTTTCTCTCAAATAAATAAATAAAATCTTTAAAAAAAAACAAAACACACAATTCATCACAGCGTGAGTCAAAAATTGCTTACCTTGATTGATTGATTATTCAATCGCCGGGATGTTCCAGTTGATCCTAGCTCTCTTTCAACTGTTCATAGGAGAAACTTCCATTTTTTTCCCCTCTCTTTGCGATCAACAACTCAGCATCAGCAACATTTAATTATCAGTATTTGCTGGTCAGTGGGCAAAGATCACATGGAGTAACTACCAGAAGACCGTTCGCTGGCTGATTTTCACACATGCTTCATCCATCCCCAGCTTTTATAATAAAATCTGGCCATGAGGAATATATCCCCTTCAGGCCTCCATCCTCCTTTGCCATCTTCCTTTAGTCATTCTGGGGCTAAATTGACTTGAAATGTCTACCCTACGTTCATCTCCCTGTGGCTTAATTTTCTTACCCGGGAAATGAGGATAATAAGACTACCAACCCCACAGGGCTGTGGCAAGGATCTAAGGAGGCCACGTGTTTGAAGCCCAGTGGCCGGCATGGAGTGAGTGCATACTACAGTTAGGGCTGTTGGTGATGTCATTTCCAGCTGGGGAGAGGGGCCCAGATTCCTGACCCCACTTTGGTTTCCGAGAAGCTGCTTCTCCCAGCACCCCTTCCCTCTTGCCCTCTAGGAGGCCCGTCCCAGAGAAACAGCCTTCTGCATTCTCTTGCCCCTCCAGTCATACCTGAGCACCCCGAGATGCCAAACCCCATGGCCGAGAAGGTAGTGATCCGTCATCTGGTTCAGTTTTAGTTTTCGTTTTTGTTTTTTGTTTTTGTTTCTGAAAGGGAAGGCAGAATCTTCTACAACCTCAAAGGCGGGCCCTAAAATCATACACTATTTGCTTCCTTTTGTGAAGTGACCTCAGATTTCATTGTACACCAAACAAGGAAATCAATCTCATAACTTGGTGCCACACCCTGTTTTGGACCCAAAAACAAAACAAAACAAAACAAAAAGGTGTTGTTATTACCTGCTTAACTTTGCTCACTCCCCTAGTTCACACATCTTGGCACTAAAAAACCTCTGGCTATTTCCACGTACCTGTCAGCTCCCAAAGGTGAAGTCTTGATATCACTGAGGAAATTTTTTAATGTAATAAAGGCTCTGAAGGCAGCTCGGCTGTTTATTTGTTGATTCATACATGTAGTAAATATTTATCGATACTTTCAGGGGTGCCTGGGTGGCTCAGTGGGTTAAGAGTCCAGCTCTTGGTTTCGGCTCAGGTCATGATCTCGAGGTTGTGGGATTGAGCCCCACGTCGGGCTCTGCACTCAGTGCGGAGTCTGCTTCAGATTTCTCTCTCCCTTCCCTCTCACTCTCTCTCTCTCTCAAATTAATTAATTAATTAATTAAAATATTTATTGATACTTTCTTATATACCAGTCCCTGTGCAGGGAGATGAAATGCCACAGTAAAGCAGACTGACTCAGTTCTGACCTCTTGGAGCATACAGGTTAGCTCCTAAGAAGAGCACACCTGGTCTATTCTTTTAGTATGATTACATGGAATGGCGGGGGCAGGTGGGGGGCACTCCTGGGTGACTCAGTGGGTTAAGCATCTGCCTTCAACCCAGGTCCTGATCTCAGGATCCTGGGATCAAGCCCCGGATCTCCCTCTCCCTCTGTGCCCCCCCCCCCCCCGCTTGTGCTCGTTCTCTCACACGCTCGCTCTCTCTCTCTTTCTCAAATAAATAAAATCCTTAAAAAAAAAAAAGAAGAAGAAGAATTGGCAATAATAAAAGCCTCCAATAGTGGATGAAGAGACTTCCAGGAAAAGGTAGCAGCCTGAACATTTTTGTCCACTTCGCTCTTTCCTGAAATGCCACTAAAGCAAAGTTAAAGGCTCTTTACATTTTCTTTCATTTTGACTTTGTTTTTTAAGGTATATACCCACAAGGACGGGAAGAATGGGTGAGAAGATAAGAGCAACAAAATTTTGAAAGCTAGAAAGCAGGCGGAAGAGGGATAAAGAGGGGGCAGGTGGTAGGGAAAACCCTAACCACCTAACCTTCACCCTAGAATTTCCAGAAGGCTCAGGAAGTAGTGATGCCAGTTCCCTCTGGAAGTAGGAGTGAAAGGTATTTAGCAAATAAAGAGGACTAGTCAGAAGTGTTTTTAAAAAGCAGTCAGATCTTGGGGCGCCTGGGTGGCTCAGTCGGTTAAAGTCGGTTAAAGTTGGTTAAAGCCTCTGCCTTCGGCTCAGGTCATGATCTCGGGGTCCTGGGATCGAGCCCCGCGTCGGGCTCTCTGCTCAGCGGGGAGCCTGCTCCCCCTCTCTCTCTGCCTGCCTCTCTGCCTGCTTGTGATCTCTCTCTCTCTGTCAAATAAATAAATAAAATCTTTAAAAAGAAAAAAAAAAGCTATCAGATCCTCAGATTCTCCCCCTACCCTACACAGCCAGGCAAAAGGCTACCAGCTTGCTTCCTGGTGAGAGGAAAACAGAATGTCTTTGGACAAGGGTTCCCCCGACACTGAGCACAGAAAATGATCCCATGGTGGATGCTGAGACCCAGGCCTCCTGGAATCCAGGAAAACTGGCAGTAAGTTGGAGGGTGCCTCTCTGTGGAATCTGACTCACCTGAAAGGAAGAAAAGACCCAAGATACTAACATCGGAGGCTTTAAAATGAAATATCCCAGGCAGATCGCCCTAGTGTGAGGCTCACAGATGAAAAACTACACACACACACACACACACACACACACACACACACACACTTAGAGCTCCAACCAGCTTTTCAGATCTTCACATTTAAAAACAACCAAACAACCAAGGATTATGAGACACCTGAGAAAAGCTTCTAACACAAAAGACAGACCAAAACAAAATAAAACAAAAAGTGTCTTGGAGGAAGCTGAGACTATGTAGCAAGAAGAAACTTAAAAAATAACAATACATTATCGTTTTAAGAATGATAAGGGGAAATACTGCAAAAATGAAACAAAAACAGCATAGGTTTTTCTAAAGAAAAACAAGAGAGAAGTCTTGAAAAATCAAACATGTGATAGCAGAAATAAAAAATTCAGTAGAAGTGTAAGAGAGGGACTCCTGGGTGGCTCAGTCAGTTAAGTGTCTGCCTTCAGCTCAGGTCATGATCCCAGGGTCCTGGAATTGAGTCCAGCATTGGGCTCCCTGCTCAGCAGGGAGCCTGCTTCTCCCTCCCCCTCTGCTGCTCCCCCTGCTTGGGCTCTCTCTCTCCGACAAATAAATAAATAAAATCTTTAAAAAAAAAAATAAGAAGTTTGGAAGAGAAAGCTGAGAAAATGTCCGTAAAATAGAGGGACAATAACAAAAGGGTGTAAAAATACAAATGAATATACAATAAAATTAGAGTTCAGGCAATAATATCCAAATAATAGGAAAATATCCAAATAGTAGGGGAGCAGAAAAACTAAGGGAAAGATATCATTAATAATATAATCTAAGAAAATTTCCCAGAACTGAAGAACTGAGAGCCCACGGCAATGAATAATCATTTTTAAAAGTATTATTTTTAAATTTGTTCAATACTAATTATTCAATACTAATTCAACTCAATTCAATACTAACACTAATTCAAAAATTGTTCCATACCAATATATACAAATACAATTGATTTTTGCATATCTATCTTGTATCTTGCAACCTTACTAAATCCATTTATTAGTTCTAGTAGCTTATTTGTATATTCCATCAGAATTTCTACACAGATGGTCATGTCATCAGCAAATAATGACAATTTAACTTCTTCCTTTCCTAGATGAATGATATGAATGCCTTGTATTTCTTTTTCTTGCCTTACTGTACTGGTTAGAGTTTCTGGCACAATGTTGAAAAGACACAGTAAGAGTAAGCATCCTTATCTTATCCCCGATCTTAGAGGGGAAACAATCTTATCTTTCACCATCATCAGTTTTCTTTTGTAGAGATTCATTATCAGGTTGTGGAAGATCCTTTCTCTTCCTGACTTGCTGTGTTCTTTTATAAGGAATGGATATTGAATTTTGTCAAATGTTTTTCTACATCTATTAAATTGATCAGTTTTTTTCTTTCTAAATATGGTGCATTACATTGCTTGATTTTTTTTTTAATGATACCAACCTTGCATTCTTAGGATAAATCCCATTTAGTCATGGTGTATTATCATGGAGGGAGAGAAAGAGTGAGATTCAATTAACAACTATTTTGTTAAGAATTTTTGCATTGATGCTTATGAGAGTTTTTGTTTTGTTTTATTTTGTTTTTTAAGTGGGCTCCACACCCAACATGGGCTTGAACTCATGACCCTAAGATCAGGAGTTGCATGCTCTACTAACTGAGCCAACCAGGCACCCCTCATGAGACATATTGATCAATGGTTTTCTTTTCTTGTAATATCTTTGTCTAGTTTGGGTATCAGAGTAATGTTGGCCTCATAGGATGAAATGGGAAGTATTCCCTCCTCTATAATTTTCTAGAAAATTTGTGTGGAGTTGGTATATATTCCGTCCTTAAATGTTTGGCAATGCTCATTAGTTAAGCAACCTGGGCCTGGAATTTTCTTTGTGGGAAAGCTTTAACTACAAATCCAGTTTTAAAAATACATACAGGCCTATTCCAGTTATCTATTTCTTATTGAGTAAGCATCTGCAGTTTGTGTCTTCTAAGGGATTTGTTTATTTCATCTAAGTTATGGAAATTGTTCATAGTATTCTCTTATAATCTTTTCAGTATCTGTATAATCTATAGTGAAGACACCATTTTCATTCTTGATATTGGTAATCTGTGGATTTTCTTCTTTTTTCTGATCAATCTGGCTAGAGGTTTATCAATTTATTGATCTTAAAAAAACAGCTTTTAGTTTCACTAATGTTTTTCTGCTCTCTACTTCATTAATTTTCTTTATCTTTCTTCTGCTTACTTTGTGCTTAATTTGCTCTAGTTAAGGATTTTCAAATTTATTAAAAGTTTTAAACTGTGAGCCAAAAATAATACGGGAACAATTTTTCATCTATTTTGTGCTCTGGAAGAAACTTTCCTTTTTTTTTTTTTTTTTTTAACCTTTCCATTCAAAAGCTCTTGGTAGATATAAAAACCCATCCAATTATTCATTCGTCAAATATTTATTAAGCACCTACTTGTGTTGGGCACTATTCTAGGCACTGCGTATAGAATAGTGAATAAAACAAAGTTAATGCCCTCACTGAGCTTTCTTTTAATGGGAGGACAGGCGATAAATAAGTAGACATAAACATATATAATACATTGGGTGGTAATAAATGCTGTGCAGAAAAATAAGGCAAGGTGAAGGAAGAGAGACTGAGATGGGGTCAGCAAAAGGCTCTCTGTACAGAGACCTGAAAGAAATAAGGCAAAAGGCCTTGGAAATGTCTGAGGAAGAGGACTCCAGACAATAAGTACAAAGTCTCTGTCTTTAGAACATGCTTGCCTTTCAAGGGAAAGTAAGAATGTCTAAATGCAAGGGGAGAGGGGTAGCTAGGGGTCAGATCACAGTCTTACAGGCTGCTGTTACTTCATATTTAATTCTGAGTGTGGTAGGTCTCCCAGCATTCCCCAACTCTCTGTATAATCCCTGGACTGTAAATATGACAGTTTGCACTCCTCTGATTAGCTTATGTTATACGGCACAGTTGACTCTAGAAATGGTAGTTTATCCCAACGGACCGGACCTAATCATGTGAACCCCAGAGAGCTTTCTCCACAAGAAAAAACAAGTAACCCAATTCAAAATGGGCAAGAGATTCCAAGAGACATTTCTTCAAAAAAGACATGAAAAGATGCTTTACCTCACTAATCAATAGGGGCATGCAAATAAAAATTACAATAAGATACCACTTCACTTCCATCAGGATGGCTAGTATCAAAAAGAAATTTTTCTGTAATAAAAAATAAGTGTTGGCAAGGATGTAAAGAAATTGGAACCCTTGTGCATTGCTGGTGAGAATGTAAAATGGTGCAGTCACTGTGGGAAACAGTATGGAGGCTCCTCAAAAAATTAAAAATAATTATCGTATGATCCAGCAATCCCATTCCTGAGTATATATGTGAAAGAATTGAAAGCAGGGTCTCCAAAAGATATTTGTACACTCATGTTCATAGCAGCATTATTCCTAATAGCTAAAACATGAAAGCAACCCAAGGATGAACCAACAGATGACTGGATAAGAAAAATATGGTCCACACATACAATGAAATACCATTCTGCCTTAAAAAGAGGCAACATTCTGTAATATGCCTCAGTATAGGTGAAACTTGAGGACATTGTACTACATGAAATAAATCAGGCACACAAAGATAAATGCTGTGTGATTCCACTTACACCAAGTACTTAGAGTAGTCAAAATCATAGAGACAGAAAGTACTACGGTGGCTACCAGGGGTCAGGGGAGAGGATAATGGAGAGTTAGTGTTTAATGGGAATAGAGTTCCAATTTTACAAGATGAAAGGAGTTCTGGGAACGCATGGTGGTGATGGTTGCACAATGTGATGAATGTATTTAATATAGCTGAGCTGTACACTTAAAATGGTTAGGATAGCAAATTTTATATTAGGTATATTTTACCACTTTTGGAAAAGTTGGAAAAAAAAAAAAGCAAAGAGTTTTCTTTGGCTGGTCAAGGAAGAGGAAGTCAAAGATTTAAAGCATGAGAAGGGGTTGACCTGCCCTTGCTGCTGCAACGTGGAGAGGGCCATGTGGTGAGGAGTACAGGCAAGCCTTCGGGAGCTGTGAGGAGCCCTGGCTGACAACCGATAGGGAAGTGAAGGCTCTGTCCTCAGTCGCAAAGAACTGAATTCTGCCAACACTAAGAATGAGCGTAGAAGTGGATTTGTCCCCTCCCCTAGATAAAAAATCAGTCCAGCCAACAATTTGGTTTCAGCCTTGTGATACCCTAGGCAGAGAACCCAGCTCTACCATGGCAGACTTCTGACCTTCAGAACTGTGGGCTAATAAATAGATGTTGTTTTGAGGTGCCAAGCATGTGGCCTTTATTGTACAACAGACAACTGATGTGCCCAGCATCGTGGGAAGCCATAGGCACATGTAACCTCTTTCATGAGTTTTACTTTAATGTCACCTCAATTAGAGAGTAAATTTCCTGAAGGCATAAACTCAACAGTCTACATGTCCTTACATAAGACTGGGCCAGGTGCCTAGTGGACACCCAGAAACTAAATGGGTTAGACATTTTGATCAAAGGCAAGCTGTTTGGGAAAATTGTCTAGACCCTTGTACTGGCCACTTTGAAGAACTGCTGGTATTTGTAAAAGTTCTTTAAGAAAAAAAACGTACTCTGTGTCCGTGTGCCATGCCTTCAGTCTAGACCTCTTCTGGAAGGAATGACTCATCTTCAAAGGCACCATGCTGAAATAGAGCACACCTTCTATCCAAACAGAGTTCCAACAGACTTGCCCTTCCACTACCAGTAACACCACCATCACCCAGGTACCCAAGCTCTGTACCCTAGATTCACAGCCAATTCCTCCCTCTCCCATCTCCCCCATAGCCAGAGTCCTGGAGATTCATTTTCAAAAATGCCTCTCCTTAAGTCCAAGCTTGGTCCCACCACTATCAGCCCAACTGAGGCCTCTTCAGCTCTCGCCTGCACCATCCCCTCTTTCCTGCCTCAAACCTTCCTTGGTCGCTGTCAACCTAGCTAATCTCCCTAAGAGAATCCTCCGTACAGTAAGCCCTTTCTCTGGAACCTCCGCAGGCTCGTCTCTGGTCACTCCGGTGAGCTGAGTGTCCCACACCAGGCTGTGAGCATCTCGAGAGCAAGGGCCATATGTTGGGCTTCTTTTTAGCATCACAGGTGTTCCGTGCCTGTATGAGGCTATCGATGATAATGGTCATGACCATGAGAATTCAGAGGCTTCCTTTTTTTTTTTAGATCAGAGAGGACCAGCCTGAGTTGTCATTCTACCTGACTCTACAGACTTAATCAGGGGTGCCTGAGTAGCTCAGTCGGTTAAGCGTCTGCCTTTGGCTTAGATCATGATCCCAGGGTCCTGGGATCCAGCCCCGCATCAGGCTTCCTGCTCAGCGGGGAGCCTGTTTCTCCCTCTCCCTCTGCCATTCCCCCCAACACACACACACCTGCATGTGCTCTCTGGCTCTCTCTAACTCACTATCAAATAAATAAATAAAGCCTTTTAAAAAAAGAGAAGGAGACTTCATCAGAAGCAAGGGAAAGCTGTGAAGCCAATCTATTCTCTTCTATAAACTTGATACCACCTGAGAATCCTGGCGAGCCAGTCCCCCCATCCCAGTTACCCGTTTATCAATATCACCTATCAGATCTTTTAAAGAGGGTTCCCTTCCCAAGGGTATTTGCAATTTAACAAGGAGACTGGGTCTTAAAGAAAGCAAATGTTAATTGGTGGAGTTTCAAGTTTCAGCTGGTGGGTGGCGTGCAATGTTTAGACAGGGATCTAGAGCTTTGTTCCTGCATCCAAAAACACACCCCCGCCCATGTGGTAGGACTGATGTTAATAAAAGAATGGCTTCGAACCCGTGTACCTCCCCCTACAGCTGGGAACAGAATAGGAATCCACAAAATGGGCAGGATCCAGAAAAGGCTGCTGGAAGGAATCCCCAGTGAGATGATGGAGAGGGAAGGCAAGAGATGCCCAGTGCCCTGGAGAATTTAACGGAATAAAAGAAAAGCTCCTCCCTGTCTTTCCCGACTGAGACGCTTCTCCTAAACCCCCAAGGCCCCTCACCTCAATACCAACTTTCCACCCCCCACTGGATGATGGAGAAGGCATTTTCTAGATCCAGCAGGCTCTCCCTACTCTGTCTGTCCCTTTCCTCCTACTGAAGCCCAGAAGAGGGGACCCCTTTGGAATGCTTTCCTCCCCATAATTGTAGCCCACCGCTTCCGGGGCTCAGAGAGGGGAAGCCTGTGTGTGTGTGTGTGTGTGTGTGTGTGTGCACGCGTGCAAGTGGGGAGGGGAGGGGGGTGTAATGGAAAAGGAGGAAGGGAGGAAGATGTGCGCGGCTGGGGGGCTGGCCCTCTGGCATCCTGGGGAGTCTTCCTCCTTAATTGCTTGAGTTCTACAGCTGTCATCGCTAACTAACGAGAAATTAAAAAGCACACTGACCCCTGCCCCCACCCCTGCCCCCGCGCCTCACAAGTGCTCTCTCAGCACGTTGCTCTCGGAGCAGCACCCAGTGGAGGATACTGTAGAGGCGGGGTGGCCTGGCCTGACGGCTTCCGGCCCCCTGATGGGGAGGCAGGAGGCCACAGCAGGGAAGGGAGGTGGGAGTGGGCCCCAGCTTCTCTCCTCCACTCTGCTCTGGGCTCTGGCTTTCAGACTGGCCCTGACCATCTTATAGATCCTGCTTCAGAATCCCCACAGCTCTTGTGGGGCTGATCAGACCTCAGGCCCAGACGTGGGGTTTGGAAATAGGGCCCCTGGAAGTGCAGCTTGAAGATCTTGTTCTCAGAATGGACTTCCCTGCAGCTCCCCTCCCCCACCTACCCTTCCCCTCCTCCCCCAAGGACCACTGAATTCTCCCAAGCAAAATTCTAATGTCTCCCCATTGCATTTCTCAGGTCCCCAGCTTCCCGACGACCTCCCCCTGTGGATCCTAGTCCCTCCACTTGAAATAATAACATGAACATCTTTGCTTGCATAGTGGAAGGAACATTATTCTTCAATACATTTGCTGCTGTTGTTTCAGACTCGTGTAGATTCTCGGGCGATTAATGACACGTGATTTCATCTCAAATCATTCCTCCCCTCCCCATACGCTGGCTGCCTTCACGCACTTTCCCAAATGATAGACACCCGTCGTGACAACAACTGCCCTCTGGAGTCCTGCGACATGTTGGAGTTCTCTTTTTAGTGTTAAAATAGGCGTTTCCGGTTACAGACCTAGTAGGTGTCCGTACACGAAGGCAACCGACCGTTTTATACACGTGCGGGGCCCAAATCAGGTTGGTGTTCTGTTTTGGCAAATCTTACGTAAGGCTATTTTTACATAAGTCAGAATCCTTTCAAATCAGGAGATAAACGAAGGCAGGTATCTGCTTGGCAGCAATGTAAACATGGGGAGGGGACGGAAACCTGCCCAGTGACGGTGCCACCAGTGCTCCTTGCCCGTGAACAAGGGTTACCTCAGAGCGAGGAGCGTGACACGCGAGCTTACACCGTGTCAGCCAGGGCGCTCTCCTCGCCAAGGCTGCTGGAAAAGCTTGACTCAGGCTGAGTTTACATAAGTCAGCCTTGCGTAAGTGTTCACCTATAAAGGCGCCGGAAGGTACAGGGAGCAATGTCAATATAGCTGGGATTATGGGTGGGAGTTTAATTTGGGGTACCTGATATTGCAAGACTGCTTTAAAAAATAGTTTAAGCATACTCAAAATCAGGCTTGGGCAGGATGCCTACTATGTACCCAGCCCTGTGGGGGGGGGTTGTCACATAATTAAGAGAGGTGGAGACAGCCCCTGTTTTAACCAAGCTTGTATCCAAGTTGCGGAAGAGGGATCTAGAAACGCCAAAGCAGGCTTCCATCTACCTCCCGCTCAGCTGGGCCCAGGGTCTAGGCCAACGTTTTTCCCTCTTAATGCCCCTCCCCTTCCCCACGTTACTCCCTAGCCAATCCCTTCCTTCGTACTGTCCCCCACCTTGTCCCCACATAGAAGTAATCCTCTTTGGGAAGAGGACTGTTCCTTTGAGTTTCACTGATATTCACAGCTATGATAATGTCAAAAGACACACACACGCGCACACACACACACGTCCAGATCTCCCTCCCTCCGCTTCCTTCCTTGCCTCCCCAGTATCTTTGGGGGGGACACCAGTGTTTCTGACTTCTGTCCCCAGCCTCCTCCCTAAACAGCCCCGCAGACACAGAATGGGAATGGAGGGAGGGACAGCGGGCCTCGGCCATCTGTATGTTCTCAGCAATCAGTCCTCCCCAACGCCCATCCCTGAGCTGGAGGGGGGGGAAGAGGGGGTGACTGCTGAGTCAGGATATTCCTCACATTCCCGCCCTTCTCCCCTGCCGGCCCAAATGCCACAAACCCTGCCTCTGAGTGACGGGCCTCAGCTAAGTGGCTGCTCCCTCTACCCTGACCCCAGCCCACGAGCAGCCCTCCTCCCTCACACCCTGAGGGGGAGGCCCCTCGCCTTTGGGGCCCTGCTGGGAGGAGGAGAGTGTGGCCACTCGGCCTCCTGCCGCCGCCA
Source organism: Potos flavus (assembly GCA_028534135.1). NCBI lineage: Eukaryota > Metazoa > Chordata > Mammalia > Carnivora > Procyonidae > Potos > Potos flavus. The sequence continues at coordinate 96,151,701 of CM052886.1, forward strand.
TGTCCTTCCCTCACTCCGGGCTCCATCTGCCTCACTCACAAAATCCGCTGCCCCTGGTGGGGAAAGGACAGAGAACAAACAACCAGGAGCAGGACCCCACAACACACACAGCCAACAGGGCACCAAGGTGGGGGCACAGCACCCACTTAGTGCAACGTTGGAAGTTTCTCCGTTAGGCAAACAGAGGCAAGCCTAGAGGGAGGCCCAGAATGGCCAACCCCACGGAGCCCCCAGCGTGAATGAAGGGACTGCCCTGTCCTCAGAGGGCTCCTAGTGCTGAGGAGGAAGACCCGGAAAGGCTGGTGGGCAAGGGAGGAAGGAGGCTGTTCTCTCTCATCCACATGGACTAACACATAAATACTCAGAAGTTCAAGGGCAATGCTGTGTGAATGAGCCTGGAAGGCAAGCAGGAAAAATCAGCAAGTAAAGCTGGTCTAAACGGGAAAGGAAGGCTCCCTAAAGGAGGAGGTCCTGGGAGACAGAGGACGTTTCAGGAGGCTCAGAAGCGAAGGAGGAGGACAGGGCAAATGGGAAGGCCCAGGATGGAAAGGAGGCCTTCTAGGGCAGTGGGGCCCAGGAAGGAGCACTGGACAGGAAGCAGGAGTCCAAGGCTCCATTCCCGGGTGGCATAGCCAAGACCTTCCCTCTCTTGGGCCACAGACATTTCCTTGGCACAAGGTGGGGCTTGGCCACAGGACTCCTAGGTTGCGTGACCAGGGGATCCCCATGCTCAGCTTAATGTTCCCTGGTTGAACAAGAGACCTGCATTTTCGTTTTGCACCAGGCCCACAGGGGCTGGTCTTGCCTCCCCCAGCTAGGAAGGTCTATTTTTCTGCCCATGTCTTATCCTCTGGAGAAGCCCTAGTGGGGAGGAAAGCAGGAGGGAGGAGGCCTGAGGGGCTTGGCTCCCCACTCCCCCAGGGTTCCCTGCTCCTAGAGGCTGCATGCAGGGAGGAGATGGGCCCTCCCTAAGCCTGAGGCCCGAGCCCTGGCTCCCGCAGGTCCCCAGCCTGACCCTTGGCAGCCTGCAATGGCCCACTCAGCCCACAAATGGCCTCATCTCTTGGAGGGCCCGGCAGGATCATTTCACAACTGTATGCACTCAATGGAGACTGTTCTTGGAAAGCTGAGGACAGGACAGCATAGCCCTGGGTGTGAGAAAGGCTTCGGCCCCTGGGGTCGGTGCTCGTGCGATAAACAACGGAGGAAGGCTTGCTTGGGTAGGGACGAGGAGTGGGGACAGAGTGTAGCCAGTGCCCTGTGGCTAGCAGGGGGGAGTCAAGGGTCCCCTGAAGAGCTTAGCAAACAACCTCTCCCCCTCGGGAGAGCTACCCCAATCTGATGGGGGGCACAGGATGGGCCCCCACTGAAGGAGGCTTGGATCCTAGGATTCGGGGCCTGAGGACCATATATCATGACAGGGGAGGTCCTTATCACCCAGTAGGCTGAGAGGGCCCTGGGGCAGGGCCACCCCTGCCTATCACAGTGCCTGGTTCCCAAGAGCATACCACAGGGGATCGGGAGGTAAAAACTCAGAATCCAAGTCAGGAGCAGCAGTAACCTAGCCTTGCACTGTGGGCATCCGGCCACCTGAGCTGGGACCCAGAGGCAGAAGAGAAGTCCACACCTCGGGAGGGTTCGGTTTGTAGGGTACAGACTAGGTCCTAAGGGCACCAAGAAATAGCTGAGTGGGGGCCAGGCATTCTCAGAGAAGCTTCCTGAAGAAAGGGCTTAAAACCTCTTTGCTAATAATACAGTATATATTAATTAAATTGAACTTTGAATTTTAATAAAAAATAACAACAACAACAAAAAAAACACACCTCTTTGTAACGAAGGGGAGGCTTTGCACAGAACAGGGCTGGCGGTGTCTTGGCAGAGAGAGCAGCATCTACAAAGGCCCAGGAGTGCCTGGGAAATGAAGATGCCCTCCCCTGTGGGGGGGGGGGGTGAGATTAGGGACGGTGAGAGAGGGGAGGAGCTGCCCTTCTCAGCTGATCCATGGAAAAAAGCCCCTAATGAGGACTCAAGGCCATTCCGCCTTTGATGTACCGGTTCAAATAGCTGAGGCCCCGTGCCTCTAACACGCACAGGCCAGGCGGGGGCCGCGTCGGGGGTGCTGGAGGCGGGGATCTAGCAGGGATCGCCAAGGCACAGGTGCTCAAGAAATGTCTTAATGAATGAACTGACCCAGTGGTTGATTGACTGACAGGGGTCATGAGTCAGGGTGGCACTTTTCGGAGAGGCTGGCAACTTAGGTCTTTGGGCTCAGCGGAAGGGGGTTAGAGGTAGGCTGTTGATTTCGCCCATGGAATAGGGCCCCCTCCACGCTGCCTCCTTGGCTCTCCTGGCTCAGGGTCCTCGGAGATCTTGGCCTCTGGACAGTACAAAATCAGCAAAAAGGACTTTCGCGTACAGAGAGCAGCAGTAGCAGTAATAGTGAACGCCCAGGGATCGTTTCCTCTGTGCCGGGCAGGGCGCCGACGCACAGGTCTCCTCTCCTAAACCCCAGAACGAGCCTTCCGAGTAAACGCTTGGGAACTCATTTGCAGGGAAAAAAATGTGAGTCCAAGAGAAATGTTTTTCACTTTTATTTTTGTTCTCTGACACACATTTTTGACATTTTAACATCCCTGAAATCATGATGGGCTTTGCAATCAGCAACAAGAAGGCACTGTGTCAGAGTTTAATGAGCGGTGTTCTTTCTTCTTGGTGGGACGTGGATTCATCGTGAGTCTTGCTTCTGATGAGATACAGTTCGTTATGTCCCTGGTCTGCATAACTGACCACCTGCCCCTCTGAGTCAACCAACAGTGGCTGACACACAGAGCAGGTGTCTCTTTGCAAGCCCGGGTCTCAGCCCGTGGACCTGGGAGCTGCCCGAGGATAGGCTGTCTTCTCTCTCCGGAACCTCCAGAAGCCCCTAGCCCAGCACCCCTAGCTAGCACCCGGTAGACGTGGGGGGGGGGGCGCTGAGAACCTTGGGCCTCCCAGGGAAGCCCATTTGAGGCATTATGGAAAGGAGAGCCCCAGGAAGCTGCTCTGAGCAGCCCGGGGGGAATGGAGGTAAAAGGGAAGGGAGCAGGATTGCTCCACACTCCACCAGGACACTCTAGGCCAATGCAAACGGTAGGTACAGGCCGGCACTTGGCCAGAGGAGCGGGAGCCAATTGCAAATGCTGGCCCTGGCCTCCTCCAGCCCTCCTTACGCTTACCTGCCAGAGCGCGTGTTCCCCTCAGCCTTTCCCTCTGCCCTCATGCCCAGCCCCAGGCATGATCAGCCCTGCTGGAGAAACCCTAGGGAAATGAGGCCTGAGGGCCCCCGGCCTGGCTCCCCCACCCCCGGGCCTCCGCTGCTCTGCTGCCGCACAGGGGCCAAGCTGGGTGCTCGCGCCTGCCCCCGAGGCACCCCTCAGCGGGGGATCTCCGAGGCGGCGAGGGGCGAGGGGAAGGGAGAAGTGCTGTTTGCCAGGGACTCTCCCACTTGGTCAGAACATTGCCACCACCTCCTCTTTTCCCTCTTTTCCTAGGACTCCTCCCCTCAGAGCCCTGCCTTCTCCCGCCTCTACTTCCCAGAAGCGCCACCCTGGGGTGCTGGTGGCCCCCAGAGGCCCATCGACGGCTCGATGGGGTGCCTAAGCCCAGTCTTGTGGGTGGGGGTGGGGGAAGGGACGAAAACTTGGAATCCGTGGATGTTCGTCCCTGTCAGACCTGGGGGTGGAGGCCTCTGAATCCGCAGCCAGGGGGCGGGCGGGAGGATTAGGGTCTTTAATGAGGACCAAGGACTTATGGGGTTAGGGAAGGGAGCGGGGTCTGGCCTGGGTGGGGGAGGGGCGCCCACTCTGTCAGCACCCCTGGCCCTCTCCCCTGTCTGTGGAGGCCCACTGACTGATCCTGCTGAGGTACAGCGGGGAGGCGGAGATAACGGCTGCCCCTCCTGTCCCTGGGGACGGACACTCAGAATCCCCGCTCCCAGCTGTGGCCCTTGAAGCCGAAGCTGTCCCTCCTGCCCATCTCACACCTCCTATCCCTGTGGGTGAGCCTGAGGGGTACCTTCCCTTCTCTCCTCGCCTCCCGGCTGTGGGCCTGGCAAAGGGGTGGGAGGGTGAGGTGTGCAGACACAGGGACCCACTGCTGCCTCATGTGCGAATGGAGGCAGGAAAGAGGAGTTCAGGGTTCAGGGCAGGGACTGGGGACTCAAGTCCCATGACCGAAGCTGGAACCGGGGAACTGGGCTGGGATCCCTGGGATGTGAGCGGATCGTGACTCCCCATTTGTCAGGGAGAAACTGGTCCCTAGGAAGAGAGAGGGCCAGCCCCACTTTCAGAGGCTGGACCCCAGGAAGAGAATCTTAAGCTCAAGGGCTCTCAGAGGTAGAAGGAGCCGAGGAGATGGGTATATACTACTCCTGGTCTCACAGCCCAGGAGACTCAGGCCCAGACAGGGAAAAAGGCTTGCCCGAGGTCCCGCAGGGTATTAGGAGTGGGCCAGGAATCAACCTGGGGCTCCTAACCCCCAGCCTAGCGCAAGTAACCCATAATAATGCAAACAGCTATATAGGCATTAACTCACATAATTCTTCTTATGAGAAATCTGAGGCCCAGAGAGGTCAAGTGTCTCGCTAACATCACACTCAGGGGCCTGGCTCTAGGGCTTGTAAATATCTGGTTCACAATGACCTCTCCAGGCCGCACCATGGGTATAAGCAGTGCATCCGAAAGTCAAAGCTGACTTTGGGGACACAGGGGTGCAGGAACTGGGGGCTGACCCAGGAGTTGGGGGGTTTCTACCCGGCCTGAGCACCAGACCTGCCAGGACCATCCCAATCCGCACCGAGAGGACCCAAGGCAGGCAGGGAGACCTGGCACCCCACGTCCAACCTGCTCACTGCTCCCCGAGCCCAAGATCAACCTCGCTGCCCTAGCACGGAAGGGCCCCACTGGGAGTAGACAGTGGGGCCTGGGCTTTGCTGGGCCCTGACCCCCTACCCCGTTCCAGCCGCTTCCAGTGATGCAAGCAGACACCAGGTAGCAGGAAGAAGGGGACTGCGAACACTAACCCAGGCACAGAGCCAAGTGCTAGAAGGGATATATCTTTTTTTTCTTTTTTAAAACTTAAATTCAATTAATTAACATATAATGTATTACTGGTTTCATCAGTCTTATATAACACCTAGTGCTCATTCCATCCCCCAGTTACCCCATCCCCTCACCCCCCTCCCCTCCAGCAGCCCTCTGTGTCCTATGATTAAGAGTCTCTTATGGTTTGTCACCTCTCTCATTTTGTCTTGTTTTATTTTTTCCTCTCTCTACCTACGATCCTTTGTTTTGTTTTGCTTTTTGGTTTGGGTTTTGTTTTGTTTTGTTTTTTAAGATTTTATTTATGAGAGAGAGAGAGAGAGAGAGAGAGAAGGTGCGGGGGAAGGGGCAGAGAGAGAGGGAGAAGCAGGCTCCCTTCTGGGCCAAGACTGTGACTCGATCCCGGGACCATGACCTGAGCCAAGGCAGACGCTTAACCGACTGAGCCACCCAGATGCCTCTGATCCTTTGTTTTGTTTCTTAAATTCCCCATATGAGTGAGATCATATGATAATCGTCTTTCTCTGATTGACTTATTTCCCTTAGCATAATACCCTCTAGTTCCATCCACGCTGTTGCAAATGGCAAGATTTCTTTTTTTTTTTTCTGATGGCTGAGTAGTATATAAGGGATATGTCTTTCACCAGCATATCTCCAGCCCGTTGGCTCAGTGCCTGGCTTTTGAAGGCACTCAGTAAGTGCCGCATGAATGACCGAGAACACAAAGGTCAGTGAGGCGTAGACCTGCCCTCCAAAAGGTGACAATCTGATGGGAGAGTCAGATACAGACTATTAATTATAACGCAAGGCATACAAAGTACAGCAGGAGTCCAATGGAGGGTGACATTAATCCTGACTGCGGGACAGAGGAAGGCTTCATGGAGGAGGCAGCATGTGAGTTTTGGGTTTTCTGGGGTTTTTTGGGGGGTGGGTTTTGTTTTTGTTTTTTTTAGCATTTGAGCTTTGTAATAACAAAACTGTGTTTGTTATTACAACACAAACACAAACTGTGTTTGCTATTACAAAAGTGTGTTTGGCACACTTCTCAGTGCTTCCCATACACGAACACGTTTATTCTTCAGACTATCGCCAAACATACATACTATTAATATACCCATTGTACAAATGAGGAAATTAAGGCTCAGACAAAGTAAGTTGCCCTCAGTCACATAGCTATAATAAATGAGCGGAGCCATGATCTGAGCCCAATTCTGACTCAAAGGGATTGTGGGGCAGGGGGAGTGGTTCCATTTGCCCATTTGACATTCATTCCACAATTATTTCCTGAATGCTGCTCTGTGCCAGGCAGTCAGAAGTAAACTGACCACAGAACCAACCCCAACAGGTAATTCAACAGGAATATAAACCACCTTAACACAAAGCAGGAAGTGACTTGGGTCCTAAAAGATGTCCAGAGGATGGAGGGAGTGCTAGGCGAGAGCCATGGAGGCTTCATGGGGGAGGTGGCCTGTGAGCTAGACTTTGAAGGATAGGCAGGATTCGGACACCCAGAGATGGCAGAGGGCATTCCAGGCCAAGGCAACAGCTTAAGCAAAGGCACAGAGGTAGGAAGGGGAGGGCTGTATACAAGAAACAGGAAAGGTGCCATTTGGCCGGAGGGGAGGCTGCAAACTGGCGCCGTGGACCACATCCGGCCCTCAGACGTGTTCTGTCTGGCCCACCCGCGCTGGCCTGCACAGCGTCCTTGAAAAAGGTGCAGTCCATCCCCAGAGCCAGAAGGTAAACAATGAGGCTGGGGGTGGGAGTTGACAGGCTTTGGAGTCTTAAATTCCAGAAAGGCAACAACCATTGAGAAGCCGAGCGGCACACCTCCCCCCATCAGTCCGGTCCACTTCCCTTGTCCCCAGTTACCTGTCTGGCCCCTGGCAGGCATCTGAGTTTGAGGACCTGGACCAGCGCCCAGGCCACCGAAAGGAGCAGCAGTGGATAACCAACTATGGGAAGGTGCCTTGAGGTCTGAACACTAAGGGCCTTGACATCGGGCTAAAGAATATGGGCTTTATGTTGGCAAGGGCTCTGTAATTACAGCCCCCCCAGCAGCTGGATGAGGAGGGCACGTGCGCGCGCGCACACACACGCACACCCACTGGGGCTGAGGACGGTCTAAATTGGTGTCAGCTGAACCAGAGTGGACTCAGTGTGCCTTTATACACACATGGTCCTGGCCTTAGCCTCAGAATTCACATCTCTGCAGCCCCATGCCCAGCCCTCCCACCCCAAGAGTTACCCAGCTCTGCCCACACCAGCCCTCCTTAAGCAAGCCACTCTTTTCTTGATGCAGAAGGGAGTCCCATAGGTGCGTCCCCCCTACCCACACCACCCCCCCCAGCCAGTAGTTCCCCAACCCCCAATGCGGAGCTGGCTGGCCACGGTGAGAATTCCGGACAGGATTTAGGACTGGAATTTCCCTCTGTGTGGGCGGGGCCGATCAGGTGAGCCTTGTTAACAGGGCTGGGGGCTGAGTGGAAAAATTTGGTCTGTCCCATCCCCTTGCCCCAGTGACTCAGGGCCCCAGTGGTGGTAAGTCTGGGGAGGGGACAGGACAGGAACCCACAGAAAAATTTTCCCTTGTGTCTCGGGCTCGGCCCCTGCCCAGTTCCCCTCCCCCATTCCACACACACCCCGCCTTGCCGCTCACCACAACCGCTGTCTATACCTGCAGCAACAGCCCCGGAGCCCGTGTCTCAGCCTGGTCGGGAGCAGGGCGGCCGGCCACTTCCAGGCAGCCTTAGGGAGACAGGTGTCCCTGACAAAGGCCGTGGTGGGTGTAGGGGTAGGACTGCCAGGCCTGGCAAATAAAACTACGGGCCCCCTAATGTCCCATGCAATGTTTGGGATACACTAAAAACTATTTGTTATGTATTCTCTCCTTCTTTATGTGGAAGGGCAGCCCACGCCCTGGCCTGGAGCCAAGGACTCTGGAATTCAAATTTAACTGGGAACCCTGAATTTCATCTGGCACCTTTTTGTGAGGGGCAGGCAGGGGTGAGGATAGGGAATACCCAAGCCGCTCCCCATCAGTCAGGCCCACCCACTGTCCAAGACCTTCCCCACCCCCGTGCCCTCACATGCACGCCTGCTAGAACTTACTAGGCTCCGTTTGGCCTCAAGGCCTCTCTCAGACCTTCTAAGTCCCCAGCAACAGGTTCTTTCTCCCAAAGAGAGTCCTGGGACCTCAGCCCCGAGGCTGGTGAGGAGCCAGCAAGGATGTGGGGTGTAGTTTCCTGGGAGTGACTGTTTATATCTGAGGACACCTCGCCCTCCCAGCAGTCAGCTTCAAGCTAGAACTGTGGGAAGGAGGAGGGTCCACAGCTCCAGGGGATCTCCTAGGGGACCTCTTAGACACCCCACCTTCCACACCTTCTTCTGAGTTTCTACCCATCTCCCCCTCTGGTTGAAACAGTGTTTCTCTTACCCTCTCTTCTTCCCAAACCAGACTTGGCGGTGATCTTGTACTCTTCCCCCTTACTGAAGTATTGGAGCCCAGGCTGAGAGCTGTGTCCAGGGTAGGGGGAAGCAGGCGGGGACCCCTTCCACCAGCCCGCCCAGGCACGGAGCGAGCAGCTCGCACGCAGACATGGCGCTAGGCCCCAGGACAGCAGCGGCCAAGGTGCTCACAGCGCTCACAGCCTGCAGAGGGCAGAGGACATTTGCCTGGCAGTGAGGGAGGGACGGACGGAGACGAGAGCAGGACAAGGGACATGGCCGCCTTTGGGGCTGGTGCAAGAAGGCCTTGTGTGGTTTTAGGAAGCAGGTGTATCTGGCCAGCCAAGGTATCTAGGCCGTAGCAGCGGGGGGCTCCTCCTTCCCCTCCCCCTCAGCTCTACTGGGCCTCTGCCCCGCCTGTACCTTGCGCCGGGCTCTGATGGTAAACTCCCAGAGGGCAGGGCTGCAGCCCGCCCACCGCTGTGTCAGATGTCCCCTGGAGATGGAGCTCTTCTGACTCAGGACTGATGGACAATTTCTTTGGCAGCAGGCGCCTTAGGCCTCGGGGTGAGGGGTGGGTAAGTACCGAAGGACCATCTTGTCCCAGAGACCCACCCTGTCCTTCCTAGAGATCGACACACCCACCCGTGGTAGAGAGAGGGCAGGGCAAGGACTTAGAGTGCGGATGGAGAGGCCAAGGCCCAGTGATCCCGGTGCCTGGGTGGCTCAGTCATTAGGTGTCTGACTCTTGGTTTCGGCTCACGTCATGATCTTGGGGTCATAGGATGGAGCCCCACATGGCACTGGGCTCCGCGCTCAGCAGGATGTCTGCTTGAAGATTCTCTCCCTCTGCCCCCTTCCCCGCTCAAATACATAAATACATCTTTAAAAAAAAAAAAAGAAAGAAGTCCAGTGACTCACCTAAAGTCAGGCAGGCTGGGGTGGGGGGTGGTGTGGAGCCCTGAGAAGAGCCTGGGGTCCCGGAGCACACCCCAGGGCTCCTGCAGTCCCCCTCCCCCCAGCTCACTGGCGGCTGTCTGGTGATGCTGGCCAAAAGGGAAGATACTGGTTGTTACGGTGGTGAGGGCCTTGCTCTCCTTCCAGCAGGATGACAGAAGTCAGAGGGGGAAGAGAAGTATTTCTCTGACCTTGGGGACCCCTCTGCCCTCCAGCCTTGGTCCTGACCCTCAGAGGGGGCTGGGGCCCGGCAACACCCCAATCCGGACCCACAGACATCTTGTTCCAAGTTTGGCTTAGCCAGCCCTCCCCTACCCACTCCAGTCGGGATCCTGACTTCTGAGCGTCTGGGTCCTGCTCTGGTCGCTGCCTCCATAGGGACCCATGTACACACCCTCCCCATACCTTGAGGTTGCCTTGGACAGTCGTATGCCAGCAGAAGTCAAATAGATCAGGCCTCTGTCAGACTCCAGGTTGGATTGTCCAGCGGACAGAGCACTGAGCTGTGAACTCAACAGAACCAATCTGGCCACTGCCCAAACCAGGCACTCCATACACGGTTGCCTCTGGTTTCTAGGTTCCCAGGGGCGGGGGTGGGGGGAGGGGGCTATGTTGCTGAAAACAGAGGCTGAACCTGCTGGAAGGGTCCTTTTCCCTCACCCCACCCCAGCCACCTCCACCAGCAAACCCGGGCACCACAGCAGGGAAAACAAGGAGGGAAAGAGGAGAGAGTCTGAGCAGGTTCACAATATTAGAGCTAGAAGGGAGTCGGGAGACCGCTTGGCAATCCTTCAGCACGCAGATAGGGAAACCAAGGCTGCAGGAGAAGGGAGAGAAAAGTAGCATCTGCAGGTCTGGGTTCTGGCATTAGCTCAGCTACTGGGTGACCCTGGGCACCCGCCTTCCCCGCTCTGTGCTCCGGGGTCTCCCCACCACCTTGCTGTCTGAGGGTTCCAGTTAAAGCATCTTGCCTAAGGAGCTCAGGCCTGACTGCTGCAGTCAGTCTCCTGTGGACCCCTCTCCAGACAACCCCTCCAGCTCCCACCCCAGCCAGGGCCTGGAGACTTAGGGCGGTGGGGGGAGGGGGAGAGGAGGAGGTAGTGTCACCCCAGGGAGGGGCGGCAAGGGAAGGGAAACTGAGTGTGTCCCTGGCTTGCCCCAGCCTGTCCCCTGCATCCGGGGAAGGGTAAGAGTGACTGTCAGCTGGGGAAGGGGGGCAAGAGGGGCAGGCTGGGAGGGGCAGGGAACCCCCGTCTGGACTTGTCGGGGCAGCCGGGTGCAGCTGTTTCCGGCTGATGAAAGGGCCCTGATTGATATGGCAGTCGTGACATGCTCACCCCCAAATCTAAGCCCTTCCCATCCTCTCTGACCTGGGCATGCCCGGGGGGCCCACTGTAAGGACAGCCAGAGAAAAAAGAAGAGTGGGGCTTCTGCTGCCACTGGGGACAGTACCCCAAAGACAGGGGAGGGGGGATGGTCTCATCTTCCCTGCCCCAGCCCAGCAGGGGTGGGAAGCTGGGGCTGAGCTCCAGCTGGGAGGACAGGGCCAGGGAAGAGGACAAAGGACTCATCCCCTCCTCTCCCCATCCTGGGGTGCATCCACACACATTCAAATGTTTACACAGAGAGATAGATCCTATCCATCTGTCCTCCGGGGATGGCTGGGAAGAGAGCAAGGATTGTTACTGTGCATTCATTTTATAGTCTAACCATCTGTGTTTTGCTAAACAACAGCTAAACAATGTTGATTGAGCGGGTCCTGTGTGCCTGGCATCCTTCTAAGATCTTTCGGTGCACAGCCCTATGAGGTAAGTGCTCTCATCACCCCCATATTATAGATGAGTGTGTAAAGGCGCAGAGTGGTTAAGAACTTGCCAGTAGTCACACAGTGGTCAGAGGCAGAGTGGAGACATGAACTCAGTCTCCAAGGCTTGGGGTCCTGACCACTGTGCTACACTGCCCACAGGGAAATCGTGGTAGGGCAGGGGAGACAGGTCAACTTGTAACTAGCTTATAAACAAATAATGAGCTTATAGTTGGAAAAGGTTTTAAATAGAGATGTACTAGGTACAATGAGTCCTCAGAGGAGGGGCACCGTGGGTGGGGGGGGTGGGGAACCAGGAAAGGCTTCCGGGACAGTAAACATTGGAAGTGGAATTGAAGGGTTTTCTCTAGGTTAGTTATTTTTTGACCTTTTTTATAGTAAAATATACAAAAGATAAAATTTACATTTTAACCATTTTAAGTGTATAATTCGGTGGCAGCTTTTAATTTTGATGAAGTCCAATTAATCTTTTTTCTTTTGTTGCCTGTGTTGTTGGCATCATACTAAAGAAATCGTTACCAAATGCAAGGTCTTAAAATTTTTCTGTAGGTTTTCTAAGAGTTTTAAAGTTTTAGCTCTTAAACGTGGGTGACTACCATTTTGAGGTAATTTTTATATATAGAAAGGTAAGGTCATCGGCAAACAGATAATTTTACTTCTTCCATTCCAACTGGATGTCTTTTATTTCTTTTTCTTGCCTAATTGCTCTAGCTGGAATTTCCATTACTGTATAGAAGAGAAGTGACAAAAAGCACTTGCCCCATCTTGTTTTGGACTGCCGGGGAAAAGCTTTCTGTCTTTCACCATTAAGTATCCTGTTAACCGTGGGTTTTGCATATACAGCCTCTGTCGTGTTGAGAAATTTTCCTTCCATTCCTAGTTTATTGAATGTTTTTGATCATGGAAGTTTTTGCATTTGGTCAAATACAATTTTCCCCCATCAGCTGAGATGATCATGTGTCTTTTTCCCCTTCATTCTATTAACATAGTGTACTACATTGACCAACTTTATATATGTATGTATCTATTTATTTATTTATTTATTCATTCATTTATTTGAGAGAGAGAGCGCATGTGTGCAGAAGTGGGAGGGGCTGGCAGAGGGAAAGGGAGAGAGAGAATCTCAAACAGACTCCCCACTGAGTACAGAGCCCAACATGAGATTTAATGCCAGGACACCGAGATCATGACCTGAGCTGAAACCAAGCTTAACCAACTGAGTCACTCAGGCGCCCCTGATTTTTGGTGGTGGTGTTGTTATATTGAGCCATCCTTGCATTGTAGGGATAAGTCCCAGTTGGTTGGTGTAGTTCTTTTAGTAAAATGCTGCTGAATTTGGTTTGCCAGTATTTTATTGAGGATTTTTACATCTATATGCATAAGGAATATTGGCCTGTAGTTTTCTTTTTTTGTATTGTCTTTCTCTGGTTTTGGTATCAGGGTAATGCTGTCCCCATAGAATGAGTTGAAAATGTTCCCTCCTCTTCAGTGTTTTGGGAAAGTTTGAGAAGGATTAGTGTTAATCCTTTACATGGTTGATAGAATTCACCAGTAAAACCATCGGGTCCTGGACTTTTTTTTTGGATGGATGGGGTTTGATTATTGATTCAACGTTTATCTTATACTTTCTTTTTCTGGTCAAGTCAATTTGGAAGTTAACATGTTTCTAGAAATTTGTCTGTTTCATCTAGGTTATCCAATTTGTGGCATAGAATTATTAATAGTTCTTTTTTTTTTTTTTCATTTTTATTTATTTAGGTAATCTCTATACCCAACATGTGGCTCGAACTCATAACCCCAAGATCAAGAGTCACATGGTCATCTGACCGAGCCAGTCAGGGGCCCCCATAGTATTCTCTTATAACCCTTTTTATTTCTATAAGGTCAATAGTAATGTCCCCACTTTCATTCTGATTTTAGTAGTTTAAGTCTTCTCTCTTTCTATCTTAGTCAATCTAGTTAATGTTGTTTACAAAGAATTTTCGGTTTTGTTTATTTTCCTTATTGTTTTCCTATTCTCTATTTCATTTATCTCTAATATTTATTAGTTCCTTCTTCTGTTAACTTTTTTTTTAAGATTTTACTTATTTATTTATTTGACAGCAAGAGATCATAAGTAGGCAGAGAGGCAGGCAGAGAGAGAGGGGGAAGCAGGCTCCCTGCTGAGCAGAGAGCCCGATGCAGGGCTTGATCCCAGGACCCTGAGATCATGACCTGAGCCAAAGGCAGAGGCTTAACCCACGAGCTACCCAGGCACCCCTTCTGTTAGCTTTAAGGTTACTTTGCTCTTCTTTTCTAGTTCCTTTAGGTGTACACTTAGGTTATTGATTTGAGATCTTTCTCTTTTCTTTTAATGTAGGAATTTATAACTCTAAATTCCTCTCAGAGCACTGCTTTCTCTGCATCCCATAAAGTTTTGTATGTTGTGTTTTCATTTTCATTAATTTCAATGTATTTTCTAATTTTCCTTGTTATTTCTTCTTTAACCCAATGGTTGTTCAAGAGTGTGTTGTTTGATTCCCACATATTTGTGGATTTTTCCATTTTCTTTCTGATACTAGCTTCTAGTCTCATCTCATTGCAACCAGAAGTTACTTTGTACGATTTCAATCTTTTAAAATCTGTTAAGACTTGTTTTGTGGCTAACCTATGATCTATCCAAGAGAATGTTCCATATGCACTTGATAAGAATATGTACTCTACTATTATCAGATGGAGTGTTCTATGTATATCTGTTAGGCCTAATGGGTTCATAATGTTGTTCAAGTCCACTATTATTCCTTTATTGACTTTCTGTCCAATTGTTCCATGTGCTATTGAAGGTGGGGTATGGAAGTCTCTGACTATTATTGTAGAAATGTTTATTTCTCCCTTCAATTGTGTCAATTTTTGCTTCAGGGGCTCTGTTTTTAGGTGTGTAGAGGTTTATAACTGTTATATCTTTTTGCTGAAATGAACGTTTTATTAATATATAATGTCCTTCTGTCTCTTAAAATATTTTTTTGACTGACAGTCTCTTTTATATGACAAAATTAGGCCACCCCAATTCTCTTCTGGTTACTATTTGCATGAGATATCTTTTTTCTTTTCTTTTCTTTTTTTTTTAAAGATTATTTATTTATTTATTTGACAGAAACACAGAGAGAAAGGGAACACAAGCAAGGGGAGTGGAAGAGGGAGAAGCAGGCTTCCCGCGAGGCAGGGAGCCCAATGTGGGCCTGGATCCTAAGACCCTGGGATCATGACCTGAGCCGAAGGCAGATGCTTAATGACTGAGCCAGCCAGGCGTCCAGGATATCTTTTTTCATCCTTTTACTTTCAATCTCTTTGTGCCCTTTGAGCTTCTTATAGACATCATATGATTTCTTTGATCTAATCTCTGCCTTTTAATAAGAGAGTTTAATTCATTTGCATTTACTGTGAATACTGATAAAGAGGACTTACTTTTGCCATTTAGCTGTTTTCTGTATATCTTACATGTTTTTTGTTCAAGTCCTTCATTACTGCCTTTTACTTTCACTTAGTTAATTTTTTATAGTGTACTATTTTGATACACTTCTTTTCTCATTTTTAATATATTTTTATTATTTACTTAGTGGTTACCTTGGAATTACAATTAACATTTTTTTAAAGATTTATTTATTTGAGAGAGAGAGAGAAAGTGCGAGCAGGGAGTGGCACAGAGGGATAGGGAGAGAAGCAGACTCCCCACTCAATGCAGATTCCAATGTGGAGTTTGATCCCAGGACCCAAAGATCATGACCTGAGCCAAAATCAAGAGTCAGACACTTAACCCACTGAGCCACCGAGGTGCTCCTGCAATTAACATCTTAAACTTACAACCACCTAGTTTTTATTTTTAAGTTTTATTTATTTATTTTAGAGAGAGCAAGAGAGGGAGAGAGAGTGTGTGAGTGAGTGGGAGGGGCAGAGGGAGAGAATCTCAAGCAGACTCCCCACTGAGTGCAAAGCCTGATGCAGGGCCCAATCCCATGACCCATGAGATCATGACCTGAGCTGAAATCACAAGTTAGGTGTTCAACCGACTGAGCCACCCAGCGCCCCATCACAACCTAGTTTTAATAATACCAACTTAGTTTCAATATACAAACACTCTGCTCCTTTACATCTCCATCTCTGCCCCTTTATGTTATTGTCATAGATGATATCTTTGTACATTGTGTGCCCATTACCATAGATTTATAATTACTGTTTTGTGTATTTGATTTTTATATCAAATAATGACCTATAAGCAGGAAAGGTTTCAAAGAAAGAGGTACAAGGTAGGGTGAGTCCTCAGAGGAGGGGCACTGTGGATGGGGGCTAGGGGAGAAAGGGAGAACCAGAAGAGCCTTCAAGACAGTAAACATTTGAATTGGAGTTGACATGGTTTTGTTTTGGTTTTTTAATATTTATTTCCTTGAAAGAGAGAAAGAGAGCATGGGCAGGAGGGGCAAAGGGAGAGGGGGAGAGAATCTCAAGCAGACTTCATGCTGAGCACAGAGCCCCACACAGTGCTCGATCTCATGACCCTGAGGTCACGACCTGAGCAGAAACCAGGAATCAGATGCTTAACCAACTGTGCCACCCAGGCGCCCGTTGAAATTGACTTTTGAAGAACAAAAAAATTACCATGCAAAACTGCTTATTCACAGGAAAAGATGTCCAAAATAGTTCACTTAGAACACAAAGTAGGTTACCAAATAGCACAAATGATCTCATTTTTGTAAGTGTGTATGCATTTACATGCATTTAAAGATATATGGATATCTATGCACGAAAAAAAATTCATGATTATACTCATCGTACTTTAACAGTGGTTATCCCCAATTGTTGGCACTGTGGGAAGAGGACACATTTCCTTTTATTTTTCCTAGTGTGTTCTATATTGCTTAATAAACTTGTGTCACTTTTCTAGCCAGAAAAGGCAACGATGCCTTTTTTATTCTGAAGGGTAAAATGAATGAATGGGCATTCCTCGTAGAGACAAAGCCACCTGCTAGGCGGAGGGAACAGCACAAGCAAAGGCACAGAGGCGTGACAATCACGGTCTATTATAGGACCTGGAAGCATGTGGCATGGCTGGCGGGCACTCGGGGGCTGGAAGAGAGGCATTTCCAGGGGCCACATTACCGAAGGCTTCTCGTTCCATAAAAAAAGTTTAATCAGTTCTTGGCACGAGGGCAAGAGAGCGACAGGTTTTGATTTACGTATTAAGCAAATTAGTTAATGGGGGTGAGAAAGAGCCCAGAGGCTGAGAGGCCAGTGGGGAAGGCTGTTGCAATCATTGAGGAGAGAGAAGATGGGGCAGGAACTGAGTCAGGGCTTGGAAGGTGGAGACTAAAAATGAAAATACGAGAGAAGTGGAAGCCAAACCAGACAGCAATTATCCCTGAATGGAAAGTGGATTTGTGTGTCTCCAGGGTCTCCGGCGCTGGCATATTAATGGCAGGAGGCCAGGTCCAAAGATAAGCATGGTCATGATCACGATGAAAATAATGGTGATTCCTGGGGAGGAAGAGGAAAGTCCCATTGGAAGAGCCCTGTAGCCCCTTTACAGCCGGCAAAGCTCTCTGACTCTGGTCTCCCGGTCCATCGCAACGTGCGTTCCCATTCTACGGATGATGAAGAAAGAGGCCAGGAGTGGTGATGCAGCCAAAGCCAGAGCCAGAGAACATCACTGACTAGGCACGTGTGTGGGCAGCCACTGCTTTTCCCAGCAGAGCCTGAGCAATGACTGTGGGGCACTTTCTGGGTGCACACTTTGCATGACCTCTCTGTGCCTCAGTTTCCTCTTCTCTAAAATGGAGAAAATAGTACAGCGTAGCTCGTATGGGTGCTAAAAGGATTGAATTACTTAACACATGTAAAGAGCTTAGAGCCTGGCACATCGTGAGCGCTCAGTAAATACATGGTCTTATTTTTTGTATTAGTATCTACACAGCACCCCAGATAGAGCCCCCGGAAAGAAAGAAGAGGGGGAAACCATGTTCTGCCAGTCACCAGGGCCCCTTCCTTATTTCTCAGACCCTAACTCTGGTGGAAAAGACCCAGCCACTGGCATTTGCATCCTCGGTCTGTTTCACTAGGGCTGTAGGGCCCTTTGCAAGACCCACCTTTTCTATTCATTTCCATGCTCCTTGGTACCAACTTGTTCCAACTTGTCACTCACTCATTCAATCATTCATTCATTCAGCAAACATGTGCCAAGCCCTGATGTGGGCCTATGCTGGTGGCTGGGGCTACAAAGACAAGTAAGGCCCGCGCCTATCTTCAAGGAGCTCACCGTGCCGCTGACTCAACTCGCTCCCTCACTCATGTATTCATCACTTACTAGAAACCTCTTGTGGGCCACACACATACACTCTGTTTATATCTCCTGCCTTTAGATATGAAGCAATTCGAGTCTTTTCCCAGGGGCTGTTGTGTTTCCAACCTTCTTCTCGTACTCCCACCCCCCACCCCACCCCGTGTACCTTCTCCGTGCCCACACAGAGAAATCACACAGAGAAACCAAAACAGAGACCCAGGAAGAGTAAATTCTTCCCCTGTGCTTCCTGTGGCTGAGCATCTTCCCCTAGTTCCTGGAGTCTGAACGGCAGAACAGCAACGCCTGAGTTCTCCGGACTCGCCTGCATTCTTGTGTTCATCCAGCAAACTGCTGACTGAGCCCCATGCGAGGCCAGGGCCGGGGCTGGGCAGCACGGGGGTGACACAGTGAAGAGCCACAGAGCACACCCTCGAGGAGTCTCTGCACAGGGGCTCAGTGGCTCATTCTTTCCACAAATATCTACTGAGCATCTACCATCCACGAGGAAAGACTTTGGAATGTGAATGAGAAAGACAAAGCCTCTGACCGCATGGAGCTTGCTGTGTAGACAGAGAGACAAACAGATGGGCAAACAAACACGTGAATAGAAGACAACTATCTGTGATCAAAGTTCTAAAGAAAATAAGCCAGGGCGATAAGATAGTGATGAGGTTGGACGGCACGAGCTTTTTGATTTTGAGCAAGACACTTCCCTTCTCTGAGCGTCGGCTTCCTCACAGATGATAGTTGTGCGTTCCTCGGTGGTGAGGAGGAAATGAGTTAATATGGGAAGAAGCCTAGCGCACAGCAAGCACTCTAGGTTATCTACCATTATTTCTAAATAGATACATAAACAGATCATCAAAACACTAGGTAGTTAGTGCAGGATAAAGGGATCGAGACCCGAGGCACTCTGGGAGCATGCGGAAGAGCCCCAGGGGGCCAGGTGCAGCCCCACCAGGGAAGGAGGTGAGGACACTGGTCACAGATGCCCTTCTTCCCCTTCCCTAGCCCTGCAACCCACTGGTGACCCTGAAGCGTGTTGCCTCTCTGAGAGACGGGAGCAGGTGGAATGGGGCAAAAGAAAACAAACGTACCTTGCCTCCCTCAAGGACAAGAGAGGAGGGTTCACAGGTGGCCACTGCCATCGCCTTCCAGGACCCCTGGCTCTTTAAAGTGCCTGTTGCCCCATCTGATGATGGAGATGCTGTGAGTGAGGGGGCCCGGATGCTCGATCCTTGTGGGATTGAATGAAAAGGCAACTCTCATTCACGGGATCCCTTCCTGGATATCCTAGGGTTTCTCTCAACAGCCCCGAGACGGAAGTATCATTACCCCATCTCTCAGATGAGCACATGGAGGCTGGGAAAGGACACAGATCATCCTCATTCGGTTCAGAAATCGCAGTGGGCAGTGGGACTGTGGCCTGGCTGTAAGGCGGCAGCTTCTCCCCTCTTCCGATCTGCTTCTCCTCAACCGGGAATGTGCAGGAAAGGCTATGGTGGGAAGAGGGCTGGGAAATTCGGGAAGGTGGAGGGAGTGAAAGACAGATGTTGCTGTGCAAAATGACCTAGAACTGAGGTGAGGGCTCCAGGATCAGGGCGGTGTGGGGGGAGGTGGTGTCAGTTTTACAACCAGGAAGAGATAGAAGAGATGGAACCACAGGGAGGAAGCTCAGCCCGCCCCCACCATCACAATAGGCATCCAGGCAAACAGAATGAGGATGGGGCAAGTCCCCCTCTCCACACCAGCGCCACCGCCCCCCCCAGCATCAGCTGGCCAGGTGGCCCCATTTCAACCCCTGTGCCCACAGGGATCAGGATGTGGGCACCCAGGGACGGACGAGCCCTGACGCAGACAGCTCTGCGACCCCCGTGCCCGGCCTCCGCAGCCGCAAGCCAAATCCTCCTTGCGGTCTGGGCCCCAGCCAAGCGCCCACACCCAGCTCACGGGACCACAACTTCCCTGTTGCATCAGGTTACAGAGCGCGTGCACACACTCCGGAGCTTATTACACAACTGGGGAGAGCGCGCCCGGCACCCACACAGCCCGGGTGGCCTGACGGGCCCACAGAGGAAACCGCAGCCCTGCTCCGACGGCACAGGCCCCTCTGTACAGCCTCCTGGCCAGGAGAGCTGCGGGAGAGCTGGGGAGGGCGCCTGGCCAGGACCCAGGATTCAGCTGGCTTCCCCCCACCCCCAGCTCATTGTGAAACCCCAGTAAGCCAGGGCCCCCTCCCAGGGCCTGTTTCCCCACCTAGAAAGGAAGATCTCCTTCCACCCCGATGATCCGAACACCCGCTTCTCCCCCACGCCACTCAACACCCGACAAACCACTGCCAGCATTCTCTTGCCCCCTAGGAACGTCCCCAGGAAAGGGAGGCAAGAATGGCACAGGGTGGAGACAGAGGGTTGCACAGGACGACCTCCAGAAAGGCCCTCTTCTGACGGGCCTTCTCTGCAGCAGAAGTGGGTGTGCCTGTCGGGGAACCCCATGGTCACCTCCTCCTCCCTAGGAAGCAGCCAGAGCTTTCGAGGTAGCTCTAAGGAGCCGCAGGTGGCCGAAGCAATTTTCTTCTTTGCACTTTTGACTTTTTCCGATTCTCCACAACGTACATGGGTTATGTATTACTTTGCAATAAAAGGTGGGGGGAGGGAGCTGGGTTTGACCCATTAACCTCCTAGGGCATGTGCCTTCTGCCCATGATGATGCCTTTAAACCGTGTTTCCCTCAGCCTCTTGTGAAAGGGCTCATGTGAGCCCAGGAAGCAGAGCCTCCAACACGCTAATCTGGGCCACGACCCTCTGAGAAGAGGAATGAGATGAGGAAACTCATTTGGTCTCGGAGCTTTTTATGGGGAAGCGTCTCCCGAGACACTTCCTAGGTACTGCCAGAAGTCAGGGTCCCAATGAGGCGGAAATCCAGGCACGTACCCGATATAAGGGCCTCTGTTGAGGCCTGGAGGACACAGAGCAGCTGCCCTAGGCGGCGACCTCCACCCGCATGAGCCAAATCCCACCCCCACCGCCTGGGACTGGCCTGAGCCCTGCATCCCGGTGATGGCCGTGACAGAGGCAGGTAGTAGTGCGTGAGAGGGCCCTTGGGTGGCCCGCAGCCTCCCTGAGGTTACTTAGATCTGCAGTGACCCCTGCTGGATCTGCCCAAAATTGCCCCTCCCCTTAGTCCGCACCTTCCAGGCCTAGCTCATCCTCATCACCGTCCTCCGCCATCCCTGGCCCTCCAGCATCTTCCCACTAGACTTGACCCAGCCCTATTGGGATCCACCCTGACCACACACTCCCACCAGGTTCCCACTCTCTTCCCCATCCCTGGGGTTGGAGTCTGGCTGGACTGAGAGAGCCCACCAGTGAGTTCCGGGCCCTGAACTGGGGAACTCTGATGGCATGAGGAATGGGGGGCTCCAAAGACTGCTTGCTCCCCCACCAAGGGCATGGAACAAAACTCCAAGGCCACTATAATAACAGCAAGCATTCTGGAGCGCCTGGCTGGCTCTGGCCGTGGAGCATGTGTCGCTTAATCTTGGGGTTGTGGGTTCGACTCCCATGTTGGGTGTAGAGATTACTTAAAAACTTTTTTAAAAGAACAAACATTCACTGAACACTTACTATCTTCTAGGAACACAGCTAAATCCTTTATGTAGATTATTCCATTTAATTCTCATAAGAATTTTAAGTGGAAGGCATTATTCCTGTATTAACCTGGTTTTCAGATAAGAACCAAGATTCAGGGGGTGCCTGGGTGGCTCAGTGGGTTAAAGCCTGTCTTTGGCTCGGGTCATGATCTCGGGGTCGTGGGATCGAGCCGCATCCGGCTCTCTGCTCAGCAGAAAGCCTGCTTCCCCTCCTCTCTCTGCCTGCCTCTCTGCCTACTTGTGATCTTTCTCGCTCTCTGCCAAATAAATAAATAAAATCTTTATTAAAAAAAAAAAAAGACCAAGATTCGGAAGTAAAATAATAAATGGCAAATCCAGGTGGATTCAAATGCCCTCACTGACTTCGGAGCCCATCCACGTGTCGAAGCTTATTTTATTATTCTTGCATCCGCCCAGCAGCCAGGCTACCCGCACACGCAAGTGTCTACCCAGTACAGGCCCTTGAGGAAATGTGCCTCAGTAGGCCTTGCTCCACGCCCTCCAGGTATAAACCTGTGACCCAACCATGGCCATCTGTAACCTTCCCCCTGGTAAACTGCACTGAAAATTTAGTTGTCAAGTCCGGGGCCCATCCCCTCTTCTGATCGTTGAGTCTTGATTCACTCTACGCAAAGCACAGGCCTTCAGTAAAAGCGGCTCAGGTGGAGATGACTCCGCCCCCTGATTCCAGAGGGAGTCACGTGATTCAAGCCTGGCCTCTCAAGCACCAGAACGTCCTGGCTACAGTGATTGGTTCAAGAAGGACATATGACCCAGACCAGGCCAATAGAGCTAGTCCCAGAGTTCACTGGGGAGTCATCGGTTCTCCTCCACTTTGGAGTTGCTAAACGCCCGAGGAAGTGATGCCTGAGAAGCGAGCTCAGAGACCAGGAGAGCAGAGACCAGACCCGATGACGTTATTCGCACTGTGTCAAAGACAGGTCCACCCCTGGGCTTTTCAGTGATCATGAGCCAATAAGTTACTTTTGTGTTGTTCTTGTCTTAAGCACGTATGAGTTGGGTTTCTTCCTTTGAAACAGAGATCTAGCAAAGCCTCTCCACCATTGTTAATCATTGGTAACAACTGTGTCTCCTTCTTGCCTTTTCCTTCTATGCTTATTTAGACATACTAGACATTTTTTAAATAAAAATTGACACCACTGGCTACTCCTTCCTTCAAGATAGGCTCTTTTGCTTATTTTTGTGAAACCTCACTCTCCCGGCTTTTCTCCGGCCCCTCTGAAGTCCTGTCTGGCTCATTTTCCTTTGCTGGCTCCTCTTTGTTTGCAAGTAACAGAAACCAACCTTGGCATTTACAAGCCAAAGAAATTTTTTTTTAAAGAATTTATTGGAAAAATATTGAGGAACTAGCTAGGGAATTGACTGGAAGGCTAGAATACCTCTCTTGGAAATGGGACAGAAATTACTTGGCTGAACTCCAAAGGCCTCTTTCATGCTAGGGTCAGGTGCTCGAGATGCCCAGTCCCAGGAGAGAGTCTGTACAGCTGAGCTTAGGTCACATTCCCCACTCCCCCCCCCCCCCCAGGCCACCCCATGGAGGTGAGAGGGTCTGGTGGAACGGGTCTCTAGGGATCGTTCCAAACTCTGGAGTGGGAGAACGGATCATCTGATTTATCACCCCACAAAATGGTGGAAAGACAATGCTCCAAAAGGGAACCAGAGACCAGAAGACAATAGAATGAGGGTAAACATCCTCCCCGCGTTCTTGGGGGCGTGCCCTAGGTATTTTCTCTTGTGCACACTGCTCTCTGGGCCTTCTCATTCCCTCGCATAATGGCTGGAGTTGCCACTGATATGCCAACCATTCCCAATATAGACCTGTCTCTTGTGTAATGAGCCTCCCTCATGGATGGCTCAAAGGACGTTGAACTCAATGGGTTAACCCTGAACTTGTCTTAATCGCCAAACCTGCTCCCTCTTCGAGGTCCTTTGGCTCAGCAAATGAAATCACCAGTCAGCTGACCACACCAGGAACAGGGAGTCACTGAGTCATTCTCAATGCCCTACCTGCCGAACGGGCTTCAAACATGGCAGTCCTCTTTCTGACACTCTAGTCTTTATCACCCCCACCTTTCACCCAGCTAATTCCTTGTGCTGTAGACTTTTATCCATCATCTCCTCTTCTTTAGTAATAGAACTGCTGATCCGTAGCTAGATCCATGGCTGCCCAGAATAAAAAAAAAATTCCCCAGCCTCCTCTCTAGCTAGGTATATAACCAAGCTCTGGACATATATATCAGTAAAAATGGTGTGTGCTACTGACAAAGAGATGTCCTTCAAAGAAGGGTCATGACTTCTCCCTCTTCTTTTCTCCTCCCCACTGACTGAACTGTGGGTGTAATGGCTGGAGTTGGAGCAGCCATTTTGGACCATGAGATGGAAGCTGTGTATTTGAGAATGGCAGAGTGATATCATTAGATAGAAGAAGCCTGAGTCCCTGATGGCTATGGAGATGCTCTCCCTGCTGTGGAGTACCTAGCTCTGGGCTTCATTTATGTGAGAAATAAATAAACTTTTATCTTGTTTACCCCCACTACTATTTGTGGAATTCTGTTACTCACAGCTGAACCTGACCCTAGCACACTGTACTCATTCTGTAAGTCTTAGATTAAATGTCACTTCCTCAGGGAAGTTTTCCCCAGTCACACAGACTCAGATAGGATAAACTGTTATAAATTCTCATAGCATAGCATCCTGTCATTCTCTCTAATACTTTTCAAATTTGTATCAAAATCAACTGTTTGTATAGTACTCAGTATATTGTCTTTCTCTCTACTTGAACACAATTTCCAAGTGGGCAGGAACTGAATCTTTTTATTACTAAATCTTTGGTTCCTAGTACAGTGCCTGGAATAAAGCAGTCACTCAGTAAGCCTTGTTGGTCAAATGAATGGGTGAATGACCTTGATATCATAAGTGAGATTATTACCCATTTCTCATCCCTGGAGTTGCTTGCCATAGCAGATTAACCCAACCAGATGCAACTCCTCAGACTCACGAGCTTCTCTAATGAAGTCTACTTCTGCTACATAGAAATTTGCCCTCCCTTGCCTCCATGGCAGCCTCCGTGACTCTGCTTCTCTTTCCCTCAAAGAAGTGATCATCTGGGATCATCTGTTCACCCCAGCCAAGTTGGCCCTAACAGGTCTCAGGATTCCAGCTCAGCAAACATGCTATTTCTTCCTAGAAATCTCCTCCATGGAGGAGGAAGATGGCACCCACCGTCCTCCTCCCACTCAGGCACCGGCCCAGGCAGCTGTCTAAAGAAAGGGGTTCCAGGGCCTGGCACATTTGTTGTGGGGCCTGCTGTCTCCAGCTTTCACTCTTGCTGCTTGCTCTGGTGCCCCCAGATCTTCTCTGATCACCAGACCCCCGACAAATCCCTCTCTCCACCTCTGTCCTCCACCTTTGATGATCCTCCAAAGTCATGAAGGTGTGTCCAAGTAATAACGTATAGAGAGTAAGGAATGAGGAACTGGTTTGAGCTCCTTAGGGCAGGACTCAGGCTGTATCCATCCCTGTCTTCTTATGCCTGGCATGGGACCTGGCCCATAGTGGACACTTAGCAAACATCTACTGGATAAATAGAAAGGCTCTCCAGGGTGTGGTTTGGAGGGGAAGAAAGGGCTTAGTGTGTGAGGAGGATAATTTGAGGTGCTGCTCATGCCTGGAAGAGAGGGGATGGAAGGGTAGTGAGAACCAAGGGTCTGAGCCTATCCCTCCCACTGCCTTCGTGGGGGTGAGCACAGGCAGGGGGGGCTGGCGGTGGGGTGCAGGGCTGGTGGGAACTGGATGCCAGCAGACCCTCTTCCTGCCCCCACCCCACATCCAGATGGGCGTCTGGGTAAGTGAACGAATTGGGCCATTGTCTCTGATCTGTGACGTCGCTGCTCCTCTTAACAGAGGAGAATTTAAGAGGCGGCTGCCACGGGGACACACAAGAGCTGTCCAGACACACAGGTCTTTCAGCCCATTGTCTTCTCCCCAACTCCCAGCCATTCCCAGGGGCCAGGCTGATCCCAGGGAGGCCTGACAAACAGGACTAGTTCCAAGCCAGGGCGGCTGAACTGCAGATAGCACCTGGAAGGGCCTTCAGGAAGCAGCAGGTTCAGTGCAAGGCTTGCACAGGCCAGATAAGGAAACTGAGGCCAGAGAGTGAGGACTGGCCCACAGCCACATAGCATGCTAGAGGTACAAGACCTGGCTCCCCAATTCTTTTCTTTCTTTCTTTCTTTTTTTTTTAAATTTAAGATTTATTTATTTATTTTAGAGAGGGCGCAGCAGGAGGGGCAGAGGGAGAGAATCTTGAAGCAGACTCCCTGCTGAGCATGGAGCTCTGAGCGGGGCTCGATCTCGTGACCCATGAGATCACGACCTTAACGCACAACAAGAGTCAGACGCCTAACCGACTGAGCCGCTCAGGCTCCCCGCCTGGCTCCCGGTTTGCCATACCGGGTGGGACACTGGGGAAGGGGAAGGGGGTCTGCAGGTTTGGAGCGGGGACTCAGGACTTCACAGGAGGACACCTACCCCCACCCCACCCTGGAGTAGAGAAGAGCATAAGCTTTGGAGTTCAGATGGACTGGGCACAAAGCCCGGGCTCACTTCTCATCAACACTCTAACTTCAGCAAACATTGGAACCCAACTGTACCTCAGCGTCCTCCACTATAAAATACAGATAACAGTAATTGTACTAATCTCATAGAGATATTGGGGGGATTAAATGAGTCGATATGCACTTGGAAAGGGACCGATATGTAGTGAATGCCCAATAAACACCTGCTGTCACTATTGAGTGGACATCAAAAGGTCTTCCTGACCTGCGAAGTTCTCCCCTAACCCACCAAAAGGCCCTCCCCTGAGCAGTGATTTCCACTGGCGAGTAGGCGGTGGCTCAGCCACACCCACTTCCCAGGGTGGGGGACAAGCCAGGCCCCCTCCCCAGTGTTCAGTGACCCCACCCTCCAATTCCCTGTCTCTGGGACTCAGTGGCCCCTCAGCCCCTCCAGTCGCCAGCCTGTCTGCCGGGCTCTCACGCCCGATGCAGAGATAAACGCATCCCACGATAGCATTGTTTCCACTTCCCGAAGCTCTCAAGTGCAATCCTAGAGGGGGGGGATTAGCCAAGCATTTGAACAGTTCAGGGGTTTGGAAGGTTGGAGAGAGGCTTTTCCCAGAGCTGGTCAGTCCCATCCTTAAACGTGGTGGAAGTGGCTGGGCATGCAGGGAAGGGGCAAGGGGAGCAGCTGTGGCCTGAGCTTCTGGAATATTCTGCCATACCCCCCACCACACACACACACACACAGACATACACACACACACACACTTGGCCTAAGGTGGGAGGAAAGTCTGCACAGCTGAGCAGAGAAATGGGACATCCGTCTCCCGTAGTCTGTTCTCTCCCTGCCCCCAAATCAGAGCTGGCTGGTCCAGGGACTCCCTCAGGCCGCTGAACTGAATCGCCAGGTGTCTCTGGGAGAGAGAAACTCAGAGCCCGTAGCACCAGAGCCTTCGAGGAGCCAGGCAGGCAGAGAGGGGAGTCTGGGGGAATGGAGCATCAAGGCGTGCTTACTTCATCATGTTTGCTAGGCTCAGCCTGGGGAGAGAGGCCTTCTTCCTCTCCCGGCCAGGGCGGGCCTCCTCCTCCTGTCCCCACTCCCCTGTGCTCCCAGTACGGCCACTCGCATGACCTCACTGCCATGGCCAGGCCAGGCAGGTGGCCAGGAGCCAGGGACCCGCCAAAATCCACATCCCCAGAGACGCGCACGAGCCGGGCAGGGCCTGGATATGTCAATCAAACAACCTCCACCCTTGAACCCAGGCCTGGGAAGACAGCCTGTCCCGCTAAGTGTTTACTCCACCAGGCGGGCTCACCTCCTCTTCAGCAAGACTGGACTCGCAGCCGTCCTCTACTCCTGATCGCGTCATGACTCTGACCGCTCCCCGGCTCATGGCCGCTCAAGCTGTCCCATCCCAGGACCTCCCCGGGGTCCCCTGACCCACCTCTAAGCTCTCCGTGGCTTCACGCGGCAAAGGCAGTCATGGCGGAAGTAACGGAGGTGACAACCCGGACGAGGCCATGCTGCCTCTGACAGGGGTTCTAGAAGTTTCGGTGGTCATGATGGTGATGGAGGTGGTGGTGATGGTCCCAGTGATGATGGCAGGGGAGGTGCTGGTGGTGACGGAGGGGCTGGCGATGGCGGTGGCAGTGGGCTGAAGGTTGTAGCAGCAGGAATGAGGTGAGTAGGGGCGGGCATCTCCCTCCCCTCCCTCAGGCTCAGGGACGTCAACAGACCCTCACGAGTGTCCCCGAGGGCTACAGGAGCAGTGGTGGGTAGCGACTGCCCAGTCGCCGAAGGCCCCCTGAGCAATGAGGTCATGACCCCTTGCCCTGTTCCACAGCGAGGCCTAATGCATTCCCCTCCTGGACCTCTGGAGACCTTCCCTCCCACCTGAAGCATGTATCATCTGACCCCAAACGGCGGAAGCTCCCCTTGAGAGGACGTGGGACGAGGCCAGGCTGGCGAGACAGAGGATGCAGTGTTGGAATCCCAGCTATTAGAAAACAAACTTGGGCCTGAACCTCACGGAAGAATGGGAATCATAATTCTTACTGGCAGGATCATTGTAAGGTCTGCGATAAGCATCTTCAAAAGTGCCTGGCACAGAATAGTAGCACAATAAATAATAAATCTTTTTCATTCTGTTTTCCAGGCCTTTCTTATGGAGCCCTGGTGTACCTGCCCGCCCCCGACCCTTTTCCCATATGCCACCCCCACCCATACTAGTTTTCTGGAACTGCTACAGCAAATCGCCACAAATCTGGTGGCTTGAAACAACAGAAATGTGGTTGCTTGTACTTCCAGAAGCCAGAAGTCTGAAATCAAGGTGTCGGCACAGTGGTGCTCCCTCCGAAGGCTCTGGGGGAGAATCCTTCCTTGTCTCTTCCAGCTTCTAGGGGCTCAGGGCATTCCCTGGCTTGGACCTCCAACCTCGGCCCCTGTCTTTACGTGGCTCTTCTTCACATGGCCTTCCCCCCTGGGTTTCTGTATGTTCTTTTCCTGTTTCTTGTAAGGATTCTTGCACTACATTGAGAGCCCTCCCTAACCCAGCACGCTCTCATCTCAATCCTTACCTTCGTTACATCTGCAAAGACCCTATTTCCAAGTAAGATCACACTCTGAGGTTTTGGGTGGCTATAACTTTGTGGGGGGGGCTACTATTCAACCCACTACACACACGCCCCCACCTCTGAGTGAGCCAGACCTAATTGCCCCCCCCCCCACCTAGCACACTCATGGCCCCTGTCCCTCTCTCCCTCCCCAAGCCTGCTCCTCGACACCTACCACACCCCCACCCCAGTAGCATCCCAGGTCCTCGGGTCCTGTGCCCCGGGCTCCCTGGCGCCCCACGTGCCTGTATGCATGTCCAGAGACTCTCTTTCTCACTTGGCGATGATAAAGGGGGATTCTAGGCTTGAGCCAGAGTCCGCAGGGGCCTCACTGCTCGGAAATGCTTCTTCCTCTCCCCCTGGCAGCTGTTTGGCTTGGCGGGGGCCCAGCTGGCAGGCCGTGCAGCCAAGGAGCCCTGGGGGGGCAGGGGGAGGGAATGGTGAGGGGCAGGCAGCTCCCTCCTCAGGCCCCGGCCCTGGGAGCTGGGCCAATCGCGGGCCTCCCTGCTGCCCAGTTCCAGCCCCCCTCACTCTCAGTTCTCCTCCCTGCTCCCCTGTCCTCCCCATTTGACAAAGGGGAATTCTGGAGACCCTCCACCGCCCCCCCCC
>CM052886.1:96181271-96241705 GCA_028534135.1 Potos flavus
CCGCACACATGCGTGTGCGTGCCGTTCTCGAGGAGCGGAGCTGCCCAGCTGCCTTGGCAACTCTGGAGTCCCGGCCGCGGGGGCCGGCCCATCCCGGCCTCCCAGCCACGGCGGGAGACCATTGGACTGGAGGCTCCCTTGGCTCCCATGCCCTGGCGCATCTGGAAGCTGTTAGGGTCCATCCCTTCTCCCACTTCCCCCTCCCTGCTCCAGCTGTTCTTGGTGGCTAATTCTGGGAAGTACCCCTCGGTCATGGATGCCTGCAGAGGACGGGGTAGGAGGGGGGCTCCTCACCCCTGTGTTGGTGGGTGGGAGGGAGGTGGGCAGGCCGCAGAGCGTTCCTGTGAGTCACCCAGAAGAGCCGGTCTCCTCCTCCCCTGGCCCCACCGGACAGCTGGTAGGGTTACTAGGGGTTGAGTAATGAGGAGGGAAAGACGGGGAGGAGGCAGGGGCAAGTGTGGAGGGAGACCAGGGCGCAGAGACTGCGAGAATGTTTCTGCGGGAAGACATTGCCAAAGGGTCATCTGATAGCATCCATCCCCCCTGCTGCCTGGGGTTCACGACGTCCACGTGGTGTGGCGGAGAGAAGGCAGCCTTTGTGGTTGACCAGAGCCGGGTCGCAAGGCCAGCTGCCTCGCCATTTGTCTATGTGCGCTTGAGCAGGGTCCTTATTCTTTCCGGGCCGCCGAGCAGCCTCATCTGGACAAGGGAGGGATGGCGAAGGATTCCGTGGTCTGTGGTGTGGCCCGCACTTAGAAGCACTCCTCCCTCCTCTCAGAGAGCTGCTCGGGACACCTTCCCCTTGCTCCCCTCCCCGCCCCACTCTCCGGAGTCTCACTCTCTACTGCCTCTGCCCCACACCTGGACCTGCTCCCCAGATGGAGTCTGACCCTCCCTCCTCTCCGTTCAGCTCGGCCCTCCTCGCTTCCTAAACTTGTAGAAGATGCCCCCCTGAAGGAGACTGCCCCCAAGTCTCCCTCTACGCCCCTAGCACCTGTGGCCTTAGGGAAGCTGTTGAACATCTCTCTGAGACTCGATTATCCAGGGGTTAAATGTCATCACTGCTGCGAAGATGCCTCCTTAGACGCTTTGGCATGTCATCTTCCAGCAATTCTGGAAGATAGGTTTCTCAGCCACCCTCTTATAGATGTGGAGGGAAGGATCGAAACTAGCGTTCATCGAAGGCTCGCTGCGCACCAGGCCATGTGCTGAGCCTGAAAGAAAAGCCAAGGAAATCCTGTGGCCTCCCCTTAGAACACCTGTGTCTTCAAAAGCCGAGGACTGGTTACTGGCTCCTATGACCCCCCTGGCAGCCAGACAGCCTGCCGCTCGTCATCCTGGCTGGGACACTCAGAGAACGATCACTCAGTCCCACCCAAGGGACCGCTCTGTCACCTGCGGTTGGATGGCCCCACACCCCCTTCCGGAGGGGCTCCCCTTCCCTTTGCCCCACAAGCTCCAGTCCCCCGGGACAATAAAATCACAGCCCCCTGCTCCAGCCTCATCCTTGGCCTTTCCTCTCCCAGTTCCCCGGCTTGCACCCCCTTAACCCATCTGATGGCTAGTCTGCAGGAGCCGATCCAAGTTGGTTCTTCAGGATATCATCACTCCCATCTGAGTGCCCAATGCTTTATGGCTACTATCTCATTCGACCCCTCATAACAACCCCCAAAATGAGTATTATCATACCAGTCTTGCCAAAGAGGAAACCAAGCCTTAGAAACAGGGCCACCCCATCCGCTGGGGTCTCAGTCTACGGGAACGGCATCCTCCATGCCTGGCAGCAGGCCTGCACAGGTGTTGAAGAAGGGACTCCAGTCCATTCATTGCAAAGGATTCTAGGCCTGAATAATCAACGGCCTATGCGTCAGTGCCAACAGGGTCTCACGAGAGGGCTCGAATTCCACGGGTCCTAAACCAAATCTCTGATCTTGCCCTCTAGGCACTTCGCTCACAGCTTCCCCATCAAATGAATGGCAACTCCATCCTTCCAACCCCTTGGGCTAGAAATCTTGGAGCCACCACTGACACATGTCCCCAAGATCTCACCTTCAATCATCTGAAAGTCTTTTTGGCTCTACCTTCAAAATATATTCAGAACCCAGCACTCTCAACCTCTGCTTGCACCAACCTGCCATCCCCTCTTTCTGTATTACTTCAGTGGCCTCTCACAGGTCGCCCTCCTTCTGCCGTTGGGCCGTACTGTCTACACAGTACCCAAAGTTAGAGTTGACCTTTTAAAGCCAACCTCATCCCTCCGCTCAAACCTGCTAGTGTTATTTCCCACTCAGAGCAAAAGCCAGGGGCTCACGGTGGGCTCCAGGACCCACACCATCTGACCTCTGTCCTCTCCCCCAACTCTTCCCTCTGCTCCAGCCACACTGGCCTCAAACACTCCAGATACACTCCTGCCTCAGGGCCTTTGCTTCAGCTGTTTCCCTTGCCCCAAGTATCCGCATGGCTCCCTCTTTTAATCATAAATCTCACCTCTCAATGAGGCCTACTCCGACCGAGCTCTTTTTTTCTGTAACCACTCCTCCCTCGATAGTCTCAATCTCCTCCTTTTATCCCATTCAACTTGATTTCCAAAGCCTTTATTGGTTTCTAATATACCCTATGATTTACTTATCTTTACGTTTTCTCCTTTATTGTCTCTCTTGCCCACTAGAACGTCAGCTCCCTGCGGGCAGGCAAATCTGTTTTGTTCACTGCTGCATCCCAAGTACCTAGAACTATGATTGGCATATAGTAAGTGCTTAATAAATATTTCTTGAATGAATGAGGCAACTGAGCCGGTATATATCCTCAAGACACCCTTGGCACAACACATTTTAGGAGATTCTTTTGGTCGACAGTTTTGGAGGGCTGCCATGTGTCAGGTCCTGTGCTGAGTCAGTCCAGGAAAGTGATCAGGGAAAGACGTAGTCCCTGCTCTGGAGACTCTTTACCCAGAAGAGGATACGAGTACACCTCCACTATCTCTAGCAACGGGGTGTTGCAGGGGGAGGGCCGGTCATTCAACTTAATGCAAGCAGTTATCATTGAGCACACAGCATACATAAGCCCCCTTGCTTAGACACGTTTTACTTTGCCCTTAAAATATGTTTCGCAATGGAAAACATCTTTGCACCCCTATCTCCCGGGATCCTCACTATCACTACCACCTATATCAGCCCCACTTTCTTCCTTCCTTCTTGCTTCCCTGCCCGCCTGTCTTCTCTCTTTCCTTTCTTCCAGAACACTCCTTGAGCACCTGCTCCTTCCTTAACATAGCAAGGTAGGGGTGGTAGGCTGCCAAGGTGGTTCCAGAATCCCAGGAGACTTAGAACCGCACCCACAACAATTTCAATAACAGGACCAAGCCTTTAGATAAGGAGCAGGACACGCTATAGCCCTCCAGAGCAGGTAGGCTTGATCAAAGATTCCGTGAGCTCTCATGGAGAAAGTAGATCTGAGCCAGACCTTTTGAAAACGGGTTTTCAGATATTCCAACATTGAAGGGAAGAAGGAAAAGGATGCCCGGTGAAAGGCACAGCTTGAACAAAGGCTTGGAGAAAAGAATGAGCCTGGCATGAAGGGCATTAATCTGGTTTTAAGAACAAAGTCATTTGAGGGGTGGAGGGATTCAAGGAGCACCTCGCCCAAATGATGAATGGGAAGGTCAGCAGGTCAACTGTGCAGCTAGATTTGTAGCAGAGATTGTATGCAATGGGGGAAGCACCAACTCTGCATTCAGACAGACCTGGGTTCAAATCCTGACCACACCCCTTGGGCAAGTCACTTTCTGTCTTGGATTTCCTGTCTCTAACATAGAGATAATAATTCCTAGCTCACACAGATTTGCGAAGATTAAATTGGATGATGTATATGAAAACCTCTGGACTAGCACTTTGTAGATGCTCTCTATTTTTTTTAAAGATTTTATTTATTTATTTGACAGAGAGAGAGATCACAAGTAGGCAGAGAGGCAGGCAGAGAGAGGGGGGAAGCAGGCTCCCCACTGAGCAGAGAGCCTGATGGGGGGCTCGATCCCAGGACCCTGAGATCATGACCTGAGCCAAAGGCAGAGGCTTTAATCCACTGAGCCACCCAGGCACCCCCATAGATGCTCTTTAAAATGTTTATCGAGGGGTTCCTGGGAGGCTCAGTTGGTTAAGCATCTGCCTTCAGCTCAGGTCATGATCCCAGGGTCCTGGGATCAAGCCCCACATGAGGCTCCCTGCTGGGCGGGAAGTCCGCTTCTCCCTCTCCTTCTCCCACTCCCCCTGCTTGTGTTCCCTCTCTCTCTGTCTCTCTCTGTCAAATAAATAAATAGAACCTTTGGGGGAAAAAATTAAATTAAATAAAATTAAAAAAATAAAAATGTTTATTGAATCAGAAAATTAAGGCAGTGGGTGTGAGCCACTCATTCAAGAAGTTTAGTCATGAAAAGAGGGAAACATGTTGCACAATGGCCTCAGAGTGCAGAGCGGGGTCAAGAGAGCCTTTTTTTTTTTTCTTTTTTCTTTCTTTTTTTTTTTTTTAAAGCCTAGGAAGACCTGTGGGTGTTTGAAAGCTGCGAGGGTGGGTGCTGCCAAAAATCAGGCTGGCTGGTGATGGAAATGCTCTAAAACCGATGGTGGTGATAGTTGCACAACCCTGCAACTGGATGAAAACCACTGGATTGTCACTTTCACCGGGTGAATCCTACAGCCTGTGAATTACATCTCAATAGAACTTAAAAAAAAAAAAAGGAAGGCAGATGGATAGAACCACTAGCTCCTTTGGGAGTCAGGAAGTGGGGGGTACCCAGCAGGGGTCAGACTTCCAGAACAGAGGGGAAGCAGGATTCCTCCAAGGACTCCCTCATCACTTGCGTGGGCGTTAACGAGTGCCTACTAAGTGCTACGCTGTGGCGGGGGCTGGGAGACTCAGATGCCCTTGGGGCGAGTCCAGCATGAGCAAAGCTATGGAAGGGCTGGGAGCAGGAAGAACAGGCGTCACAGTCTTCACCGGCCAGAATGGGCTTGATTTCTCAATCACAGACAGACTGGCAGGTGGGCTCAGGGCTGCAGCAGACAGACAGATGCTTGGGCTGTGACTGGGGAGCAGGGATCAGCAAGGAGGGGAGCTCCATAGCCTAACTAGGAGAGTTGTTGGAAGTGCCCCGTTGTGGAAGAGGTCAGAGGGTCCTGAAGCTATCACCTCCAACCTCCAAGTCACTTCCATTAGACCTCGACATGCGGCTTACCTGGAATGTCGGGTATTCGACATGACCCCAAACACCAGGATGTCCCCCTGACCACCACCCAGAGCTAATCTCAGCCTTTCTTGTCATCCCCGCAGAGTCACACCCCTGCTGGCCCTCTCCCTACACCACCCTGCTCCCCACTTCATCAGGAAAACTGAGGCAGTGTGCTGGAGAGAGGGTCCTACAAGGGGTCGTGGATTCTAGACCCCCTGGCTCTTCCCTCAACTCGCTGTGCAGCGCCCCCTCACAACTGCGATGTCGCTCAGTCTCCTCCCCTGTGTAAGAGGTAGAAAGTGTGACGGTTCGGAGCATGGGCTCCACACCAGACTCCCGGTTTTGATTTCCAGCTCTTCGCTTACTAGCTTTGTGAACTTGGGAATATCCTGTATCCTCTTTGTGTCTCCACTTTCTTTATTTTAAATGGGGAGAGTGGGATGCCTGGGTGGCTCCGTCGGTTAAGCGTCTGCCTTCAGTTCAGACCATGATCCCAGGGTCCTGGGATCGAGTCCCGCATCAGGCTCCCTGCTCAGTGGGGAGCCTGCTTCTCCCTCTCCCTCTGCCCCTCCCCCTGCTTGTGGGCTCTCTCAACCATGTGCACTCTGGCTCTCTCTCTCTCTCTCTGGCAAATAAATAAATAAAATCTTTAAAAATAAAATAAAATAAAATGGGGATAGTGGTAGCATCCACCACAAAGGTTAGAGTGAGGATTTAATGGGTTAATCAGCACAAAGCACTTGGAATGCTGCCTGGCAGAGTAGGGGCACTAAATGTTAGGTATTTGTGTCATTATGACCATGAGGGAGGAGTGCTCAGTGGTCTTCAAGGACCCTTCTAGCTCTGGCATTCTATGACCTTGTGATTCAGCCTGTATTGTCATATTTGTCTGCCGTTTCCAACTATGTGACCACAGAGTAATCTGGGCATCTCAAATCTGAATGTTTGCTTGGCCTTGGGCCTCTGTGGCTTGCCTTTTCCTACAACAGCCTTTTCCTACAACAGCCTGGGGGAAGCCTTGAGCCCCCATCCACACACGGTGGGAAGTCAGAGCCCTTCCCAGCGTCCCTAAGGGCTGGGAATGGGGCGTTCTCGCAAACCTTTCCTCACAGAGCCCTCTGCCTTGCGGTGATCTGCTCCTAAGCCTCACCAGGCCCACGTCTGTGTGACCCACTTTTCTGAAGGTTCCAGGGTACAAAGGGAAATTACAGCACAGAGCAGGAAGAGACCATGGCGGTGAGACAGTAGGAATCTGGGTAAATAAACCTCGGTACACAAACACAGTGGAACACTGCCCAGCTGTCAGAAAACCAGAAAGCTCTGCTGCTCCCGGGCTGATCGCTAAGGAAATGCAAGGCTAAGCAAATGTTGGGTAAATACAGAACTGGGTGCAGGGTACTGTGGATGACATATTTGCAAAAGAAAGGGGGAGAAGCAGGAAGGAAAATGTGTTTATATACAGTTGCCCTACATACATACATCTCTGGGAAGCCACATGAGAAACTGGTGGTAAGCTTCATGGCCTGGGGCAGGGGCAGAGGGAGACCTTTCATTATACATATATGCCTCTGTGCACTTAACTTTTTTTTTTTAAGATTTTTTTTATTTATTTATTTTAGAGAGAGCACAGGGAAAGGGCAGAGAGAGGGGGAGAGAGAGAATCTCAAGCAGACTCCCCGCTGAATGTGGAGCCCAATGCAGGGTTTGATCTCACGACTCTGAGATCATGAAGAGTCAGATGCTTAATCTTCCCCAGGCGCCCCTCCAGAGACTTTAGAAGGAAAGGGCTGACCGGGCGCAGTCCGGGCCTGCCTGGAAGCAGGAGGCTGGACGAGATCACCTTCCAAGGTTTTCACCGTCTTCTGACTCTCGCCTCCACCGTGAGCCCTAATGGCTGAAGTCTACGTGTGGTGTCCCTCACTGGGTCCAGCAGGGAGCCGCTGCCAGTGCCAGAGGTTCAAGGGAGGGAGCAGCGCCACTCCTGAAGAAAGACAAATATTGATCTGACCCCAGATCCCTGCTTAGCAGTCACAGGCCCCCAGTGAGGCTACAAGGGAGCAGGCAAGGAGCAGAAAAACGCAGGGCCTTTCCAGCTCCCAGACGGCCAACCCCAAAGTTGGCCCGGCCCCCTTCCCCACTGCCCGTGCTCCCAAGTGTGTCCACACAGAAGTTCCAGCCCAAGCAGAGGTGACCCATGTCCCCTGTGGGTGCAACAACCCTCAGCTGTCCAATGTGCCAGTGATTCTGTGGGCCAGCGAATCCACCCATTCTTCATCTCACAGACTTTACTGAGCTCAGGAAGCTGCAAGCCCCACGCCAGGCACCAGAGATGCAGGCCCACTTAGCAGTCACTCTTCGGGTGGAGAAAAGCAGCATCTGAACGAGGAAACCTAATAAATAAATAATCCAGTTGATGCAGGAGTCAGCAAAACTTTCTTTTTTTTTTTTTTAAGATTTCATTTATTTATTTGTCAGAGAGAGCACAAGCAGGCAGAGTGGCAGGCAGAGGCAGAAGCAGGCTCCCCGCTGAGCAAGGAGCCCGATGCGGGACTCGATCCTAGGACCCTGGGATCATGACCTGAGCCGAAGGCAGATGCCCAACCGACTGAGCCACCCAGGCGTCCCATAAACTTTCTTTTTTTTTTTTTAAGATTTTATTTATTTATTTGAGAGAGAGAGAGAGCAAGAGAGGGAACACGAGCAGGGGGAGTGGGAGAAGGAAGAGCAGGGAGCCCGATGCGGGGCTTGATCCCAGGACCCCGGGATCATGACCTGAGCCGAAGATAGAAGCTTAACAGCTGAGCCACCCAGGGACCCCAGGGCTTCTTAAAAGAAGCAGAAGAAAAGTGAATGAGGGCAGGGGAGCAGGGGCGGGCACGAGCTTTCCAGGCAGCGGCCAGAGCCCACCTCTCCCCGGATAGAACATGTTTCCTGCTGTGGGAGACTGCGGGCCACCTGGCGAGGAGGGAAGGTCATCTGGCTGACTGGCACGTGGAGCCCAAGATTAACAGCCACAGCCAAGATGGAGAGGGGAGGGAGACAGAAGGCCGGGTGCCATGCGGGCCCCTGCGGGGCCCCGGGCTCATGCGGCAAGAGCCAGAGAAGCGTGGAGGGCTGGAAAGCAAGGGAGTGACGTGATCTTCTTTCTGGCTTAGATAGACCATGCTGGTGGAGCAAAGAAGGATCTGAAAGGGAGAACTCTGGGCCTTGTCGGTCAATGTCATGGTCTGCAGGCCGCTCCTGCCCTTCCCTCCAAGCAAGACTCTGTCTGCATGCGTTTGAACCCACAAGCATGTTAAGGGAAGGGAGATCTCTGGGCCTTGTCGGTCAATGTCATGGTCTGCAGGCCGCTCCTGCCCTTCCCTCCAAGCAAGACTCTGTCTGCATGCGTTTGAACCCACAAGCATGTTAAGGGAAGGGAAAGGAAGATGGCCCCACGCGTGGCTGCTCTGGACACTGCCCTGGACCCCAAAGATGTGCAAAGCTGGGCCCAGCTAGCCCCCACTAGTATCAGCTGTAACCCCAGCAGGGGCTCAGAGGAGAGCAAGAGAGAGCCTTTCATGGGGGAGGTGGGGCCAGAAAATAAGGTTAGAGATTCAAAATAGCAGCAAACATTTATTGAGCGCTTAGCATATGCTAGGCACTGTCTGTCTCAAGGCTTCATATATATTAATCCTATGAATTAGATTCTATTTACTGTCCCCATGTTGCAGAACAAAGCCAAGTAAAGCACAGGAAGGTCGCACACTGTACCCGCGGGGGTTCAAACCCGGAGTCTGGCTCTTTTTGTTTATTCAATAAATACCTACTGACTATCTGCTATGTGCCTGGGACTGTCTAAACACTTATTACACAACAGTGGACAAACGGTAAACTTACAAATCGTCCATGTTGTCAATACTTAGGCTCACTACCTCCCTGAGCTTGTGTGGACGGAAGCAAGGGTCATCCTCGTGGTCGGAGAGCATGCTCAGTACCCCAGAGCATTATGGGTTCAGTTACCAAAGAAAAAGAGTGGCCACTCCGCCGAGAGGCTGGCGGGCTCTGGAGCTCCTGACCCGTCTGGTGGCCAAGCTACTGGACGGAGGACCCGAGGCTTAGGCCCTGCAGCGCCCTCACCACTGGAAAGAGTGCCCCTCCAACGGCCTCTTTGGGCTGTGCCCAATCTCTTAGAGGCCACTGGGGAGGAGCAGGGAGTGAGAAAGGCGAAGAGCGGTTTGCTAGGCAGGCTTCACAGAGGAAACAGGGTGACTTAGTTTCTCCTTCCCCCAGCCTGCTCCTGACCCTGTAATTCTCACGAGGTTGGGGACCAGAGCAATTAGGCAGAGGGCAATGGCAGGACACTGGGGCAACTGGGCTGCTCTCCTGCCTGGATGGTCAGCACCGACCTCTGCAGCAGCCTGCCGGCGGCGGGCAGCTAAAGGCTGGGCAAGGGAGAGGGGGCTTTGGGATTGCCATCTCGCTCCAGCTGCTCGGTCGGGGCAGGTGGGCTGAGGGCCAGGTCAGCCTCAAGGGTGTGGACTCGGGCAGGCGTGTGTGTTAGAGAGATCTCTGGGGGCTTCCTCCATTCACAGGCCAAGGGCAAGAAAGACATTGCCTGAGTGTGTATTCCCGTCACAGGCCGTACAGAGCCCCGCCCATGTCCTTCTCCCACCAGGTTCCTTCCCTCCCTCCCTTTGCCCAAGAACCTCCCTGAAATGCTGCCTCCTCCAAAAAGCCCTCCTTGGGCACCTGGGTGGCACAGTCAGTTGAGTGGCTGCTTTTGGCTCGGGTCATGATCCCGGGGTCCTGGGATCGAGTCCCGCGTCGGGCTCCCTGCTCAGCGGGGAGTCTGCTTCTCCCTCTCCCACTCCACCTGCTCATGTTCCTTCTCTCACTCTCTCTCTCTCTGTCAAATAAATAAATGGAAAATCTTAAAAAAAAAAAAAAAGATTTATTTAAAAAAAAACAAAAAGCCCTCCTCAACTGGCCAGAGTTATCATCTAAGTCAGGGAGTATGACCTTCTCTCCACGTGCAGGTTCATGCCTCCTGACACGATGGTCAAATTTCTTGATACCTGACCTTTTACCTTCAAATATATATATATTAAGATTTTTTTTTTAAAGATCGTGTTTATGAGAGAGAGAGCACACGTGCACAAGAGAGAGAACACGAGGTGGGGGGAAGGGCAGAGGGCGAGTGAGGAGCAGACTCCCCGCTGAGCAGGGAGTCCAATGACACCAACGCCTGGCTGGATCCCAGGACCCTGGGATCAGGACCTGAGCCAAAGGCAAACACTTAACCGACTGAGCCACCCAGGCGCCCCTTTCAGATTTTATTTATTTATTTATTTGAGAGAGAGCACATGGCACGCGGGAAGGGGGAAAATGAAGCAGAGAGAGAGAGAGAGGGAAAGAATCTCAAGCAGACTTGCACGGAGCCGAGTACAACTTGGGGCTCCATCTCACACCCCTGAGACCATGACCCAAGCTGAAACCAAGAATCAGACGCTTAAGCGACGGAGCCACCAGGCACCCCCCCCCATATATGTTTGAGCTTTGCATTCTCCTCCAGGATACAGCCATATCTCTTATTAGATTTTTAAAAACATCTTAAGTTACAATGTGAATCATAATTTTTCTCCTAAAGTCTTCCAGGAAATTGATGCTCCAAGAAGATGCCCCATGTTTAACTTGCAACATTGTAAAGCACCTGGCATTTCAGCAGGAACATAATGAATGCCTCAGCTGGAGGACCAAGGAGGGAGGAAACATCGGCTTCAGGGACACGAGAGCTTCTTGTTGGTAGAGACACTAAGCCCTGAGGTTCCTAGGGGCAGCTGGAGCCCCCTCGGTGGTCACCTCTGTTAACAGGGTTCATGGGGAACCTGGGTGGCTCAGTCGGTGAAGCATCTGCCTTCTGCTCAGGTCATGATCTCGGGGTCCTGGGATCGAGCCCCGCATCGGGCTCCTGGCTCAGCGGGGAGCCTGCTTCTTCCTCTGCCTGCTGCTCCCTCCTGCTCATGCACTCGCTCTCGCTCTCTGACACATAAATAAAATTAAAAAAAACCCACACAGTACTATTCAACTACTATCTCGTTCTAGGGGTGTCATGATGTGACCGTGGTCAGGAAGCAGTTATCTAGGGCGCCTGGGTGGCTCAGTGGGTTAAAGCCTCTGCCTTCGGCTCAGGTCCTGATCTCAGGGTCCTGGGATCGAGCCCCGCATCGGGCTCTCTGCTCAGCGGGGAGCCTGCTTCCCCCTCTCTCTCTCTGCCTGCTTGTGATCTCTCTCCTCTCTGTGTCAAACACATAAATAAAATCTTAAATTAAAAAAAAAAAGGAAGCAGTTATCTAGAACGGTGGTTCTCCAACTTGGCTATAAATTCGAATCACTTGAGGATCATGGAAAAATCCTGATGCTCAGGCCACAGCCTGCGCCAATTAAATCAGCATTTCTGAGGCTGAAAACAAGTCAAGAGTAGTTTTTAAAGCTCTCCAAAGGATTCCAAAGGGCAGGAGAGTTTGAGAACCAGTGATGTGAACCAAGCCCCTTCTAACCCAGGGAGGAGAACTGCCCGAGGTCACACAGCCAGGCAGGGACTAACCTGTTTCCCAGGGCCCGGGTCAGGCCCCCCCACCCCCACCCTGCACGTTACCATGGAAACTGAGCTGCCCCCACTGCTACTCCCACGAGGACCTTGGAGTTCTTGGCTCAAGGCTGGCTCAGAGGAAGGAATCCAGGACAGGCCGACAGAGCCCCCTCACCCCAATGTGCTCTCCTTCAAGCAGTCCCTGAGGCTGGATACCTTAGGGCAGAGCCCAGCCTGGAAATTTTCTAGGCTGGGATACCAGCCTGGATTTCACGGTCCCTCAGGGAAACTGGGGGGTGGGAGGGGGAAGGGACATCAAGCTGAGATGCGCTACAGTTACAGGGGAGAGCTGGGGGTGGGGATGGATGATGACTGCCCTGACCCCACCCTGTGGGGCCCCAGGACTCCCCGCTCCCTCCGCTCCCCACCCTCCTAATGACGCACTGACCCCGCCCTCTACCTCAGTGCCCTCACCCTTGATGGGGAGGCGACGGAAATGCAGGCAGCCTGAAGGCTGTCACACACTGTTTCATTCTGGGGTCTGCTTGGGCTTGATAGGTCCATCCAGGCCCCCAGGGTCCTGTGTCCAGGCCTCCCTGTCTGGGGGGCACGCACAGACAGGAGGACAGGCTCTGTCAATGGGCAGAGGGTCAAGGAAAGAGTCTGCCCTTTCTGAGGCTGCAGGGCGGGTAACATACCCTGAGACTCCTTCTTCAAGGCCATTATCAATGCTGCACAGTGACAGGCTGCGGCCAGAAGAATGGGCAGGCGCTGGTCCCTGCTCCCCCTTTCCCTGCCTTGTGCAAACTGGCTTCTCAGAGCCTTGATTTCTTCATCCATAAAGCAGAATAGTCGCCCCCTGGCAAGTACTTTTCATAATTATGTGCTCGAGTCTGCACACTCCTGAGTGTATAGCAAGCAGGCAATACAAGGTAGCCTTTTGTCCTAAAAAATAAAAGCCTATTTGTACACCTGGCCTATTTGTCCGTGACGGATGAATGGATGAGCCTAATGTGGTCTGTCCACGCGACAGAATATTACTCAGCCTTAAAAAGGAAGGAAACCCTAACTTACACTACGACATGGATGAACCCTGAGGACACTATGCTAAATGAAATAAGCAGTCACAAAAACACAAATAGCACTGTGTGATTCCTCTCATACTGAGCTACTTGGAGTAATCCACACCCTAGAGACGAATACGGCCACCAGGGACGGAGAGGAGAGCAGAATGGGGAATTAGTGTTTATGGGGACAGAGTTTCAGTTTTACAAGATGAGAAGATTTCTGGAGATGGATGGGGGCAATGGTTGCACAACATTAAGAATGTATCTAATACAGCTGAGCTTTACACTCGGGTGTTAAATTTTATGTTATGCATACTTTACCACAATAAAACAAAATGCGGACGGAAAACATTCCCGGCAGAATTGGTGAGACAGCGGACTACAGGCCTGAGGGAGGGTCCCCCAGGGAAGGGCAGACACACAGCCCTCTCTTCGGGCCTCCCCTTCTGAGATGGATGCAGCAGGACAGATGTACAATGAATGAACCCGGGATTTACACTGCTACTAAACAGGAAATAATAGATGGGTTTAAATATTTACACGGCATACAGGCTTCTGGGTGAGGACTTGACCAGGGAGGGCAGAGAGGAAGAGGGGGAGGAAGGGTTAGGAGACAGAAGGACAATGGAAGGCTCGGTAAAAAATGGGGGTTGAAGCTGCCCAAACATGTTTCAAGTGCACCCAGGAAAAGAGGGACAGCGACAGGAGGGGAAAGCCCTGTCCAGGCCCAGGGGAGTGTGACAGAAACCTGGGTCCTGCAGTCCCTTCCCTCCACAGAGATCCTTGTTTACCCTGTGAGGCTGGAAGAGAATGTAATCAAATTATGACTCGTTATTCTAAATTACTGTCTCTAGTGGAGAAGGC
The DNA here is from genome assembly GCA_028534135.1 of Potos flavus. Classification (NCBI taxonomy): domain Eukaryota; kingdom Metazoa; phylum Chordata; class Mammalia; order Carnivora; family Procyonidae; genus Potos; species Potos flavus. The sequence continues at coordinate 96,194,998 of CM052886.1, forward strand.
AAGCAGGCAGGGCGCCTGGAAAAGGGGAAACAAGTTGTTTTCCAGGACATTGTTTGTTTGCTCACTCTCCCGCTCCCTCTGTCCCCAAGCCCTTTCCCTCCCTTTCTGCCTCCCCTCCCCCACCCCATCCCAGCCGCTCCCTCCCTCCTTCCTGGGCTCTGCTCCCTAGGCCCCCAGCTCGGGGCAGACTCAGGGCAAGGGAATTGCTGAGCCTCAGGAGGTACCTGGGGGCAGGACCACTGGAAAATCCTTCCCCCCCCCACTACCTGACCATCCAGACAGAATTTTTCCAGCCCCTCCCACCTCCCAACCAGAGAGCACAAATACAATCTATTTCTAGATGGCAGGTCACTTGATTGACTAGGACTCTGACTCTAACTGCCAACTACGGTCACTTTAAGCAAGTCATTTGCCCTATCTGGAGCTGGGAGGTCATTCCAGAAAGGGGAACACCCTCTGCCTGCCACTTCCTGCCTCCCAGGACTAGTGTGAGACAAGGGAGTGATTCCGCCATCAGAGACGCTGGGAGCCTGGAAGCCTGAGGCGGAGGATAAGCACAGGCCTTCAGGGGCAGGGGCAGGGGAAGCCGGGGGTCACAGAATGGCCCCATGCCCTGCCCCCGCCCCCAGACCCCAGGACACAGCTGGCCTGGAAGGGATGAGCTCCATGCCCGCCCTCCCCCCTCAGGGAGCATCCCATCTATCTCCCTCCTCCACCCAGGGCATCAGAGAGGAGGGGAGCAGAACAAGGTCCCACTGAAGGGTCAGATGGGCTAGAAAGGGGAAAGGAAAGAAAGCAGTCTCCCTCTCCCTCCGCTCGGCCTTCCGGTCACCCAGAGGAGTGAGCAGAAGTTGGCTCGCTTCCTCCCCTGGGTTCTCCCGTTCCAAGGCTGGCAGCTGTGTGGTGATAAATACAACCAAATATCTTTTCAGGGGTCAAAGGGAAACTGAGCAAAGGGGAAAAGTGGCATTTTTCCAAACATCAAGTTATTTTTTTTTTTTAAGATTTTATTTATAGTCAGAGAGAAAGCACAAGCAGGAGTAGCAGCAGGCAGAGGGAGAAGCAGACTCCCTGCTCAGCGGGGAGCCCGATGCGGGGCTCAATCCCAGGGCCCTGGGATCATGACCTGAGCTGAAGGCAGAGGCTTAACCGACTGAGCCACCCGGGCGCCCCCCAAACATCAAGTTATGAGAGAGCTCTCCCTCTTTCATTCTCTTTCTCTTCATCACACACACACACACACACACACACACACACACACACACACGGGCTGTGCACAGAGCACACACCATGTCGTCATGCGTATCCGCGTCACAGATAAAATCTAGTTTATATTCTTTTATTATTAATACCCTGAACTTTAATAAATTCACCCTGAAACTGTCAGATCCAAAGCTCCCCCAGGAGTTGCCACAAGCCTGGAAGGACAGTACGGAGGGAGGGCTGTGACCCTGGGCCCTGCCCTCTTCTCACCTCCCGGACCACCCTCCGACCCCACCCCTGCCCACCCCCACCCAAAGATAGCCGTCCCTGAAAGGCTTCCGCAGGAACAGCAAGGCCAGAGGGAAGGAAAAGAGGAGGAAGCCTGCTTCGCTGGCTCCCAGGGTCTCCCCTCTGCCCACCCTAGCCAGCGCGACAGAAGAGCCAAAGAAGGACATTAGCTCTCAAGTGATGGCACCACAAAGTTAAGAGATAAGCTCAGAGACTTCCTACCTGACCTCATTCTTCAGAGGAGGTCACTGGAGTCCATGGCGGTCCAGGGACATGCCCCAGGTCACACGGCCAGTGAGGGGCAGACCTACCACGGAGACTCAGGTCTCCCGACTCTACTCCTCAGCGGTGACCCCCCGGGGGGGGGGGGTTCTTCAGCTGCTTCCTTCCTCCCCTCCCACCACCAGGGGCCTCGTCAGCTCAGCCTTACTGCCACTACCCAACGGTTTCACACACAGACATTCCTTTCTCACCATTCTGGGGGCTGGGAAGCCTGAGATAAGGGGCCAAGAGACCCGGCGCTTGGTGAGGGTCTGCTTCCTGGCTTGCACACGGCCCCATTCTCGCCAGGTCCTCCCAAGGCCGACAGAGGAAGCTCTGGTGCTGCTTCCTCTTCTTCTAAGGGCACTAATCTCAACATTGGGGCTCCACCCTCAAAACTCATCTCAACCCAATCACCTCCCAAAGGTCCCTACGTTCTAATACCATCATACTGGGGGTTAGCGCTCCAACATATAAATTGGGAAGGGGCCCCCAAAATTCAGTCCCTGACAACCACTCTGTGACTTTTGTCCCCTGCCAGGCCTTTCCAGGACTCTAAGGAAAACCATTCCAAAGAGTAGAGCTCCCCAGGGAGCTGGTCCCTCAGGCAGCTTCCCTCTCACCTCAATGCCCACCCCTGGCCTGGGACCCTAGTGACCCCCTGGCCCTCGGATAATGCCCACAGTAAGCCAGATCAAGACAGAGATTAGGGGAAGGCATGAGAATCACCTCCGGATTCAGAGCAGGCCTTCCAGGCAGAGCTCCTACCACAGCTGGAAGCTGGCCCGCCCTCCGCCCATTCCACCTGGTGACTCCCCAGCCATCTTTTTTTTATTAGAGGAGAAACTGAGGCTCAGCGAGGTGAAAGGACTGGTCAGCCACAGTTCTAGAGCCCCCAGCTCATGGTAGATGCCACGAGGCACCGTTCAGACCCCATTTCAGGAATAAAGGACCTATTTTTCCAGCTGCTTTAGAGAGCTGCAGGCCGAAAGCCCCAAGTGGTCAACTCCTATGGAGAACGTTTAGCTGAAGACGGACCCACATCCAATGGCTCATCGTCACTCGAATAGAAAGACCTGGCCGTCTTGGGTTGCCTGGATGGCTCAGTCAGTTGAGCATCTGACTTTGGCTGGGGTCATGATCTCAGGGTCCTGGGATCGGGGCCCACAACGGGCTCTGTGATCAGCAGGGAGTCTGCTCCCCCTCTCATCCTTTCTCTCTAATAAAATAAATACAATCTTAAAAAAAAAAAAAAAAAAAAAGGCTTGGCCCTCTTATCCCTACTTGAGACAATCCCGAAGGGTCATTCCAGCTTCAGAGCTCCCTATGGGAGGCTGGGACATTTCACCGAGACCCCACTGCAGCTTGACCCCTCCCTCCATCGATCCTCCCTCCTTCCCGCCCTTTAGCAAACATCAGTTCTAAGAGCACTCCCCGAAAAGCCCCTTGCACGCTAACCATTGCGTGCTTATATCAGCTGATCTCAGGGTCCCGGGGTCAAGCCCCACTTTGGGCTCCCTGCTTGGTGGGGAGCCCACTTCTCCCTCTCCCTCTCCCACTCCCTCTGTTTGTGCTTGCTCTCTCCCTCTTTTTCTCTCTGTGTCAAATAAATAAATAAAATCTTAAAAAAAAAAAAAAAGTAGCCAATGTCCTCCTGCAAGTTTGATGACTGTCACTTACAGCCCAAAGAGTCCTGGCTTGTGTGGAACAACATGGAATCAAGTCACCAGAAGCAGGGGCAGCCTAGCACTGGAGGGGCAGGTAGGCAAGAGAGAATACCCAGAAGGCTCAGAGGCAGGAAGTCCTGAGGAAGGAGGGGAGAAGTGGGCCAGGCCTTGAAAGAAGAGAAGGCGCCAAGAGGAACATAGTGAGAGTAAGGGAGTTAGGGGGGAATGGGCACAGGGGAGGCTTCGAGAGTCCGCGTGGGAGAAGGGTGGGAAGGGGGAGACGGGGTGCCACCTCGTGAAAGGCCCCGTATGTCAAGCTGGGACTTTAGTTCCCTTGCTCAGCAATTCTCAGATGGTAGTATTCCAGGACTTCTTTAAAAATGCAGATTCAGAAGCCAGCTGCGGGTCACAAGATGCCATCAAGCAGGGAAGAGACCAGGCGTGTTTGGGAAAACTGGACGGGGACAGTCAAGTAGCTTAGAAAGGGAGGAGCAGGGCAAGGGGCAAGGCAAACAGAGGTACTCGAAAAATGACAGAAATGGAGATAGTGAGGACGAGGGGAAATCAGGAGGTAACTTTGAAATGTAAGAATGTACGGAAGCTTTGGCGATTGTATGGGGACAGTAGACGGTGACTCTGTGAGTGACAGGGAGACTGGCAGAGTGCTGGCAGTTATCAGGGAGGCAGTGGTGGCCTCACTTAGACACAGTGCACATTTACACTCCTTCGGAAGAACCAAAGAGAAATCTCTACAGACAGTTGGAGCTGGAGGCTGGAGCCCAGGCTGGAGCAGGGCTATGGATTTCGGACTTACCAGCGTCAAGGTGAGACCCGAAGAGTCAAAGTGAGTGAGATGTCTGAACGGGAGCAGAGAGGGGAAGAGGAAGCGAAGGACTGGACTCTCCCGTTCTTTGTCTTTGTGGGGTCAGAATTCTAGAACCAGATGGAACGCCTTACTGAGGGGGAAACTGAGGCCCAGAGAGCATTACTGACATCAGGTGGCCAGTAGGTAGAGCAGAGCCTCATTTTCAGGCTTCAGCTCTCCTCTTTTGCTGTTGTATGTGTCTCCCATGTGCGAGCAGGGGACAGCATCTGCCCAGGGCGCCATTTTGTCCCTCTTTGCAAAAATATGCCAATAGTTGCAAAGTGCTCTAAAAGGTAAAAATCTCCCCCTTATGCAAGAATTGGATTCAGGCACCAAGAGAAAGAAATCTGATGAGCTCCTCAGCCTGACAGGGATATGAAGACCCTTTCCGAAGGGGCACCCAGCCCTCTGTACAAAGGTCCAGCCACAGCCAGGATGGCTTAATTTGTGAGGACGCCAAGTTGAGCGGGTCTCGCTGGCCCCAACCATTAGCTGAGCTGGGGTGAGGCCAACGCCAGCTGAGCTCTGGGGGTCCCTACCAGGGTGCACTCACTTGGAGAGGATTCTGGCCTGTGCCCTGGGAATACACTCAAAGGGCACGGCAGGCTTTGTCTCCTTTGGCAGTTTTGTCCGGGACCTCCTTCCTCTGGCCTCGCTTTCCTGAAAGGTTTTGGGGTCCTGAAGGCCCCTAAAGCCACCTCTCACCAATTTCACTTCTCTTTCCTATACCCCCCTCCCTCCAGCCGTTGTTCAGACAGCAGCGTGCCCTAGAGATCCAGCCAAGAAAAGAATCCATTTTGCCTCGTAATTAATCCGTTGAATGGTCCATTTACGTTTATGTGCTTTTTCTGAACATATTTTATTTTACTAATAAAAATGCCTTTTTTTAGGGACGCCTGGGTGGCTCAGTTGCTTAAGCGGCTGCCTTCGGCTCAGGTCATGATCCCAGGGTCCTGGGATCGAGTCCCACATTGGGCTCCTTGCTCGGCAGGAAGCCTGCTTCTCCCTTTGCCTCTACCTGCCACTCTGCCTGCTTGTACTCTCTCTCTCACTCTCTCTCTGACAAATAAATAAAATCTTAAAAAAATTTTTTTTTAAAAAATGCCTTTTTTTAAAAGGAGGGGAGAAGAGAGGAAGCAAATAGATCCCAGGGCAACCACCCAGTTCACGTGTCTCTTTGTCAGAGAAGAGCTTCCACCCCTCCAGAGTCTCCCCTGGTGCATGTAATCATGTTTGCAAAAGGCACATAGTAGCTGCTCAGTGGATACCTGTTGGCCCAACGAATCTATGAACAAATGAGGGGATGAGATGAATAACCTGGACAGAATAAAAGTCCCAGTGAGGAAGAGGAGTAACTCTGAAAAACTGATGGAAAACACTGAATTGCCCAGTACCCTAGACATAGCCTAGTTCTTTCTAGGCTCCTTGAGTCGAACAGGGCCCGCCCCTAGATAGGCCACCGCCATGCGAAGGGTCCTTTGCCCAAGGTCTCCTCACCAACCCCCATTCATACCTGTCTGGAGGCAGCAGCCCAGCCAGACCTGCAAGAAACTGCCCTTTTTTAAAAGTCATGGGAGGGGCGCCTGGGTGCCTCAGTGGGTTAAAGCCTTTGCCTTCGGCTCAGGTCATGATCTCAGGGTCCTGGGATCGAGCCCCGCATCGGGCTCTCTGCTCAGCGGGGAGCCTGCTTCCCCCTCTCTCTCTGCCTGCCTCTCTGCCTACTTGTGATCTCTCTCTCTGTGTCAAAAAATAAATAAAATCTTAAAAAAAAAAAAAGTCATGGGAAACACAGGTGAGCAGCCAGGCGAGCCCAAAGCAAGCAGTCTCTGGCTGGCCCCCCGCCCCTAACTTCTCACGCTCTCCGCTGAGGTGCTGTCCCTTCCCTCAGCTGCGCAAAGCCAGTTGGGGAGGAGGGGCAGCTGCTGCAGATGAAACCAGACCCTTCTTGGGAGGCTCACAGCCTGGGCTCCTGGCCTGGGCAGGGCCGGCCACGTGTTGTTATGGTTGAGTCAACCAGCTGGGAATCAGCAGGGGTTTGTAAGGAAACCACATTAATTAGGAGAAAGCAAACATGGCAGTCATTCACTCGGTCAGCCCTTTCTCCCGGCTTCTCTAGCAGCCCCCTCCCCCCTTGGTCTCTAGCAGATCAGGCCTCTCCACCTTCCCGTGCCTTTTCACTGCCTCTGTCCTGCACCGGGAACATCTGTGTGGCTCTTGGCTCCGACCCATTGTTCCTGGGTGAGGTGGGAGGAAGGCAGGAAGAGCATCTTCGTCCCCAGCTGGGACCAGAACTTCCTCAGCCCCGAGGCCATAGACAGGCTGACCCACCCGTGGCTTCCCAGTTTTTCTGTCTTTGCTCTGGCCCCATCTGGCTGGCCTGGCGGCTGGGAGCAAGTCTCTAGACCAGATTGTTTCTGCTGCCAGTTTAAGTTTCTCTTGGCAAAATGAGCATTTCTGGTCTCATCCCTTGTGAACGTTTCCCCAAACATCTTCATTAGGACAGTTGACTGGGGATGTGTGCTATCTCCAGACTTAAGATATAGGATCCAGGACAAGTAATGGACAAAAGAAGAAAGATTTCCCTAGCCAATGGATTGGAAGCAAGGGAGCCGGGCTCCTCAGAAGAAGGGTGGATAGGAAATTTTGTCAAGCTAAGGGGTGGCTGGTTCAGCAGCCTCCTTTCTCTCATCTCCATGCATCCCAGGGTCACTGCTGCTCTTTGGGGTCCAGGACTGCTAATGCAGCTACAAACAGCTCGCCCCAGCACCACAGTGACTCTGCCAACAGCCCCAGAGACTCTGGCTCTTGTAAAGACCCTTCCTTTGCATAGCAGCTACCATTCTGCAGCCCCCAGAGAAGGGCCCTCACTCCCTCTTATTCCACAGTGCGGTTTTACTTTAAAAAATAAAAAATCCACAGGCTCCTGGGTGGCTCAGTCAGTTAAGCATCCAACTCTTGGTTTTGGCTCAGGTCATGATCTCAGGGTCATGGGGTCGAGCCTTGCATCTGGCTCCAAGCTCAGTGCACAGTCTGCTTGAGATTCTCTCTCTCCCTCCCTCTCTCTCCTCCTCCACCTCTCTTTTTTATTTTTTAAGATTTTATTTTATTTATTTGACAGAGACAGATCACAAGTAGGCAGAGAGGCAGGCAGAGAGAGAGGGGGAAGCAGGCTCCCCGCTGAGCAGAGAGCCCGATGCGGGGCTCGATCCCAGGACCCTGAGATCATGACCTGAGCCAAAGGCAGAGGCTTTAACCCACTGAGCCACCCAGGCGCCCTCCTCCACCCCTCTTAGAGCTCTCTCTCTCTCTCTCAAATAAAGAAATAAAACCTTTAAAAAAAAAATTCCACAACACACCCAGCTGGGGAGCAGAGTATGTAAGATTCAATGATGAAATAGAAAATGCTATTTTTGGAGTAGGGGGATAGGTCTTAGAAAATATGTTCAAAGTAAAAGCAACTTAAATTCCTAGCAATTGGAGACTGATTAAGTTACGACACTTCCAGACAATGAAATAGTATACAGTCATTTAAAACAATGCTAAAGGGACAGAAAAAGAGACCAAATAGAAATTCCAGAGACAGATCTAGACCAGATAAAATGCAACGGGGGAATGTGTGATGCTTTTAATAAATGGTGCCAGGTCAGTTAAATATTGCCAATGGGGAAAAAAATGAGTCTTAATCCCAATCTCAGACCATATAATAAAACAATTATAGGCGAGTTTTGATCTAACTAAAAGGTAAAACAATACAGTTTTGGGGGGAAAAAATAGAACATCTTCATGATTTTGAAGAGGAAAAAATTTTAAATAAGAAACCACAGGGGTACATGCTGGCTCAGTTGGTAAAGGGTGTGACTCTTGATCCCAGGATCATGAGTTCAAGCCCCAAGCTGGGCAAGAGCCTACTTAAAATACCAAAAATGCCAACCACAAAGGAAAAAACTGATAGATTACACTGTATTAAAAAAGTTAAGAGGCGTCTATGTGGCTCAGTCAGTTAGGTGTCTGCCTTTGGCTCAGGCCATGATCCCAGGGCCCTCAGATCGAACCCCACATTGGGCTCCCTGCTCAGCGGGGAGTCTGCTTCTCCTTCTGCCCCTCCCCACTGCTCCCGATCTCTCACTCACTCTCTCTCTCTCAAATAAATAAATAAATAAATAAAATCTTTAAAAAAAAAATACTGCTCATCAAAAAAATATACTACAGAAGGCAACTCAGAGAGGAAGATGACATTTGCCATACTTATATCCAACAAAGGACAAGTATCCAGAATATATAAAGAACTTCTCCAAATCAGTAAGAAAAATACAGGAAGGGATGCCTGGGTGGCTCAGTCGGTTAAGCATCTGCGTTCAGCTCAGGCCATGATCTCAGGGTTCTGGGATTGAGTTCCGAATCAGGTTCCTTGCTTAGCAGGGAGCCTGCTTCTCCCTCTGCCTGCTTCTCCTCCTGCTTTACACTCTCTCCCTCTCTCTCTCTCTGACAAATAAATAAATAAAATATTTTTTTAAAAAGTTACTTCATTGAAAAGAAAAAAGAAAAAAAAATACAGGCAACCCAATATAAAATAGGCCAAAGACTTGAATAGATATTTTAGGGAAAAAAAATATCTAAATGGCTTATAAACATACGAAAAATGACTCATCTTCATTAGGCATCAGAGAAATGTAAATTAAACACACAATGAAATCCTATGCCATACTCACCAGAATGGTCAAGATGAAAAGTACAAAAAAAATCAAATATTGATAACTATGTGGAGCCACTATAACTCTTATTCACAACTGGTACCAGAATAAACTGTTTGGCAGTAGCTACTATCTAGTATCCAAGCACATACATACACTATGATCCAACAGTTCCACTGCTAGATATGTTCCTGAGGGACGTTTGTTCTTGTGTTCACAAAATCATACAGAAGAGTGTTCATCACAGCACTATTTGTAGTCCCAACTGGAAAGTATCTAAATTCTATTTTTTTTAAAGATTTTATTTATTTGACGGAGAGACAGAGAGATCACAAGTACGCAGAGAGGCAGGCAGAGAGAGAGGAGGAAGCAGGCTTCCCACTGAGCAGAGAGCCCGAAGCGGGGCTCGATCCCAGGACCCTGAGATCATGACCTGAGCCGAAGGCAGAGGCTCAACCCACTGAACCACCCAGGCGCCCCTCTAAATCCTATTAACAAGAGAAAGGAGAAATTGTAGTATAACCACAGTGGAACAGTGTATAGCAATGGGAATGAATAAATGACAAGTATACATAACAATATGGGTGAATCTCACAAACATGTTGTTGATGGGTAGATGAAAGCAGACACAAAAGAGTACATGCTATGTAAGATTCTATTTATACAAAGTTCAAATGCAGGAAAAAGTAATTTACGATGCCAAAAATTAGGATAATGATTACCCTTGAAGAGGAAATAACGTTTGGGAGGGGACACGAGGGGGTCTTCCGAACTGTTATTAATGTTCTACTTAGTGGTGTGGATGGTGTATTCCCTGTGTAAAAATTCATCAAGCTGCAAACTGATAATTTGTATACTTTCTTTTTTTTTTAAGATTTTATTTAGGGGCACCTGGGTGGCTCAGTGGGTTAAAGCCTCTGCCTTCAGCTCGGGTCATGATCTCAGGGTCCTGGGAGTGAGCCCCAGATCGGGCTCTCTGCCTACTTGTGATCTGTCTCTCTCTCTCTCTGTCAAATAAATAAATAAAATCTCTAAAAAAATCTTTTAAAAGATTTTATCTATTTCAGGGCGCCTGGGTGGCTCAGTCGATTAAGCATCTGCCTTCTGCTCAGGTCATGATCCCAGGGCCCTGGGATCAAGTCCTGCATCGGGCTCCCTGTCTCCATTTCGCTCTGCCTGTTTGTACTCCTTAGTACAAATAGTACAAATAAAATCTTAGATTTTATTTATTTCTTTGACAGAGAGAGTGAGAGAGAGAGCATGAACAGGGGGAGAAGGAGAAGCAGACTTCCCTGCCAAGCAGGGAGCCTGACTCAGGGCTTGATCCCAGGACCCTGAGATCATGATCCGAGCCAAAAGCAGGCACCCCACCAACTGAGCCACTTAGGCGCCCCATAATTTGTGTACTTTCTTATACAGGTTATTCTTTATTTTTAAAAATTTTTAAGCTAGTCTCCTGAGCAAACTCTGGTCTCAATGAATTTTTTTTCATGTAGGGACTAATAATAAATAGGTTCAGAAAACTAAGATATTGCAAAGCAAAGTACTATTTCAGTATTATTTCATTTTGCTAAATGTAAATAATGTTTATCTCTGGATTATGACTGATATATATTTTCTTTTTACTTTACTGTTTTTTTTTCCTATAATAATCACATTGCTTGTCATTGTATAAAATACAAGTTGTTTCTTAAAATAAAATTTGATTATAATAAGTCATGATAAGATAATGAAGAGAAGGTTCGCACTCAAATACTTTAGCTCCCTATGTCCAAAATAAACTCTGGGTGGGGGCTCTCTTACTGCCCTGGTTGCTACTGGATCACCAGAAGCTGAGGACTTGTAAAGAAACAGGGGATATGGTCTCAAGCAGGAAGGGCTCGAGGTCATCATACAGAAGGAAAGTGGAAACTATAGAAAAAGCCAAGGTTTTCCTGATCCTAGCCAGGACATCTCGAAAAATACCCCACCAAAACCCTCTCCTCCACTCCTAGTTCATATGTCTGTCTCATTCACCCAGACTGATCTTTCTCTCCAGGACCTGCCTTTGCTGAATGTGAGATTTTATGGTAACCCAATGCCATATTTCTACTGTTCTCCTTATCTAAGGTTATATCACTCAAGCTCCCATGGAGCAGCTGTTCTGCAGTCCCAACTGGAAGATGGGACTCCTTCCCTCCCCCTTATCAGGAAACATTTAATATTCTGCCATTTAATGAGCCTGATTTTTCCATCTATGACTCAGAGTGGGATAACTAGAAAATCCCCTTTCAGGTTTATTATGGAGGGTGGAAAAGAATATCCTATTCACCAAGTGGAAGAATTGAGCTGTGTATGTTTCTTATGTAAATCTAGGGGAGCATCCTATATATTCCGCAAATCCAAAAGAAGAAAAACCGGGCAGTTGTGTTTTCTTTTTAGTACTACAAGTCTCTCATTTTGAAATTACATCAAACTTATGACAAGTACTTAGCACGAGGGCCATCTCAGTAATTGCCTTATTAATTAGCTTTTGTTTATTGAGCACTTAAGTCTTATCTAATTTTCACAACAACCCTATAAGTGGATTCTACTCATTCATTCAACAACTACATATTGCACTTAAGTGACACATAAGTGTCAGCACTGCATTAATTGCTGGAGATAAAAGTCAACCAAAAAAACAGTATCTCTGCCTTCATGGAGTTTACAGTCTGGTGGAGAGACACATACACAAATAGGTGTAAAACCGCCATTATGCCAAGTACTAAAATGGAGAGTTATCTGGGGCTGGGAGCCAGTGACAGGTAAGTTTAGAAAGACTCTAATGTGGAAGTGAATTTTGAGCTGAGCTCTGAGAAATAAGGAGTTTAGCAGATGGCCAAAAAGCAGGTAGAAGAAATAGCTATGCGAAGGCCCTGGGGCCAAAGGAAGAATGAAAGACAAGTGCGTATTTGAGGGTGGGGGAACCGAGATTGGTGGAGATGGTATAAATTAATTCTACCCCAGGTCGGCCTGATACTTGACGTTCCAGAACGAGAGTCCGAACAATTTCAAACTCTACTGTACAGGTCTAGTCACAAGAGGCAGAAAATCCACATCTGAGTCAAAGAAAAAGCTTTTAAGTAAATGGGGGTGATGTATGTGATTTTACAAAAGGAAGCCTGTGAGGGAACGAAAGCGACCTGACACTCCGAGGACTGGCAGACGGGAGCTAGAACACCTGCCCTGGACCCTCAGAACGAAACACGGGCTTAACACAGAGATCTCTAGGTTTAACCCTACGCGGGAGAGACAAGGGAAATGGAAGTGCGAGAGTATCAGAGCGAGAAGCCCACAGCCCCATACTCCCTGCTCACCACTGCGGCTGCGCACGCACCGTTCCGGAAGCGGAAGTGCACAGGAGGTCACTGTTGGTTTTTCAAGATGGCGGCCCTCAGTGTGCTGGTGTACCCCTGTAGACGACTGCTCCGGGGGATCCTGGCTGGCCCGATCGCAACCAGCTGGGCTCGGCTTCCAGCTCGCGGGTTCAGGGAAGGTGAGTCCTGGGTCCCGGCTACCTCCCAAGGCTGAGGAAGAGAGCAGTGGACGTTGCTTTCTCCGGCCCCCGTGCTCCCCTCCCTCCCTTCCCTTCGCGCGGTTCTGAAAAGCGGGAGATGCTGGCGCTCCGGGGGTGCTCGAAAGCACTTTCCAGACCTCGATGTTAGTATCTTGACCGCTCGCGAGTGTTCTCGCTGGTGGGGGCGGGGAAGGACGAAAGGAAAGCCCTGCTTAGTTAGCAGGAGCAGGAAGAAACCTGTCCCGGGATTCAGAAAGTTTCCGGGAGAGGTCTGCGTGTTAGTTTTGCTTTCCATATTCTCTTAGCTGCCGCCTCCTTTGTTAAAAAAATAAATCCCTAGACCATGAGGGAAGGACATGTAGCTATCCTCCCCAGGGTCTCCCTTTCCAGTTTCTCATGTGAAAATGCTGTGCTCTGATGGCGGCGTTTTCTGCCCTGGCCGCTAGTCTCCCAGGGAGATGGAAGCTAAGGTGGAAAAGCCACCGAGCAGCTGAAGCAGCGACAGATGCTGGATTGTGGTTCTCCTTTTCATTAATCATAAGGCTGGAAAGGCAGCCTCATTCTAACCTTGAACTGGGAGCTTACTGAAGGCCAAGTACTGTACTTCAAACTGTCAGAGGATTCTGGAAAAAGAGACAATACAGCCCTTTTCCTGAGAAGTGAGGTTCTAATGAGGTGATATGCATACGCTCCAATAAATGCAGGTTAGGTATTTACATGATTAACTACAGGGAGATTTGGTTACCAGAAACAGAAACCCAATTGGAAGTTTTAAGGAGGGGAATGTGTCTTGAAAGGCTTATAAGAGGATGGAATCTGGCAAAAAGTGAAAAGTTCTGTCAGGACGTGGTCTTCCTTTGTGCACTGCTGGAAGCCAAATGGATGAGTGATATGCAAAAGAAGTGACGCGAGTTTGTTTGTAAACAAACAAGATTCTGGCATAGTATTGGCCAATGCATCCTTTAAAGCTTAGAGGTGCCAAAAGGAAAAGGATGATCATTGTTGCCACAGAGGGAGCAGAAAAGTCCAAAAAGAAGAACCTAATGAGGAGTCCATTGGATTTGTCTCAGAAAGAAAGCTGTTTTAGCTTTCAGACAGCAGTGGCAGACAGGGCTCCTGGTAGGCCCAGCCCCAACCAGCCGGACTCGGCCTCCATCTGACAGATTCAGGGAAAGTGAGGGCTGGGTCCCAGTTTGGGGAAATCAAAAAGCTATTTCATGAAGAAATGGACATAGGTATGTTAGAATGATTTATCTATGAAGAGAAGACAGAACATACACTAGAAAGAACAACAAAATCCAGATACTGCCTGGTTAATATTAGATAAACTAATCCACTAATAAAGAAAGCTACCAAAAAGATCATGCTGATGATAGAAAGGACATATAAGGTGGTTCATCTGTACCCTGCTGCAAAATAAGCACATACCTGTGACATTTTTGAGGGTCTCTACGAAGTGTCGGGCTCTAACAGCTATAATTTACATATCCATTGTGAAATTCAGAGTTGAAAACAGTTCTTTGCTATGTTCCCAGAGAACAGGCAAGAGGAATAGTTTTTTGTTTGTTCGTTTACAAAAGAATATTTGAGGTTAGAATTTTTTCAGTTGGAGATTTTGTGAAATGATGGACTCTATAATCAGGTGGGTCTTTGAACTTCTCTCCATAAATACCTGGGTTGGTAACCCTTCTGTTACTTGCTGTCAGACCTAAAAGCTAAGTAATTAAGTAGATGTGATCTTACACGAAGGCACCACCATATTCTTTATTCTACTTGAGAACCACCTGTCTTCAGAGCCTTTAAATAAAAAACTTCATCTTGATATACCACCTGGCATGTGTAAGACATAAAATATTACATATATAATTAATTTTGACTGGTCCCTGCTGGTATATTTGACACCCAAACAATATCTTACGCAGAGAATTTAAAGTTGTGGGCAGGAAGCTGGGTGTTTTGCTGAAAATATTCAAGCATCCTACTTTTCAGAGTATCAAATAGCATTACTTAATTTTAGTCAGAGTTTATGAGCATCCAGCATTCTGTGCTCTTGCCTGTAGAGACTCTCAGGCCAAAGTAGTGGTTCTCAGTTGGGGGCAGTTTTGTCGCTGGGAACATTTGGAAATGTCTAGAAGCCTCTTTGGTTGTCACAACTGGTACTCCTGGCATCTGGTGGGTAGAGGCCCAGGGATGTGTGCAGGACGCCTCCCTTCCCCCCCCCAACAAAGGACCACCTGGCCTGAAATGCCAGTTGAGAGAACTTAGTCGAAAGTCTGATAAGAGGGACGCACACAGGCAAGGAGGAGAGGTGAAGGAAGACAAAAATGGAAATTGTGGTTTAGTCTGTGCCTGCTGCGTGCACTGTGCTAGGTTTTCCACATACATTTATTCCATCTTCTCAACAACCTTTTAAGGTGGATATTACTGACATTTTTTCCACACAAGAAAATCTGGCCCAGAGGAGTTCGGTAGCTGCCCGAGATCACCCAGCTAGCAAGTGGCGGCATCGGAAGGAGAGCCAGCGCTCCTCCCTCTCCGCCGCCAAGACTGCCACGGTGCTCCATGGGAGGGCTGCCCTGTGGTGCTCCCATCTGAAAGCTCTCATCAGCTCACTGACTGAAGACCGTCTAGTGCTTTTTATGGGAAAGATTGTGTTAGATCTCATTCCTGTCTTATCACTCTTGGGAAGGAAATGTATTTAAAACAGAAACACATGTGATTCTCTGAATTAACAGGAATCATCAGTCGGAAACTAGTGCAGAGCATGTTGAAATGAGTAAAGGCTGAAGGGAATTTTCTTCATCTTTTCCAGTTAGCTGAGGGGCTTTCTGGAGGACCTCGCAATTCAGACAAGGATGCGCCTGACAGGATGGGCAGCCCTGTAGCTAAAAGCTTTGAGAGGGGAGTGTGTGAGCTGAGGGCTTTAAAGACTAAAAGGGACATAGTCCAGAGGAACCTGCTAGTGGAAAAAGCCCAGTAAAGCCTAGTGCAGAAGGACATTCCCTTAGAGGTCCAGGGAAAAGAATGGGGTAGGTGATTAGAGAATCAGAGAACTTGAGTAGTAGAATTAAAGATGAGCAGAGGAGAATGGGGAAGGAGTTTGAGAAAAGTAGTTAAGGGCCAGAAGTGCAGCCACTCCTCGCAAACACACACTCCACTCCCCGGCCCTCCCCCAAGACTTGCGAGTGCCGCCCTTTAGCCATCAGTGACTCCGTTCTGTCCTACTCTGCTTGGGACTTGGTTTCCATGGATCCTTTCCAAGAAGGACTCGGTCTCTGGGCACTTCCTGCAGCAGCGCCCTCCACATCATTCATGGGTCCTCCCTCTGCCTTCACGAAAGTCGGGGCTTGATACTGCTGCGGTTCACTGTGTCTGTGTTTATGTGGCCATCGAGGTCTGTCTGCGCTCACTACGCTCTCACCCTGGCACTGTTTGCTCTAGACCGTTACAATTCAGTGATCTTGGCCTCCATCCTAAGCGAGTATTTATTGAAGTACTCAAAGGACCTCTTTACGAGGCTTGGACTTTTATTGTAGTGAAGTTCCCATACTTGGTTTCGTTCCCTTTTCTGCTCTAGGGCAAGGCCTGTCTTCCTGCTCTGTGGCGGCTCTCCACAGCGGATGGGCCAGGCCCCGCTGTCCCTGGGTGCTCAGCAAATGCGTTGCCTCACGTGGGACGGATTATTTGATGTGTACGAGAGAAGTGCATGTCGTAGATTTGGCCCCCAACTCCAGCTTAGAAACTCCAGTTTCATGTCTTTCCTTCATTTACTTCATAATAGCCGTATCCCAGAACACTAGGGCGGTTCCACCCTTTTCTAAACCAGTGGTCTTTTAGTACCTAAATCTCTTAGTCCAGTTTTTCATGGTTACCCCCATCTTGAGTGGCAAGGAGGCCAGGGACAAAATAGATCTCAGGTCTTGTTTGGTTTTGACCTGTTTTTGTATGCACACTGAAAAGCAATACTGTTTTGATTCCTATCTCCTGTTTTCAGAGGCTTAAAATCTAGGCGCTTCTCGAGGCTCCAGCCAGGCCTCCTGGCCCTGCACTGAGACACCGCCCTGATCACTCTCAATCTTGTTCTCGGGTCCTTCTTTCTGGTTCGACAAACTGTCTGTAGTAGGTAAGCATCTGCCTGTTTGACCCACAGGCGTAGAGTAAGATGATTCACTGGCTCAGCGTTGCTGTGTGGGGAGCTAGCGAACAGCGGAGCTGGCCTCAGGCTTTGATCTCCTTCCCAGGGGCCGGTGGGATGACTTCAGGCTTTGGTTCTTTGCCGGGAGTGATGTGTGTTTTGTTAGATTTGTTTACCTCATGGTTAGGACCCAAGCGCCTCCACGGAGAGGGGAACCACATGTTTATCTGCTTTGTGTTTCGGGCCTTCGTTCTCCTGCTGGCTCGCATGGTACCAGGAATGCGTCTCGCCTTTTGTTGCCTCCCCAGATTCTTAGAAACTTCCCCCTCCCTGTTGCTGCTTAGATTTGGTTGCCTTCCATCCCTCTCCCAGGTTGGGTTTTTGCAAAGTTCCTGCGGCGCCCGGAAGCCCTGCTGTTCGGGGGCTCTGCCCGCTTCTGCACCCCCGTGTCTGTAGGTTGACATACTCCGGGGACCGTCTCCCCGCAGCTGTGCTGGCCTCCCAACTGAGCACCAGGCTAGTCTCACCCACATCCCGTTCAGGCTAGTCTCCGTTCCGAACAAGTAGATCCGTGTGTGGGGTGACGCATTTTCTTTTATAGGGAGAAAACTAGTTTGTCTTTGAATTGATTAGTTAACTGCAGTGTTCTGGAGAAAGCCTCGGGGCCTTTCTGGCCTTCGTGGCTCCTTTGTGTGTATCTGGACTTGGAACACTGAGGGGCTCTCAGGTTGGTTGTTTTGGAGTAATGAGGCTTTATGAATGGCCTTGCCCAGAAAACAAATGGGGGACAATTCCAGGCAGTCTGTGTCCAATTAGGTGTTGGTCACAGAGCTCAGTGATCACAGATGCTGCCGAGGGCCTCCAGTTGGGTTCGAATTGCCTCACTTTTTTTCTTAGACATTCATTCTCTTTCTCTCTTTTTGCTGTTTATTTTTCACTGCAAAAGCAGTACATGTTTATTTTAAAAACTTTAGAAAATCCAGGCAGGCATAAAGAACAAAGCAAAAATCCCGCACCGCCACCACCAAGAGAAAACCAGCATTACCGTTTAGGCACACAAGTCTGATTGTGTGTGTGCTCGTGAGTGTGTTTCCAGGAAAAGGTCCATAACTTTCCCTAGATTCTGAACATTAAGAACCTTAGGCTTTTTCTTAAAGATTTCTCTATTTATTTATTTACTTATTTTTAAAGGAAGAGAGCGAGCACGGAGGGAAGGGGCAGAGGAAGAGAGAGAATATCAAGCAGATTTCCCGCCGAGCAGGGAGCCAGGTGCTGGCGTGGTTTCACCACCCGAGATCAGGACCTGAACCGGTGTTCTACTGATTGAGCCACCCAAGCCCCCTACCCCGTCCCCCTGTCCCGAACCTTAGACTCTTTCTAAGCTGCACTATTTCTTGCCTCGGCTGAAGCTGAGTAAAACTAATTGTGGGAGCCCAGCTGCTGTTTCAATACAGTGGTCGTATGCAGGGGGACAAGTTTGCCGGCTAGCTCTGCGGACCCGAGTTTTCCGTTGCAGTGATTAGTAGTCAGAAGTGACCAGTATTTTGTGGTCTTGGCGCGAGCTAGCATTGACAGCATCTGCTGTGTGCGGGTTCCCACGCTAACGGCGGTGGCTCCCCTCTTTCTAAAGAAACTAGAGAACAAGGGGGACTCTCCAAGAGTTTTGTTTGATTACATTTGCCAAGCGTGCGCCATTGGCTTGGTTCTTCCTTGGAATAGTCTCGAAGTTGTCATTCTTCCTCCCGGTTGAGTAGGCTAGAAAATACATACAGCCTGAGGGATGTGTGCGACTTTGCTGTCCTGCCCTTGAGGTCTCTCCTGGGCAGGGCACTGAGGGAGCCCCCCCCGCGCGTTTGCAGTTGCCATGCTCTCCTGAAAACTCAGCCCGGGCCAGCGTCTGCAGGCCCCTCTCTGCTACCCCTGCCACCACCCGCTCCCGGGAACGGAGGGCAATGCAACCCTGCAGGGGCACGTGGAGAAGGGCCGAGGATTTAACCCCTACAACTGCTTCTCAGAGCTTTAGCACGGCTTCCCGGGCCAAGTTTCCCGGGCCAAGTTGTGCGAGTGAGCTTGTCTTGCCCCTTTTCTGCCCTGGGGCCACAGGAGCGCAGTCCTAGTTCAGGCCTGTGTCGGAGACTGCACATTGTCCAGGGTCAGAAGCCATGTTTGTCTGATTCTCATCATGAAAGACACACGAAATAGGTGCTTTCGAAGGTCTTTCAGATGCTTCCGCCCCCACCCAGCCCAACTCTGCGGTCATTACTGCCAGCCACGGGAGGGCAGGATCTTGCCAATTCCTTTGGTTTAGGACCAGGATGAATCTCGGCTTAGAAAGAAGAACAGTGTAGAGACCTTTAATCCCAGAGAGATGGTATTACCTGGGCATCTAGGCTTGCCCCGACCCAGCCTCGAGGGCATAGAGCCATGGCACTTGGAGATGAACCCTGCACGCTTTCTTTCCCAGGTGGGGACCGTGGGAGAGTGCAGACCGAAGGCTCCGATTTTCTGTATGTGTAGAATTTGAGCTGTTATTTGAAACTCCGTGTTCCTTATTAAACGGCTGACCTGATTTTTCCCCTTTATCTCTGTAGTGGTGGAGATCCAAGAAGGCAAGACGACTATAGTAAGTATCATGAATTGGCCACTTACAGCCTCTTTAATGCTTGGAGCTGCCTGGGAGAGGGGGAGGGAGGGAGGCAGGCCGGCCCAAACTGGACTCCTGGCGTCAGGAGCAGCTCCCTCTGTCACCATAAATCCCCAGTCTAACGTTTTTCAAGCTGTGCTGTCATGTGGTTGAATCAGGAACAATCATTGTGCCTGGACTGAGGCATCCATTGTTGGATCAAAGTGGCCTTTTGTATGATAAGGTCTCAGAGGTCTTTGCTGATACGTCCTTTGCTGGGGATGAATCAGTTTTCCAAAGGGAAAGCCAAGGCAGTGGTGAGAGCAGAGAGCCCGAGTAAGGTGACCCGTGGCCGGGAGCCTGCATCTCAGCTCCTTTCTTGCCTGCCTAGAAAGACCAAGCTACTCCTTAAGGGATGCCATTAAAAGGTGATACTCTCTGGGCCCTGGGGCTCAGTAGCCGTCACCCTGGCTTGTCTGTTGGTTGAAAAGCTAGAATGACTCTTCCTCCACCTACTCCCCCCTTTCCCTCGTCTGGGCCCGTCTCACCTCCCTTCCCCGGGGAGTCATGGGGCC
Organism: Potos flavus; assembly: GCA_028534135.1. Lineage (NCBI taxonomy): Eukaryota > Metazoa > Chordata > Mammalia > Carnivora > Procyonidae > Potos > Potos flavus. The sequence continues at coordinate 96,214,844 of CM052886.1, forward strand.
TAGATTATCCTATAATCCCTAAAAGACAACGTTGTTTTCACATGGCCTTCTATGCTTCCAAGAAATCTCAACCACTCCACAGAGCTCCCAGAAGCCTCCGTAACTTCCATGTCAACCAGGGATTTAACCCTTCTGGCAGCCAGCCAAGCTCGGTCCTCCCCAAAGCAGTCTTATCCCCACGACGAGCCCCTAGGGTTCCCTCTTCGGGTCTTCCCCAGAATACTCCTCAGGCTTTTCACTGCTTAGCCTCAAAACAGTTCTTTTTAGGGGGCCCCCCTCCCTTTTGGGCTCCTCTTTTGGTTCCCTTATTCAAAGCCAAAACAAGCATTCGCCTGAGGAACTCCATGCTGGTGGGGAGAAATATATCTGCCTTTTGAGTATGGAGCGTTTCTCCTGTGGAGCGTCCATCTGCTATTTGCAAAATGAACGTGGCGACGTCGTGGCCCCATGAGACCCATTGCTGGGAGGGAAGCGCATCCGTGCCTCCGTGGAGAGCGACCACCGTGGCTAACTGGGCATTGCTCACTTTCTGGGGTCTCACTTTCTTCATCTATGACATAAGGTCATGATGCCTCCTTCACGAGGTCTTGGGGGCGAAACAAGGGGATACATGTGAACCGTTATTAGCACAGAACGAGGCATACAATGGGGAGTCAAGAAATGTTCGCCCTGCCCCCCGCCAGGCCCACCGTAACCCCCTCCCAAGACCCAGCGTGCACCTCCACATTGTCCCTAGTGCACGTCTCAGTTTCTGGCATGGCTGCGGCGGCCTTGGCAGAAAGTCAGGTAGCAGGGCCCTGCACAGCCCCCTTTCCCTTTTCGCAGTTTCTCCCCCCAGGACACAGTACTGCTTCCCTCCCAAAGCCTCAGACCGGTCCCGATTTCCCTCTCATGATCCATGGCCTCAGCGAGCAAGGCTTTCTCCACTCCCCCTCTCGTAGTCAGAGCCGCCTCCCAGGTCTTCGGCTCCGGCACTCGGTAGTTCCAAGGCTGTGCCACAGGGGACGGCAGCAGTGGCGGAGGTCACTGCACATGTGGCCTCAGCAGGATTTGAAAGGTGGCATCCAAAACGATAAAAGCAAGGAGGCGGGCAGGGCAATAGATCTTCCCATGTGTGTTTCGAGAAGAGAGAGAAAGGCAGCAAGAGTGCGCACGGTCCCCGCTTGTAAAGGCACAGAGCAGGCTCTCTCAGCCTCGGCGCTGCTGGCATTTGGGGCTGGCTGGGCCTGGCAGCATGGTTAGCAGCTTCCCCACTAGATGCCCCGAGCACCCCAGCCCCCAGTCGTGACAGTCAGAAATGTCCCCGACATCTTCCAGTGTCCCCTGGGGGGCAGAATCCTGCCTGGTTGAGAACCGCTGGCATAGACTCGCCTCCGTCGGATGAAGCCGGAAAGGGCAGTGTCCTCTGAGGAGGATATGATGTGTGGGGTAGGAGGGAGACTTCCTTTTAACTGCATATCTCTGCACCGTTTGAAACTTTTTACCATGTGCGTGTATCACTTTTTCCCAGAGCCGGAAGCATAATGTTGTTTTTGAGGAAGGAAAGGTAGCATTCAGCTGACAGAACCAACCCCTCCCTCTTGCCACCAGCATTGTCTAACGGCCATGACACTCGCCCGCCACCAGACCACGTCTCCGTGGCCCCGCCGAGGTCCAGTATGCAACAGCTGCAGGACCAGCGCCACCGCCGAGAGGGAGTGACCTACTAGCTACGCCCACGAGGCCCCCAGAGACGAACTTTCCCCGGCATCTCACTGTTTGGCGGGTTGCTCAAGGCTCCGAGTCTCCACATGCCCTCTCCCTCACTGGCTCTCTTTCTCTTCCTCCTAGATTGAAGGCCGGTTAACAGGGACTCCCAAGGAAAGCCCAAACCCCCCTAACCCCTCTGGCCAGTGTCCCATCTGCCGGTGGAACCTAAAGCACAAGTATGGCTACGAGGTGAGCTGAGCTGTGCACAGACGCCGGCTCTGCGTGTCGTGGGGTCGCGGTCGCTGGTTCGCTTCAGCGGCGTCCCCAGCCCCAGCCACCGCTGCATCTCACGGAGCCGCCAGAGACGGTGGCTCTCAACCTTGGCTGGCCCAGGGAGCTTGAAGATCATACTCGGGCCCCACCTGCAGACGTGAACCCCGTTTGGTCTGGGTGGGGCCTGGCCATCGTCAGCTTTGAAAGCTCCCCAGGTGATTCTATAGTGTTGCCGGGGTTGAGAGTCACTAATTTAGGTCATGGGCTGGTCGCATGCACTTCAGACCACCAGGGCCCTGTAACCCCGTCTGGCAGGATGTGCTCCCAGCGGATGGAATCAGGCTCTGGCTTCGGCTTTCCTCTTCTTTTTTTTTTTTTTTTTTTTTTCCCAGCTTTCCTCTTCTTATAGGGAGGGTATGTTTGGAGAGTCCTCACTGTGGTCTGGGGACACATTACTGTCCCCTTCTGTATTGGAGCTACAGAGACTCCTGTTGGCTCCAGGTCCTCTCGAGCCGTTCTCTCCACGGAAAGATGATGCTGGTGGATAAGCACAGGCAACCCCCACCGAGCGCAGGCTCTGCCTCGGGCCCTGGGCGCGCATTTACAGGCCTTCCTTCACTTGGTTTTCACAATAGCCCTGTGAAGTAGTTCCTTTTTTCATCCTTGGTTTCCAGACAGGGAACTTCGAGACATGGAAAAGTTGATGAACTTGCCTCAGGTCACCCAGCTAGTACCAGAGCCAGGCCATAAACTCCAGGGGTACGAAACCCAGGCGGAGCCTACACTCCAGACTACCGCTGTCCATCCTCTCTAGAAACAGAGCGGGCTTGGGGGAAGGACGCGGCCCTGAAGAAATCCATACTTGTCCTTCAGGGTTCTGTCGGTGACATTAAGTACCCTATTTTTAAGTTTCGGGTGATTCAGGCTCTGGGCCAATTTGACCTGCAAGTTGTCCCTGTACCGCTCCGTGGAATGGGACGGCTGAGGGCACAGATCCCGGTCAGGTGATGAGAGCAGGAGAGGCCACATGCCCATGGGATCTGAACAGAATGACCCAACTAATCTCCTGGGCTGGGAGCCTTGGCTCGAGGCCACCCGGCGGGGAGGGGCCCGCTCCTTCCACTCCGCTCCCGGCCCTTCTGCTCATGGCCGCCTGGAGTAATAGGAAACCTGCAGACCCCAGCACAGTGTTCACAGCTTCTTGTCACGTAGACGTTAGTGGGGTCGTGGCCATACTTAGAATCCCAGCTGAAGATGGGGAAGTGAAGTCCACACCTGCCTAACCACCGTGGTGCACTCTTTCTACCAGCCGTTTCCAGGAAATGGACTTGGCTGTGTTTATCCAGCAGACGAAATCCAATCCCCTCCGAGGTAAAGGCTAAAGTTGTTTTCCTTTTACCCCTTCCCACTCAGGACACCATTAGCCTGAGCTGCACAAAGCTGTCAGCTTGCTTGGCAGCCTATAGTGTGGGCCCAGTTTATTAGTCCTGGATAATCCAATCCAAGTTCTTTTCACCAGATTCTAAAGATTATAGGGGTGGGAATTGGGGGCCCGGGTCCCTCAGGAGCTGTCCAGTGATTAAAACAAATCTGCGGTTATACAGCGAGGCGCCTGCCAGGGCAGCAGATCGGTTTGTGGGACAGGCCTGCAAAGAGGGGCATGGCGGCGCCCCCATCTCCTCGGGGAAGCAGTGGCTTTTATTTAACCCCCGCAGCCACCCTCTGAAAGGTGGAGGAGGAAGTGGTCTCTTGGCTTCTTTTTGGCTCTGTTTCTCCTTGTGTCCTTGATTCGTCCAAAGCAGTCTGATGGTCCAAAGGAAGCGCAAGAACCCATTCACATCTGGCCACAGGGGTTAGAAAACGTGGCTCTTAACTTCACCACCGCTCCTGTCCTCCCCAGCTCATGTGCTGCCTGGTGCTTGCAGGGGATCTGAGCTGGAGGGGCTGCCTGTGTGTGTTCTGGCCCGGGGCCTGTAGGCTGCGGGGGTAGAGACGTACTGGTTTCTCCCCCTTGAGCAGAAATCTATGACATGCCCCCTACCTCGCCCAAGGAGAAAAACAGACTTTTCATTACCGGGAGAGATGCTGCCCGGGCTCGAAAGAGGAACGCTTCTTGAAGAGTGTCATTTTCTAATCTCTCAGAGATTCTCATGGAGATGCTGGGAGCCCTCGGGGTTGGGAAATGTTACCAACTTGGGGTTTTGGTTGTGTTAGGGTAAAGGTAGACCAGTGTGCAAAGGCTCTGGGTGGAGGGTGTGGTCTCCGGTGGGTTCCCCAGCGGGACATCAGCCCCTTCGGGTTCTGGGGTAGGACGGCCTCCCCTGTAGGCCACGAGGCCCTGGTGCCCTGTATCCAGCGCCCACTGGCTGGCTGACTGCAGTTTTCCGTTTCCCCTAGGATGTTCTGCTGCTCAGTCAGTTCATCCGGCCCTGCGGGGGCATGCTGCCGCGGAGGATCACAGGCCTGTGCCAGGAGGAGCACCGCAAGATTGAGGAGTGTGTGAAGATGGCGCACCGAGCAGGTAGAAGGCCCTCTCGGGGCGAAGAGGCGGGCAGAGGGCCATGGGTGCCATCTCCCCATCCCACCCCTTGCCAGCTGCCCCCTGGTCCAGCCCCTCCTGGAAGAGAGGGACATCCAGAGTCTTCGTTGGACTCGCCCCCCAGTGCCAACCTCTCACACCCCTTGGGCTTTCCTTCCTGCCCCGAGAGCTACAGAGGGAGCTGCGAGACCATCCCATGTGTGCTCTCGTCTCCACTCAGGTCTGTTCCCAAATCACAGGCCTCGGCTTCCTGAAGGATTTGTTCCGAAGAGCAAACCCCAACTCAACCGGTAAGCAAATCCAGACGTCACCCCCCAGAGCACTCTGCAGGCCCTCGGCTCTCACTGAACTCCATCCATGGGGGAAGCCGTTTCCGGGAGCTCGTCCCACAGCTCAGGAAGGCTAGAGTGCTCCCTTGGCTGTCTGTTCCCTCCCTCCCTGCGTGAGCATCCACCCCCTTCAGCCCCAGCACTGCTGCGGGGGATCCTGGGCACACTTGCCCCTCCCCTGCTGGCCTCAGCCTCGCTCTTCTTCCCATCCCAGCTGGGCACTTAGCACAGGGGTACAGAGGGTAAGAAGGTCTGCCGGTTGGGCATTAGAATGTGCTAATCCCGTTTATGACATCATACTGGGTTGCTATGGGAATGTCAGAGCACTTCTACAAACTTCTCAGTATCCCAGCTGGGGTTATTAAAGGGCAAAGTGAGGCCTGAGAAAGGGGAGGCCTCTTTGGGGTGCGGCCGCCGTGTATCGCTGTGCCCATCGCGCACTGCGGAACTTCAGCCTCCGTGGCGCTCTCTAGGGTCGTGTGGTTAACCTGCACAGCTGCCCAGGGCAGGCTGGGAGGTCCTGGGCTTTTGTAGAGCAGAGGAACGCCCCCAGACCCTGGAATCAGTCAGTCTGCCTTCCAGCCAAGGCAGGGGGGCCCCCTCTGGTGTAGGAGCAGATTCCTGTCTCGCCCTCAAACAGCCATCCTACGGTGAGCTCCCTGCCCTCCCCCGTCTCTGACACGACCACACTCCCATCCTCCCAGATCTGCAGTAGCCCCTGCTCGAGAGTAGATCCAGGTCTATAAAATCGATTCTGGTCTTTTCTTCTTGTTCGCCCTGTCAACGGCCCCTCCCCTCTTCGGTCTGTCCAGCTGCTGCTGTAAGTGCTTTCTGGAGGGGACCAGAGATGGCCGAAGTGAAGCAGGACACCGCACCCACAGCCAGCCTCCAAGGCTGGTCCCCGACAGAGTGCGGGCGCGGAGGGTAGGAGGCCGGGCAGCTCCGGCTCCGGATGGCTGGACTGGGGGTGCAGGGCCAGAGCCGGGGCCTCACTGACGCCTCAGCAGCACCCTGGCCTCGTGCCCATCTCCACCTGTACCTCCCACGTGGCTAGCTGAGCCATCTGCCAGCAGCCCTGGGGGGGCAGGACACATTAACTTCTTCCTGTCTTTCCCGCTTATGCTCTGGACCATTTGGGAGTTGAGCCCACCGTCCTGTCTGACTTGTAAAGAGACAGCAGCCTGCCTAAGGACGCAATCCATCCTGCCCTCGGGCCTTTGAAGCAAGGCCAGGCTCCCTCCCATATATCCGGTGTCCTTTAACGTGACACAGGATTGATGATGTGTGGGCGCCCTCGGGTTGCAAAAGGCCGCTCTAGGGGGGAGGGGGAGTCCTGGCTAGAAGGAGTGTGATTCTCTTGCAACAAGGGACTTTATGATTCCATTGGAGGTCCTTGAGCTGCCATGGACCGGCCCAGGCTCCTCTGGGCCCTGAGGAGCCACGCTTCCTCCTTCCCCTGCCCCATCAGGAGAGGTACGAAGGGGCCTTGGTTCTTCCCAGAGCTAGAGTGCTCCCCAGAGAGCTAACTGGAGGCCACTCAGCCCCCCCCCCCCCTTTGGCAGCTGGCTGTTCCCGTGTGGCACAGGCATCAGGCCCGGGGCTAGCAGAAGCCCAGCTTCCCTCTGCTCTCTCCAGGCTTGAGGGCAGCAGCTCTGGACAAGCTGGTCAGCCGCAGCCCCTGCCGGGGTCCTCGATCCCACTGCACATTCCTTTTAGGAAGCCTGCTCCCACACTCCATTTCTCCCCCCACCCCCTCTGAAGACTGGGAGATGCCAACTTGGGGACCTGCCAGGTGTTTCCCTCCCTTCACCTTTACGCTCCTGTTGCCCCAGCACCACCAGCCAGAGAAAAGCCAGCCAAGGGCCCCACCCACTGCACAGAGGCCTTCCTGTTGGGGGCATTGACACTGACGGTATAGGTGGAGAGCCCCCCACCCCCCGCGGCCACGTCACACTTGGAGTGTAGGCCACACTTCCCACAGCTTTTTACTTCCTCTCAGACTGTTCCCTTTGCGCAGGGCTAAGAGCAGGAAACCAAGGTCTGGGGAGGGGGAGATCAGCTGAAATGTGTAAATCAGTAGTCGTTTTTTTTCAGTTTTATCTAAAAATTCTCAACCAAGGTGATTAATTTTTTAAATGAAAAAGTTTCTCATGTGAGGGTCTCTAGCGGCAGCTGGGTTGAGCCCCAGCCTAGAGTGGAGGCCGGGGAGGAGCCTGGCTCTGCCATGGCTGAGCTTTCAGGACGAAGGGTGGGCCTCTCTGGACCGGATCCAAGTTTCATTCTGGATGGAGTAAACCCCAGTCCCAGCCGGCATGAGCCACTTTTCCGGGAACTGTCAGGGCCCTGGCCATCCCCAAAGGAGGCCAAAGGGCTGTGGGCGGCAGCCATCTTTCCCCACCCCCCTCCTACTTACAGGAACCTTCCTGGGCTAGGTCTGTACCACAGGCCCTCACCCTTGGCTCCCATGATGAGCGTGAGGGGCAGGGATCCTACATCAGTGATGGCCGCCCAGGGGAGCTCCTGGAAGTCCGGGGTGGCAGAGTGAGCCAAGTGGGCAAGAGGAAAGGATCTCTCCAGGCCTTACATCAGCCTCTCCTCTCCCCATGACTGAGGCCAGAGAAGAGAGGGATGATCTGCTTTCTGGGCAGCTTCTTCCTCCGCCTCCTCCCCCAGCAAGTATACACACAAACATTGACAACTCATAAAGATCAAGGGAGTGTGTGGCCCTGGGCTGCCCGACCCTGGCCACACACGCTTGCGGCAGCAGGAGCCCAGCCCATCTGTTTACGGCACACTCAGCTGCTGCTCCCAGGAAAAGCCCCTGCTCCTCGAGAAGGGAAACTGGTGAAAGGCTGTGGCCCGAGGAGACATGACCCACTGTCCCCGCTCCAGCACGGGCCCCCAGCCCTCCCAGCCACCTCCCTTCTCTCCCTCCACAGGTACCTGACCCGCTGGTCTGCCCGCTCCGTCAAGCCCATCTATAATAAAGGCCACCGCTGGAACAAAGTGCGCATGGCTGTGGGGTCACCACTCCTGAAAGACAACGTCTCCTACTCAGGAAGGCCTCTGGTGCTGTATCACTGACTGGGCTCCCTGCGGACGTGACCAGAGCTGCCGCACTCAGGCCCCATCACACCATGGCGGCCCGGCTCCTCCGGCAGGCGTGGGAGGCGGTGGGACCGACTTCAGTGCCCTCGGCCTGCCTAGCAACAGCACCAGGAAGGTGCTCGGGTCCCTGAGCAGCAGCTGTGGTCTCACGACCGCCGTGGGTCGTGCTCAGAGCTGGGGAACAGGAGCTCTCCCCAAAGAATGTCATAAACCAGGCTCATGGACTCTGCCGCTGGGTGTGTGCGTACTGTCTGGGAAGTACAGGGGCGCTCGAGCCCATTTCTAGCCAGTTCTTGAGCACTGAGTCCGATCTTGGGATAGGCCACATGCGTGGCACCAGAGGAAGTTTCCGGGCAAAGTGGGTTCCCATGCCCTGTGTTGACAGCCTTCAGCCCTTGGCTCGAGGGCTGTGAGGAGGTGAGTTGGGCTGCTTTCCTCAAGAGGACTCCCGGCCGTCCCCTCCTCCCCCAGCCCTTTCCACCCACCGCCACCTCTCACGAGCTCGCTCTAGGGCTGACTCTCCCGGCACAGTGGCCTGTCCTCAGCCTGGACGACACACGGAGGCAGAGGTGTGGAGAAGCAGCAGGACAGGACAAACAGACCGAGTTCACAGCCATTTATGAAAGTAATGTGTAGACTCTCCCTACGCTGGCCCGGCTGGCGCCCTCCCTACAGCATGAAGGGGAGGTCTATGTTCTTCTCGCCAGTGCCCACGTAGATGTAGCCGCAGTTCTTGGTGCGGGGCACGTGGAAGAAGGTGAGGCCGGGCCAGAGCAGGCTGCGCAGCACCACCAGGGCGTGGCCCCGCTCCATCTGGATGCTCCAGGACCCTGGGAGGGGGCGGGCGGGAGGGGAGGCCTGGGTGCCATGGAGCCGAGCCCTGCCCTGCACCGCTGCCCCCCGCCCCCCGCCGGCCCCATGCAGCCCGGCCCGGGTGCTACGGTTCCGCTGGGAGAGGGAAGACAATTTAATTACTGGCGCTTTACTCCTCCTGATTGCCTTTTAGCCCTTTCACTGCTCATTAAAACCACTTCCAGAGGGAGGGCAAAGGAAATGAAGAGGTGAAGCACACCCCGGTTCATTTTGTTCCTGTCAGCAAGTCTAGTTAAAGGTTGAGTGGGGGAGGAAGCGGAGCCCACAGGCGGAGGGCAATGGGGCCCGGCTAGGAGAGGCTCCCAACGGGCTTCCCTACCCGGCACGAGGGGCAGCCCAGCACCAGTGACCTGCAGTCCCTGCGCAGTTTGCCCTTCTGGCCACTTTGCTCTCTCCTCCCCAGTCCCAGAAGCCTCTGCTCCAAGATGGATTAGACCTGACCAGGGGTGCGCAGAACTTGGGCCGTTTCAGGCCTCCCAGCTCAATAGCCCGGCCTGGCAGCTGGTGGACTGGGAGCCATGCTTGGCGGGAGGGGACTTGGGCTGCAGCTAATGAGCCTTTGTCTATGCTGGGTTCTGCCCTGGATTTTTGCTCCCCAGACAGGAGCAACCCAGCCCGGGGCTGAGTTGTGCAGCCATGAGTACTTGGCGGGAAGGGCCTGATCCGGCTCCAGAACCAAGGGAGGGAGCCCCTGTGTGGGAGGAAGGAGCCTGGGAAAATCGCCTCTGGATGCAGATCTGGAGCTTCTATTCCCCTGCGCGCTGAGGCCTCTCCCCGGCCCGGCCGCAGCTCTGCTCCGGGCCCTGCCAGAAAGGCAAATGCTTTGAAGGTTTTGGTGTTGGACCAGCCAGTGATGCGCTGAGGCCTTCATCGGCTGCCAGCTCAGCCCGGCTGCTTGGCTCCCACCACCCCAGCTTCCCACAGGCCTCCTCCAGCCATGGCCCACCCCGGTCACTCCACACCCGACAGCTTCATGGCTCCGTCCCCACCCACCAGGGGCCACCCTGCATCTGAGAGACCTGACCACCAGGAGCCCCGGGGCCCCATGGCAGCTCGGTCTTGCTCAAAGCCAGAGCTTTCCAGGTGCGTGTAGGTCAGCTGCCGCCGGCCTGCTCAAGAGAGGCCGGCACCAAGTGCCGCCACCTCCACCTGTGCCGACCACGGCATCAAGAAGGAAGAGGGCCCGTGGGTTACCAGAGCTCTGGCTGGGTCACTGCACGGGAAGAGGAGGCACTTTCCTGGCCAGACAGAGGGGTAGTGTTTCCCCTGGCTCTTATAACTTTCCTCTCCGGGCACCTGAGGTCCTCCACCACCCAGACCTGCCCTCAGAGTTCTAGAGCCCTCGCCCGCCTCATTCCCAGTCACTCATTACAGAGAACAGGTTGCCTGGGGGTAATGGGAGTGAGGGTGTGACAGAACAAAGTGTCCCCATGCATGGCATTCAGCTTTTGGCCAGAAGCACAGACCCCAGGAACGTACATTTCCCACCACCCAGTCACCCCCACCAGTGCCCAGAGCATCATCGGGGGACAGTCCCTGCCCTTGGAGCTCACAGTCACACAGCTCTCTCGAACTGAAAGCAGGTCAGGCTCTGGCTCCCTTCTCTCTGCCCACCCAGGAGGGCAGCTAGCAACCTGCCTGGGCCAAATGCCCAGAGAGAAACGAGCCCCTGGAGGCCCCCAGGCTAGATGGCTCTCATCAGTTTGTAGTCACCAGCACCTTGGCACACCCTGGCAAGGGCTGACCTTCCCTCGCACAACCTTGGCCACTTACTACCTCCTGCCTCCAGTAAATGGAGGGGCCCAGGCTCATCAACTGGGCACCCCCAGCCCCCGCCGAGAGCAAGGGGAAACTGGCAGGGATGCCAGGGAGAGAAACGCAGTACCCCCACTGGGGCAAGGGGGCTGCGCCAAGCAGGCTGAAGGGTGCTGGCAGCGAACGGAAGTGGCATGTGAAAGGCCAGCCAGCCAGCAGCAGTGCCTCCCTCCTTCCCTTGCATTCCTGTCACACTCCTGTCCTCTCCTTGTCCCTGGCTCAGCTGGTCACCCAGGAAACACACGCGCGCACGCACGCACAGACTCAACGTGCCAGGAGTCACGTAGCGTCTACCTGGAGAGCCTGGCACTTGCTGTCACCTTCACCCACTTTTATTGCAACTGCCGGAAAGGCAGGGCGCAGCCACTGCCACCGCCTCCTCTCAGACTCCAGGGGAAGCAGCTTCCTCTGGCCCTGGTCTCTCCCAAGTCTCCCCAAAACTGCCCTCCTGCCCTATGGCAGCCACTCTTCTCAAACAAGCCCGTGTTTTGAGGATATGGAGGAGGGCAAGCAGGTAGATCAGGGATGGAGCCTCTTGGCAGGAATCCTCCTGGGTTGCGTGGGCCCCAGGGGTCTCGCCTTGCTAGTGGAAGCCTCCGGCTAGCCTCAGGTAGGCATGCCAATCATAATTAGATTCTCCTGCCCTCCTGGAAGAAAGGCAGCAAGGCTTTGAGATTACGTTTGAGGGAGAGATTGGGCCAGACTGGGGATTGGGGCTCTCCAGCCACAACGGTTTTTTGTGGTTTTACACTTTCTCCTCAGACCAGCCCCACACAACTTGTCACACACGCAGAAATGGCCATGGGTCGCTTCTCTCAGAGCGGTCACACCCCCCTCGCCAGGGCAACAAGTCATGGTCAAATCCCCTGATGGTGGAAGAGTGCCCTACTTGATGGGCAAGGCCGGGCCTCCTGCTCCAGAAGGCTAAGCACCTGTCAGCCAGGCTTCCAGGGGGCTGGGTGGGAGGAGCCACCTGCACACACCCCCAAGAGAAAGCTGATCCGCACCGTGTTCCCCTACCTGTCGCCAGCGTTCCTGACTGCACCCGTCCCCCGCCCCCCACCTCCTCCTCCTCAACCACCGCTAAAGGCAGCTTTCCAGGCCGGCAGGCAGGCCCCTTGCTGCCCTCTGCTGCCTGGACTGGGCATTGCTGCCTGGCTCCCAAATGCTGCAGCCCCGGGACCTGGCAGTTCCCCAGATCTGTGGGCTCCAGCCCCTGAGTGGAGTACGGAGAGAGCCTCTGCCCTCCGCCCCTGACCCTGCTCTGCTTCCCAGGACACCAGTGACCTTGTGCGTGACGCACCTTCTATTTCCCATTTCCACTTCCCAACCTGTTTCATCTCATCTCCCCAAACCTCTGTGAGGCAAGGGCAGTATCCGGGCCTCGAGGGCATCCTGCCGCCCGGCACGCAGTGCCTGCTCAGTGGCTCTCTGCTGACGGACTGAACGGCGGAGTGCCACCTAGAAGTCTGGCCCGACCTGGCGCCCTGTCTGTCTCACATGGCTGCAGACCAGCTCAGAGAACTCCTGGCTGTTGCCCCCAAAGCTACCCACTCCCACAAAACTCTACAGACCCCAGGGCAAAGGCACGACAGCTCAGGAGGGCGTTGGTGGCACCAGGCGACATCCCTCCCCATCCTGTCCGCACCCAAGGCTGGCCTAGGAACGAGCCGCTGCACTAGCCTACCTCCACGGGCACAGAGAGCGGGAGTCCCCGGGGAAGGCCCAACCCAAACCATCCCTAACAGGTGACACAAAGCCCCCCAGAACAACTGCTCAGCCCCAGAAAGGAAACAATGATCCTTCCCCAGACAGAAAACGACTGTCCGATTCCAGCCCTCCAGCCAGTGCTGGCGTCCCAGGGAACCCTTCCCGGGGATTTCGGCCCCTCTTCGCAGCCAGGCCCATTGCGGCAGCTGTCTGCCTTGCAGAGAGCCTCCCAGCAGCTCTTTCTGCTCCTTCACTGGCAGGTAAGGAAAGGAGTCTGGGAGCAAACCCTGAGTGTCTGCTCTTGCCCGGACCACCCACCCTTCCACTCCCACACCACGGCCCCAACCACATCATCAGGAGGAAAAGCCAGCCTTGACTGCCTGCAGGTTTTCTGATGGTGGCTCTGGGAGGCGGTGAGCTGGAGGCCCAGAAGCTGTGACGTCTCCCAGGGTGAGGCAGGAGCATTGCCCCTCAGGCCCACACACAGATGCCAGGAGCCCTCAGCCACCAAGGCCCCAGCACTGAGGACAAAGCCACACGCCAGGGCAGACTGAACCATCAATTGACCCTTCAGCCCTGAGGCCCGCCAGGAGGCCAGGATGCCTAGGGCCTCGGGCCACTGCAGCTCACCTACCTCCCAGGCCCAAGTTCTTACCTCCTGATGAATTCACTTGCCGACCAGACATCAGGGTGGCCCCAGCATTCTTTAGGAAGACCCCCCCCTCCGAAGTTCCATATCTTACAACCCCAGCTGCAGGGAGAGACGGCTGTCTCCTGTGTCCCCTTTAGCCAAAATGAAAGGGCAGACAGGGTTGATGGGGTTCCCTTCGGTAGACTTTGCCGGGCCCCCCACCCCCACCCCATCTAGCTGGCTTTGGTCTGGCAAAGGCCCTAGCACGCCCCTCCCTGCTCCCACCGCAGAGGATGAAGCTCCAAGGGGGAGGAGGCCCTCTGGGGTCAGTCCCCTAGTCAGCCAGCACCGTGGGGGGAGTGCGGCATTCGTGGGCCCTGGAGCATCTGGCTGCAAGCAAGCAAAGTCAGCCTGGAGCTGTGCTTTCCGACCACACCCAGGCTCGGGAGCAGCACTGCTGCCACCGGACGAGGGGTATGAAGAGGACTTTTCTCAGCCTGCCCCTCGAACCTGCTGCTGCATCCCACCACCACAGTGCTGCTGGCCTCCTGCAGCAAGGGGCGTGCAGGCCCCTCTGGCTTCTGGCCAGCCTGGGAGCACAGAGCTGGGGGAGATAACAGGAGTCTGGAACGCGTGTCCCATGGGGGAAAAGTGCCCCAGCCCCTACCGACCTTCTTTATCGCCCCCGCCACCGCAGGTCCAGGAGCCCCATTCTATGCTCAGGGAGGTTTGACTCGGGTAACCCCATGGGGCAGAGGCCAGAGTGGCCATTCCTTGCCCGCAGCCCTTACCCTCTTGGGACCGTCTCCCGGTCCCTGGGGCAGCGCAGTAGTGGCCTCCAGATCCCTACCCGGACCTGTTCTGTCCCTCCGTGCACCTCATTGTCACAGACTCGCTCACGAGCCGCCAGCAGCTCCCACTGCCTTGCTGTAGGCCTCCTACCCCTCGGCCTCCTCAGTACTCTTGGCCTGCCCCAACTCCCCTCTAAGGCCTTTTTGCCGCTAAATGTAACACTAATAATAATTACTCATTTTCGTTTGAGTCCTTACTATGTTTTAGGCATGGCTATAAACACGTCATATATGCATTAACTCACCCCATTCTCATAACAGCCCAGTGAGGTGGGAAATGCCGTTATTCCCTTTTAGGAATGAGGGAATGGAGGCACGAGGAAAGTGGGGGCCTGCCCCGCGGGTCATTCAGCTAGGAAGTGGCGGATTCGGGATCCCAGCCGAGGCTGTCTGATGCCAGAGTCCCTGCCTCCTCCATCCCGCTCCCCTACTGGCTGGGAGTGTGCGTGGCTCCCCAGAAGTGGTCCCCCGCGTGGTGGGGGCGAATATTGTCCTGCCGTCCCCACTGTCCACTGAAAAGGAAACACTCCTCTACTTGACACCACAGCTCACGCCAGAGCCCTGGAGTCTAAGGCTCTGACGGTCACTGTGTCCTTGGGTTTCAGTGTCCGAGCCTGGGTCCTCACCTGTAAATCGGGGGTGACAACAGTAGCCCCCCCCCCCACCCTGCCGCAGGGTGCCTGTGAGGAGGAACGTGAGATAAGGCCTGGAGGGGGCTGAGCGCAGCGCCCTGTGCACAGCAAGCAGGACCATCGCTCTCGGGAGTCGCCATTCCTGTCATTAGCCTTGTTGTTAGCGCTGCCGTCACCCACAGCCGGTCCCTGCAGTGCTCAGAAACCCCAAACGTGGGGACGGAACGAGGCAGGGGCGCTGTGTCAGCACTGGGGCCTGGCCCCCAGCAGCCCAGAGCCGGGCACCTGTCCTGGCAGACAACCTCCAAGCAAGAGCGTTTTTGCAGGACACACGCTTCTCTACTGGCGCAGCTTGGGGGAAGGAAGTGAGGTCCCTGTGACCCCGCCAACTGCTAGGGGTGTGCCTGGGCTGGCCGGGCCCTGAAGAACAGAAGACCTCTGAGGCTGTACACACATAGCAGGAAGCAAATGTACAGAACTCATTTCCTTAGCAGGCGGTCTGCCCTTCGGTCGCACAGCGCCCACTCACCGAGCACTGGCTACGTGCCAAGCGCTGGTCTAACCCCAAAGCCAACACCTGGGATAGACGTGTGGCTAGTATTTTCAGGGATGTTGTCAGAGATGTTTGGGAGAGGATTCCCAGCCTGCCTCCTTCAAGATTGGTATGGAAATCAAAAGAGGCACTGAGAGACTCCGTCTGTGGAATCACGTGGAAGACAGTGCTTCCTTTTGTCTGCACACAAGTACCGACTGTTCATTACGAGCCGCGCCCTGGACTGGGCCCCGGGGAAGCCCGCACCCCCAAGGAACCCCAGCGAACCACCAGCTCCCACCCAGGCCCTCGGTTCCAATCTCAGAGGAGAATGGCCGGTGGCACGACCCACGGCTCTGACCTGGGGACAGATCCAACGTCCTCCGAGTCCTAGGCTATTACCTTTGGGGATGTCATGCTCTAAGGAGTCCATGAAGTCCAGGGAGGGGTCCAGGTCAGCCTTCTCAAGCAAGGTCTTGTTCTTCAGCTCAACGGGCTCCCTGAAGTGGAAGTAGGAACTAAGCTTCTTGGCTTCAGACAAGGACAGTCCTAGAAAGAGGTGGTAGGTAGGAAGGGATGGCTGGCCCCAAACCCCACAGCCCTCCTTTCTCCACGCATGGGGACCACATGGAGGGGCCTGCAAAGGACTCAGTCAGATACTAAAGGGAGAAAAAGGAGTTGTGTTCTGTCAGCCTAGGCTTGGTCCAGACCTTACAATGAGGAGACACCAAAGAGGAAGAAGGTGGGGAAGGCAGGGAGCCCAGTCCCCCACAAAGCCCTGGGACCCAGGTGGCAAATGCTTTCCTACCCTCAGGCAGACAAGAGTCAGGGTCCGGTGACTGGGCAGCCCATGCCAACCGCCAGTGCCAGGCCACGGAGCACATCTTCCCAAGCGATCTGGCCACAGCCGGTCTTTCTCCGAGGAAGTGGGAGAGGTTCCCCAGGACTCCCAGAAATGTGTCCGACTATGCTCAGGAAGAGACGCCCTCCTGCCCTTGAGAGGCGTCCTGGAGACCTCACCTTCAAAGGTCCGATTGACATGGATAGGTCCAAAAGGGGTCTTGAAAAGGGCTCCTCGGGGGATGACCGCCACAGCCTTGTCAATCTGGTCGATGACAGACACCAAGCGGGTCTCTTCCTTGATCTGGACCTGAGGAGGCAGGAGACAAGCCAACCTGCCAGAGTGCAATGCCCACTCACCTCTGGAGCAAGGGCCCTGTACATGACCCCCTGACCTGGATGGCCACCACAGACACCAAGTCCACAGAAAATCACGTTGGGCAAGCCCTTCCCTTCCCTCCTCTCAAGATTTCTTCCCTCCCTTCCTTCCTTCCCTCCCTCCCTTCCCTCCTTTCATTCCTCTGTCTCTCTTTTAAATCAGTAATACATACTAATGGTGCAGTATTTAAAAACCACCAAGAAAAAAAAAAAAAGCATTCTCTCTCACCCCATCCCTGACCCTCCAACTGCCCTCACTGGAGACAACTACTGTTAATGGTTTTTTATGTGCTCGTCCAGAAACATACCATCCTATCATCATATGTAAATGTGGCTTATTTTGCCTTTTTAAAATATAAAAGCAATCCTGATCACTGTGGAATATTTAGGTAATATAGAAAAAGGTTATAATATACTCCAAAGAATTAAAACCATTCATAATCCCACCTCCTAAAGAAAATCACTAAGAACATATTGGCATACTTCCTACTATTCTCTTTTCTGTGTATCTATTTAAAACAAAATTAGAGTCTCAGTTCATTCAGTTTCAGGTGCTATGCTTTGACTTAACATCTCTCCAGCACCGCCCCCCATATTATAACATTTTTATGCAGATGAATTTGGTTACAACCAATATCAAGGGCAACCCCGAATAAAAGGACTTCCTAGAGGTGTCTGGGGAAAACCAGCACTTGGCAGGGAAAATGTGTCACCAGGGGCCCCGCGAGTCACTCAGCTACCTACTTCCCAAGAGCTGCCAACTGGAATTTTTACACATTAGATGGAAACCAATGCTTTACACAGGCCTAGGCCAGGGCTTTCAAATAAGTTCCTTCGTTTCACCTGTACAGGCCTACGAAGTAGATATAATTATCCCACCGTTTCAGAAAATAAGCCTCAGGTAGGTCGAGTTTGTCAGGTGGGTGGGGGAGAGGAGTGGGGACTGCAGTTGAGGCATCACAGGCCTCGACCAAGACTTCTGGCCTCACCCAGGTTCAGGTGCACAGGCTGCATTTTGAATTCCAGGTGTGTTTAGTTTCAAAATCTGTGCTTCTTATTTTTTGACCCAGCAGGTCCATTTCTAGGAACTGAACCTTCGGAGTGTGTGCACGCGTTGGAAAGGACACCACGTACAAGGCCATTCGTTATGGCACCGCCTGTCAGAGCTCCAACTCGGAGACATCGTGGATTTCCATGTTGAAGACACTGGTCCAACTATGGGACGTTCACGCACGGTAAAAACAGTGGGGGAGGCTCTTTAGGGCATTGACATAGAAAGAGCTCCAAAATATGTTAGGTAAAAGCAAGGTGCAGAATTGTGTGCATGACATCTTCCACTTGTTTTGTCTTAAGATCAGAAGAGAATATGGAGAGGTCAGCTATTGCTGAGGCTTGTTTTGCATCAAATGTCTTTGGAAGTGGAGCTTCTGAAATTTTAATGTGTATCTGAATCCCCTTGGAATGTGTTAAAATTCCGATCCTGATGCCAGCCCGAGAGTGCGCGTTTCTAACTCCCAGTCCGTGGTGATGCTTCTGGTCCAGACTGCGCTTTGCATAACAAGACGTGGACATTCGCACGGGCGCAAAATGGGTTACGTTAATGTCCCTGGGAAAGAAGACCTGGGGGACTGGTGGACAGGGATGAGAGGGACATTGTGCTAAATTTCTTTTTGTACCTTCAAATTGCGAATCATGTGGATATATTATCCAGTAAGACAAAAACCGATATAAAGTTACAAGAGCCTGTGCACATCCCATTACCCCAGAGCTCAACACAGACCCTCCCTTCCCAGTCCCTGCCCAGAGCGGGGCTTCTGACAGAGCGGCCCGTCTGCTCTCCACCGTGTCACGCGGGAGCTGTGTGGGCTTATGCCGTTGCCGTCATAATTTCTAGTGGGCTGGGCTTTGGACGGCCCAGGCTCTCTCTGTCCTCCCGCTCTCGTCTTCACTCACCACTACTTCTTCTTCAAAGACCTTCTCGCCCTCACTCATCTTCTGCAGCTCGGTGTGTTCATACTCATGCGAGGGGTCCCCCATGAAGCGGCCCTTCACCACAGACGTCTGCACCACCATCTCCTCCGTGGCAGGGGGCAGGAGGCTCCACTCCATGCAGTTCAGGCTGCCAACGACATCCCCATGAGCCTGGTTTCCAGGCTTCCTGCCACCGCCCCTTCTCTTGAGGGAAGGAGCCCAAGAAGCACCGTTGGGACTCACGCCTCTCCCCTTCGAAGCCCTAAGGGCCTATGGTGCACCCCACCGCCACGTGTGAGACAAATTCAAATTTATTTCGTAAAAGGTCAAAGTCACAAAAGCTTTGTGCCTACCAAAAACTTCTTCCCAGATATCTGCACTGTGAGATTCCTGATGAGCTTCTAGAAGCTGAACTCTCCTCAGTTACAGGCACCTGTTTTGGTAGGCCCCAGATTCATGCTCCGCCTGCCTACTGAGCCAATAGCATGGCCACCTTCCCCCATTTCTCAGGAAAGCCGGTCCGGGCTCCAGGACCTGTCCTCTGAGTCTCCAGCACTGACCAGCCCAGTCCCTTCCTCCCCACTCCTGCCAGGAGAGGGCGTTCCCCCACTCCTCTCTAACCCACTTAGTCTGTTGGGGTGGGGCGGCCTGCTCATCTTTCCACCCTTCTCTCTCCACCGGACCTCTTCTCAACATCAGAACTTCTCAGCTTTCAAAAATAACAGTCCTCAGGGGCGCCTGGGTGGCTCAGTGGGTTGAGCCTCTGCCCTCGGCTCAGGTCATGATCTCAGGGTCCTGGGATCAAGCCCCGCATCGGGCTCTCTGCTCAGCGGGGAACCTGTTTCTCCCTCTCCCTCTGCCTGCCTCTCTGCCTACTTGTGATCTCTTTCTCTGTCAAATAAATAAATAAAAATTTTTTAAAAAATACAGTCCTCAAATCCATGCCCTGCTGGAAAACAGCCTATTCCTGTCCCTCACTCCTCTCCTCCATCTCTGAACAATGATCTCAGAACAACTTGCCCTGTGGAAGCCTTTCCACCCCTCCCCTGCACTCTGCCCACTACACGGTCACTTCTGCCCCCGCCACCCCACAGAATGGCTTAGGAGGACATCCACAAGACCTAAAAGCCAACAAATGCATTCCATTTCTGTTTCCATTGGCATCTCCCTTCTCTCTCTTCCACTGCCCCAAGTATTGCCAGGGATCTATTGTCACCCCTCTTTTCTCCCTGCAGCTGGCCCACCTGACTCCCAGAGCCCTAGTTGATATCCAGAACCCAACCTCCTCTCACCACCTCTGCTGCTCCCCGCTGGTCCAAGCCCCTATCTACTCTTACCTAGATACTATGGTAACCTCCTACCTGGTCTCCCCAAGTCCATACTTGCTCCCCTTTCAGTCTAGTTCCCATCCAGCTGCCAAATCACATCTCTGTGTAGAAGCTTCCAAAGACTTCCCATTAAGCCAACTCCTTTCAACGCCCCACAAAGCCCTGGTCCCTTACCTCTCTGACCTCATGTGCTACAATGTTCCCTCCTCTCCAGCCACACTAGCCTCTATGGGTTTCCACCAACACTAAGTACACATCTGCCTCAGGGCCTTTGCATTTGCCTGGAATTCTCTCCCCTCAGATAAACACAGAGCTCACTCCCTCAGTTGCTTCAGGTCTCTTCTCTTATTAGAGAGGCTATCTCTGACCACCCTATTTAAAACAGTACCACATCCTGTATTTTCTAGATCTGCGATGTATGTGTGTTTATTTATTGTCTCCCCTCCCTCCACCCCCACACACTATCATGTAGACTCCAAGAACACAAGGACTTTGTCTCATTTACCATTGAATTCCTGGTGCCTGGATCAATCCCTGGCACATAATAGGTACTGAAGAATTAAAAACTTATGGAATAAAATAAATCCCAAGTGTCCATCTTCAGTCCAAATGTTTTGTCTGGACTCTGGGTTTGTACTTTAATATGCCTCCTTATGAACCCCACCCCCACCCCAGGCACCTCATACCAAATTCAATGGGGCTTTCCTAGGCCTGCTTCCTGAATTCTGCTTCAGCGGGATTCACCAGCACTTACTCGGCTGCCTTAGCTGGAAGGAAGGGTCAACCTTGACCTCTCCTCCACCTCTCCCATTCAGGCCCAATTCTGGCCAGTGCCACCGCTTACATCTTTCCAACCCAGCCTCTGACCTACATTCCCTCAGCTACCTCTTCCTTGCAGTCTCCTTCATCTGGGCACTGCAACAGCCTTCTGGATGCTCACCCACTTCAGGCTGGCTGCGCACTCAGATCTGAGCAGACTCTTCTTGCTTAAGGCCTCTGAATGGCTCTCTAGCTCGCCACAGCCTCCGAACAAAGTTCAAATCCCGGGCCTCTCCATCCACTCTGTGTAACACCCTGGCCTGCCACTGTCAGGTTCACCTACCTGCTGTTCTCCCAAACACTCCAAGCCCACTCAGGCCAAGTTTGCAGAACTCTTCCCTCTAACTGGCATGCCCTTCCCCCACACCTTCCTGGGGAACTACTGATCAGCTTTCAGATCTCCCTTAGCAATCTTTATTTCATTGCTCTCTAGAAGGCCCCCCTCAGTCCCCCTTTGCACATCCCTCTGTCCTGGGGTTAACACAATTTGCTTTAATTGCTGGGTTACATGTCAGTCTTCCTTCCTAGGATGGGAATAACTTGGAGACAGGTGAGTCTTAGCCATCTTTGTAACCCCAAGTCTACACAGAATGCCCTCCAATCAATGTCGGATTGATGCATGGACAGATAAATGAAGTCTCCAACTCTCTGCGGCCTGGATGGCTTGTTTTGTAAGGTGGTGAGCTTCCCGACGTTGCTGGGGGTAGTCAAGAAAGAGGCGGGGTGGCCATGTAGGGTAGGTAACTTCTGGGGAATTTTCCCAGGTTCTAAACCCTCCTCTCCCATTCCACATTCATTCTCTACTTCCTAGAGCGCTTCCTTTCGTGAGCCAACTCCTCCACTGAAGACACTTCCTGGACCCGCTTCCAAAGCACCTCATTACTCTCCAGGGCTTCTGACCCTTCTCCAAACTGTGCTTTTCAGAATGCCAGGCCTGCACCTGGCGTCCACTCCAGGTCCCCATTCTCCGGGACTTTTCACCTTGCTCTGCGTCCGTTCTTGGCCCTGCCTGTATTATAAACCCACCTATGTCCAAATCTCCGCTCCCCCATGCCAACCCCACCCCACCTCACCTCCACGATGTTCTCAGGTCCCTGCCCCTTAATGCTCACCAGCTCATTGAGTGCCCGGCCCCGCCCCGCCCCCCCCCCCCGGGGCCCTTCTCCAGTTCAGTGTCCCCAGACCCTGTCCACCCGCTGCCACGAGCCCGTCGGCATCCCCCCTCCGCCACCCCCTTCAGGAGGTGGGGGCCGCCGCGGCCTGCTAGGGCGTCGCCTCCACCTGTAGAGAGTCTTGCGTGGTGCGAGCTGGTCTTCACTCAGGCCCTGTGCGATGTAGTAATCGGCGACGAGGCCGAGGATGCGGCCCCAGAAGAGGACCCGATCGTAGCGGTAGTCGCGCTTCACCAGCGTAAGGGAGGTGAGCAGCGAGGCCCGACGGTCGGGGCTGAGGCCCTGCCCGCTGCCGGACGCCAGCTCCAGCGACAGCAGGAGGCTTTCCGCGTCCATCGCGCCCACGGCTCTGATCAACGCCCGCCAGGTTGCTAGGAGAAGCTGTCTCCATGGAGACCCAAAGCCCTGCCCTCCCGCCGGGCAGGAAGGATTCCACCCGTGCGGCCCCGCCCTCTCAGAGCCTCGGGCACGCCCTGCTCCCCGCACAGCCCTTCCTCCCCCAAGCCTGGGCACACACCAGCTCCTGTCCTCGGTCCTTCTCGCGTTGGGGACCGCACGTGTCCTGCTGTCACGGTAACGGCGTGGCTTCCCCTAACATAGGTAGCCTACCGTGTGGGATTGAAGGTCCCCAGCTGCATGGATATTTTTGCCCTTTCTGAGCCTTTCCAACAGTTGAATTGAGCCCTCACTGTATATGCAATGAGGGCTTGGGGAAAAAAAACAATACAACAGTGACGTTAGCTGTATTATTTCACTTCAGTTGTGTCCCTTCTTGGCCTCAGAATTGTGTGAATTAAAGAATTTGAGATCTTGGTTCTAAAAGTCTAGGAATCTAAAGCAATTAACCCCCACCCAAGCCGGGTCCAACAGAGTAGGGTCCATCGTTCCGTTCTCCTCAGTCTTCATGAGATGTCTCTATTCACCGTTTCCATACGACTATTCCACCCAAGTGACAGAGACCTAGGCACTGGGGCAAGGCCCACACCCTGGGGGAGCAGGATGTGAAGAGAAGTACAAAAAGGATGACATCACCTGCCACCTACATTTAGCTGCTCCAGGCCCCACAACTGTTGCTTTCAGGCCCAAATGGTAGTAACACAGAAAAGGCCAGGACCCTACCGCAGCTGGGGCTCTTCCCTCCCTGGGTTAGAGACTGCTTCACGTCCACCTCTGGAGTCCCCAGCCAAGGTCGAACAGCTGAACAGATGTCTCAGCAAGCTTGTTGTCAGGGAGAGATGGGATTTGTTGATTTTTTTTTTAAGACTATATTTATTTATTTGAGAGAGAGAAACAGAGAGAGGGCATGAGCAGGTGGGGAGGGGCAGAGGGAGAGGGAGGGGCAGACTCCATGCTGAGCAGGGAGCCCTACACAGGGCTGTGGTTAATATTAACTGGCCTTTTCATTTATGGATTCCTTTGGAAAGGACTCATGCAATCAGAATGATGTGGTCCCCTGTGCCAAGCCAAGAGAGAAATAAGTGTCTAAATTATCCAGATAATTACTTTGTTTTGATTATCTGGGCATTGCTTATGAAGGCTTTTAAAATTTGAGGGAGCTGACTTGGCCTAAGGTGTTTTCCATCTCAAAACAATCTGTAACTCCCTTGTCCAAAACTCTCCCTCCCCTTACAGCCCTCAGCCTGTCCATTCCATTCCCAAGTGGGAGATATGGCCCTGTTCCTCTTTCGTAAGGCAGTATCCTCAGACCAAAAACTGGCTGAAATTCTAACTGGTGGAATATGCTTCAAGTGGCCATAGCGCCGAAAATCACCCAAACCTATATTGTTCTCATTGATTCCAGATTTTCTGACCACTTATTACCAGCAGGTTCCTTCTCAGGAACTAGTATGAAGCCAGAGAAGGGAGTCCTGCAGCTTTCCAATGCTACCACCTTTGGCAGAGTGAATCTGCTTAATTATTTCAGAGTAAAACCACACAGGCCATGCAGCACAATGTACGGTACTCAGCCTCTGGAGCTGGGTGGACTGGGTTAGAATCCAGGTTTCACCACATAGACAAGTTATTCTATTTCCCCAAGCCTCATCTATAAGATGGGAACAACACATACTGTGGAAGGTTGTTACATGAGATAATGTATGTAAAGTGCTTAAAACATACTGTAAAACTTAAACCATGTTTTCTGTTTTCTTAACACAAAACATTCTTCTTAAAACATAAAAAATAGTATATATTTATACTGTCCCCATTTACACACATACACATATGCACACACACACACGCGCACACACACCCCAACCTACCTATCTCCAACACCAGCAGGGTAAGGGACTCTGTCTTCAATTTGTTTCCAAGACTAAGCAGGCGTTCTCAGGGACAAAGCATCAATGCTTAGCAGTCAGGATGGGGACAAGCCGGAGAGAAGAGCAAGGATCAGGATGGCCAAGTCAGAGGCGCAGCTGCGGAAGAAGTGCCGCAGGCAGGAGAGCGGGGCGTGCCTAAGGACAGTACTGCCAGCAGGAACTGCCAGCAGGAACCGCCAGCGGCCACCAGTCACTGCAATGCAGACACGCTAGGCAGAACCCCTGAAGGGACATCTGGCCTCGGGAGCTGTTCCCACGGGCTTTGCAGCTTGGCAAAGACCCTCTCAGTTTTCCTTTCTCAGCCCAGTCTCTCAGCCCCCTTTCCCCTGTGTGACCTTTGGCACACATACTGTAATGATCCCAAAAACCCCTACGTGGAGAGGAAAGGAGGTCAGGCAAGGAGGTAACTGATGAGGACTCTAGTGCCAACTCTGACATCAAAGTGTTACAGAACCTTGGCCAAGTCCCTTCACTTCCCAGATGGGCCTAGGGTTGATGAAGAGAAAACTATCAGTTAAAAAAAAAAAAATCCTAGAAGCCCTGAAGCATAAGAGGCCAAGGAGAAAGACAAACTACTCTAATCTTAACCCTGGGAATCTTTAAGCTGAGAGTTACAGGATAATTTAATGTGAATCCATTCATTTTTATATTAAATTCATTATGTCCCTAGTAAAAGTTCTGAAAGGCCATGGCAAAAAGCATAAAAGGGCTGCTTCCATAAGAGTTTGTCTATGGGCCCATATTTGCTTTCCAACCCAAACAGCAATCCCTGACCCAGCACCTTCTGGGAAAATCAACCTTTGATTCAGAGATGTTGTTCAGTGATAATTATGACAGCCACAGCCACATAATCAGCCCGCCAGGAAGTCTGAGGTGGGGAGGCAAGCAGCTGGAAGGACAGAACATTCCTCTTACCAGGAAGCAACTCTACCTCCAAGCAAGAGATGGGTGACTTGGTGCCACAGGGGGAAAGATAATTTAAGCCACTGTGTTCACGATGAGGAAGCAGCCCCATTCACTCATGGAAGCCTTTAAGTGTCACTGGTGCCTGGAACCAAATGTAATCCTCCCAGGCTGTGGCTGGGATAGAGGGTCTGCCACAGGACAGGGTCACAGTCAGTTTGTGGCCCCGGGTGGGCACTCGGTAGTTGAGCTTGGGTCGAAACCAATCTTCTCCACAGTCCCGGTGCCCCTGTGCCATGACAATGGTGCCCATGAGTGGAGGAGCCTGTAGCTCACTGAAGGCATCAGCCATGAAAATGGCTCGGAAGAGACGGCGCAAACAAGCTGCGGTGCTCAGGCTCTGGTCCATGCTGTTGGGGGCCAAGCGGGACAAGTCAAGCTCATAGAACTCCTTGGGACTTAAGGCATTGCCACCAAGGAGGATAAGCACGCGGGGTACTAATGTCCGGGCAAAGAGACCCTCTAGGTGGCTGATGACACTCTCCAGTTCTGCCAGGGCCTGCTGGCATTTCCTGCTGGTCACCTCAGCGGTGGCCCGAGCTTTCTTCTTCATCGCATCCTCGGCCTGTGAGGACAAAGACTGGTGAAAGGAAAGGACGAGATCGGGGAAGCTAATGTCCTTTGAAGAACCCTGGTGAGATGCAGTAGACTTCTGGGACTAGGTTTCCATGGCCACGACACTGGGTTTTTATCAGAGGGCAACATATTTAAAAAGAAAAATGCATTCTTTGTACAAAACCATACTTTTCCCATGCTCAGAACATCAAAGATAGTACTCTGAAGCAAGAGGACATCCAGAAATAAACAACTAAAATAGTCAAGGAGATTTGGTGCCATGGCAGGTGGCAAATTTTGCTATGCCATGAGTGACTACAGGAAATGAGGATAATCTGGCTTAATAAAGATGATTCTGGAGTTGGTCTTCCAGTTAAATGTGGAAAATTAAACACATGCTTATTTGTGGTCCCATCTAAAATACTACTAAATGAGAGAAAAAGGAAGGGAGGGAGGGGAGAAAGAAAAGTAACTCTCAGGGGGAAAGACAACTGGGAAACAAAGGCAACCACAAATTTTTGGAAAATAAAAGGCACATGGAAGAATTCAAGGAAGCTGAATACCAAGTGTTAAAAGAGGGAACCCCCATGAAAAGCAAACCGATTCACACTGCAGAACCCTAGAAGGGCTCAGGAATTGACAATTTAGGTACCACAGAAGAGTGAACAGAGGGAGACTGAGTGAAAACCCATGTAAGGATTCTTAGATCATCTCCCAATTTCCTCCACCCAGTCTTCTCCAGAGAGAAGACTTCCCATACTAATGTTTTGGGAGTCCTCCAAAGAGACCACTAGGTTCCTACCCAATATCCTCAGAGTGAAGTCTACAGCTCACAAGGCCCAGCCATGCACACAGAGCTTTCACTGATTTATTCTTATATATTCACCAGACACAGAATAAAAGCCTCTAACATGAAAGTCAGGGACCAAAACAAATAGGAAAAGGAATCCAGAAAAAACTGAGAAACTGAAAAGAACAGTGTAAAAATATAATAATTATATATTATTATTACATATAAAAATTATATTAAAAATATTAATTAATATCCTCAAGAGAAGATCATATAGACATGAAACAACAGGATGCTATAAAAAAGGAACGTGGGAAAAATTAGAAAGAGCTCTTAAGACTATGATTGCAGGGGCGCCTGGGTGGCTCAGTTGGTTAAGCGACTGTCTTTAGCTCAGGTCATGCTCCCAGGGTTCTGGGACTGAGCCCTAGGTTGGGCTCCCTGCTCAGCAGGGGTCTGCTGCTCCCTCTCCCTCTGCCCCTCCCCCACCCTGACTCATTCTCAGTCTCAAATAAATAAATAAAACATCTTAAAAAAAAAAAACAAAACGGGACACCTGGGTGGCTCAGTTGGTTAAGCGGCTGCCTTCAGCTCAGGTCACAATCCCAGGGTCCTGGGATCAAGTCCTGCATCAGTCTCCTTGCTCAGCGGGGAGCCTGCTTCTCTCTCTGCCTCTGCCTGCCACTCTGCCTGCTTGTGCTATGACAAATAAATAAATAAAATCTTAAAAAAAAAAAAAAAAA
>CM052886.1:96242205-96314247 GCA_028534135.1 Potos flavus
CTGGCTCACAGGCCCGGGAAACACCACTGGCACCATGCAGTCTCTGAGGCGAAAGGGCTCCGAAGGGTTGGGGGGTTCTTGAGTAGAGGTAGTCTCGAGTAGTTCTATCTGGGGGGCGTGGGTTTCCTCTGACTTCTCATACCATTCCAAATCTAGTAGGTGCGCGGAGGGACAAGAGAGACAAAAAATTTAAGAGCCAAAGTCAGTGTTCTCATTCTCTTGTACTGAGGAGGGGACAGCCCGACCCACTCCCTTCGCAAAACTCCTTGAGGGTGGTGGCGGGAAGATTCCCGACCCCAGTCGCCTAAGCAGATTTAAGTGACGGCGGGATAGGGGGTGGGGAAGGGAGAATTTCGGACGCTGTGACTAGGGCTCCGCTCAGAAAGTGGGGGCCCTGACCTGGAGAAATTCGTTTACACTAAGTGTAATCAAGCGCGGTCCAGAACGCCGCGGAGAGGAAGACACAGTGGGGACGAACCAATGGGATCCAGGACCCAGGGGGCGATGGAGTCCCTGGGGCCGAGCGGGAGCCAGGAGGGATGGGGGCAAGGAAGACGGGCCAGAGAATGGGCCATGGGCTAAAAGACTGGTTAGCGGCGGTAGTGAAGAAATAGGTCCCCAAGGCTCCCCACCCCGGGACCCCAGGCCTTACCAGGTACTGCGACCGGGCACACCACTTCCGGCTCCGGAGCCGCCATCACGACCGCCTCCCTCTTCTCCGTGCAGTTTGAATAGGCGCCCCGCGGGGTATCATGGGAAGCCCTCGCCTCCACTTCCGGCTCGCCTGGGACGAATGGGGGCGCGGCGCAGCCACAGTGGTGGAAGCTGGGCGGGGTTGGGATTTGATCCC
The DNA here is from genome assembly GCA_028534135.1 of Potos flavus. NCBI lineage: Eukaryota > Metazoa > Chordata > Mammalia > Carnivora > Procyonidae > Potos > Potos flavus. The sequence goes on from CM052886.1 coordinate 96,243,056, forward strand.
TGTGCTCTCTCCGAACACTCCCGCGGGGATACGCCGAGCCCTTCCCTCATAGGGAACCCACGCTCTCTCAGCCGCTGAGGTCGGCCTTCCAGGGGACACTTGCTCTCACGCACCCATTCTCTCCTGCGTTCACTATTCACTGTGCACCTACTTCGTGCCAGGCCCTGTCCTAGGTGCTGGAGCCCCTGGCAACAAGCAGGAGGCAGTTGCTGTCCTAAGGGGTTTGCTGCCTAGAAATACGATATCATGTGATAAATTATATATCGTGGGGTGTGCACGGGCTGTGGATAGAAGAACCGGCCAGCTAACCTAGATAGTGTGGAAGCAAGGGGTGGTCCCAGAGGAAATGTGTCCAAGAAACTGTGACATATAGGATGAGTAAAAGTAAAGAGGAGGGCCTAGGTATCCTGGACACCCTGAGAGATATGAGCATCTTCCATTCAAGGAATGAAAAGAGTTCGGGGTGCCTGGGTGGCTCAATCGGTTGAGTGAAGGGCTCTTGATTTGGGCTCAGGTCATAATCTCAGGGTCATGACATTAAGACTGCGAAGGACTCCATGCTCAGTGCCAGACTCCGCTTGAGATTCTCTCTCTCCCTCTTCCTCTGTTCCTCACCCACTCACGCGCTCTCTGTCTAAATAAATTAAATTAAATTAAAAGGAAAGAAAAGAGTTCAGATTATAAAGAGTTAAGGCTGTGGCAGATAAACAGGATCCAGATCATGGCAAAGTTTTACAAGCCCTGTTAAAAAGTTTGAACTTGATCCTGTAGGGGGATGGGGAAGCTTTGAAAGCTTTAAGTAGGGGAGTGACATGATTAAATTTATAAATTTAATCTCTACACCGGCTGCACTATAGAGATTACATTACAGGGAGGATGAGAGAGGAGGCAGGGATACCAATTAGAGCTAGTGACTGCAGTTACCCAAGTGTATTGGTGAAAGAGGCCCGAACTGTGGTAGTCACAGTGGGGTGGAAAGAAATCGGTGAACCCTAGAGTTATTTAGGCGGTCCAATGAGCATGACTTGGTGGTTGATCCCAGGAAGAGGAAAAGGGATAAAGACTACCAAGAAGACAAGCAGGTTTTTTAAGTTTAGCAACTATATGGCCAGTTGTGCCATTCGATGAAGGAGGGAACACTAGAGGAAGACCAGGTTTATTAATGTGTGGGTATGGAAAAAAGATGAGTTCCGTTTTCGATGGGTTGAGTTTGCTGTTCCATTGGACAGTGAAGAGATATTTAGGAACAGCATTAGGAATAGAAATGTATTTGAGAGTCATCGGTGTAGGAGTATGTAAGATCACCCAGGAGGACACGTAGAATGAAGAGGAGCTAGGATTTGAAGACGCTGATGTTTAAGGGATGAATAGAGAAAGAAGAGCCTGTGGAGGAGACGGAGGAGTACCTATAGGAGTATAAATAAAAACAGACAAGTGTCAGGTCATGGAGGCCAAGAGGGGTGTGTCTCAGGAGGTAGGGAGCAGAGACCAAACACATTGTAAATGTACGATGATTAAAATACTGTGGTGTCGGTTCAGGAATAAGCAAACAAATAATTAAACAGGAGAGAGTCCATAGCAGTGACGTGACACGCAGCAGGCGGTGAGGACGTGCAGACCTGCGCACGCTTGCTTCTTCCTCTTTCTCTACTCCATCTTTGCGGTAGCGGCTGAGGTGCCCGTGGTTCAGTCACCGAAATGCAACTCTTTGTCCACACCCAGGAGCTACACACCCTCGAGGTCATCGTCCAGGAGACAGTTGTCCAGATCAAGGCTCATGTAGCCTCGCTGGAGGGCATCACTCCGGAAGATCAAGTCGTGCTGCTGGTAGGCACGCCCCTGGAGGATGAGGCTACCCTAGGTCCCTGGAAGTAGCCGGCCACATGCTTGGAGGTAAAGTCCACGGTTCCCTGGCCCATGCTGGGAAAGTAAGAGGGCAGACTCCTAAGGTGGCCAAACAGGAGAAAAAGAAGAAGGCAGGCGGAGCTTAGCGGCAGATGCAGTACAACCGGCGCTTTGTCAAGGTTGTGCCCACTTTCGGCAAGAAGAAGGGCCCCAATGCCAACTCTTTTTTTTTTTTTATTAACAGATAATGTATTATTTGCCCCAGAGTACATGTCTGTGAATCATCAGGCTTACACATTTCACAGCACTTACCATAGCACATACCCTCCCCAATGTCCATAATCCCAATGCCAACTCTTAAGTCCCTTGTAATCCTGGCTGTCCCCAATATAGCCACTTAGTTCAGTCAAAAACAAACAAAAAAACCTAAAAACAAAACAAAAAAACAAGAGAGAGCCCAGAAACAGATCCATGTATACGTAGATTTTGGTATATGATGAGAGTGACTTTCAAAGCAAGTAACTCGAGACAGCTCCCTATCCATTTATAAGAAAAAGCATCAAATTAGTTCCTACTGCACATCTTACATAAAGGTAAATTTTAAATGAATTAAAGATCTAGGGGTGCCTTGGTGGCGCGGTCAGTTTAGCGGCTGCTTCTCAGTTTCGGCTAGAGTCATGACCTCAGGGTCCTGGGATCGAGCCCTGTGTCTGGCCCAAGCTCAGCTCAGAGCCTGCTTCAGCGTTCTCCCTCTCACTCTCCCCTTCTCCCTGCTCTTGCTCATGCTCTCTCTCTCTCTCTCTCTCTCAAGTGAATAAATAAATATTTTTAAAAAATGGATTAAAGGGGTGTCTGGGTGGCTCAGTTGGTTAAGCATCTACCTCTGGCTCACGTCCTGATCCCAGGATCTGGGATCAAGCCCCGAGGGCTCTCCGCTCAGCAGGCAGCCCGCTTCTCCCTTTCCCTTTGTGCCTCCCCTCCACTTGTGCTCGCTCTATCTCGCTCTCTCTCTCAAATAAATAAGTAAAATCTTTTAAAAAATAAAATGGATTAAAGATCTAAACATAAAAATAAACCTCCAAACTCCTTGAAGAAAATATTGGGGAGTAATTCATAATCTAGGAGTGGGGTTACCCTAGGCATGATACAAAACCAAGAAAGTATAAATGGGAAGATTGTTTTTTTTTTTTTTTTTAAGATTTTATTTATTTATTTGACAGAGAGATCACAAGTAGGCGGAGAGGCAGGCAGAGAGAGAGGGGGAAGCAGGCTCCCTGCTGAGCAGAGAGCCCGATGTGGGGCTCGATCCCAGGACCCTGAGATCATGACCTGAGCTGAAGGCAGAGGCTTAACCCACTGAGCCACCCAGGCACCCCTAAATGGGAAGATTGTTAGCTTTGAATTTATTTTTAAAATGTTTCTATTTTTTAAAGATTTTATGTATTTATTTGTGAGAGAGAGAGGGAGAGAGAGAAAACAAGCAGGGGGAGCAGCAGGCAGAAGGAGAAGCAGGTGCCCTGCTGAGCAAGGAGCCTAACTTGGGACTCGATCCCAGGACCCTGAAATCATGACCTGAGCTGAAGGCAGATGCTTAACCAACTGAGCCACCCATGTGTCCCTGAATTTAAAACTCATGTAAAGGTATTATACACAAAGAATAAATGACTAATTATATACCAGGAAAAACTGTGTGTGTGTGTATAATCCCATAGCCAAACACCTAATAAGCACCTCATAAGCAACCCCTCCAGGAAACCGAACACTTCTACTACCTTGCATATCCCAGGACCCTGATCTCCTCCTGGACAGCCATCCCTGTTTAGTTTACTCGTCGGCCAGCCTTCATTCCTCTGGTAAGCTAGGTGTTCAAGAATGGGATATCAGAATAGGTTATCCCCTCTCACCTTTTAAAAGAAGTTCTCCACTTAGGAGACAAAGGGATTGGGATGAACGAAGTGAAATTGTGTATGTTGGGTGATTGAAAGACCCAAGAAGATGAGAGGATGAGTGTTATCAGGCGAGTGCAGCAGGCCCTGGTTATCAAGGGAGCACAGAGCTGCTGGTGGTGAGAATGTTGGGGGAATAGCTTTGGCTCTCCCTTCTGACCTCCATCCTTCTTGAGATCTCTTACTGAGTTCCTCGGTCTCAGCCTCTAAGTAGCAGTTTTCCTGGCTGGAGTTGACTTCTGCAGCATTACCTTCCTTTTGCTGAACATTACCTTCCTTTTTCAACAGGGTTGAAAAGAGAGAAGTCATGTGTGCTTTCAACCACTGAAGACCACAGAATTGGCTGGATCCGCTAGGCCCTTTTGCAGATTGGGTTCTTCTGATGCCACGGCTTTGGGGAGTTATGCCATGTGGACAGCAACTAAATGATCAGTAACCCACTTCCCTCCTTGTAGTCTTGAGCGGAAGGCATGGACTCCACCAGGTCCGAACCCCTGAAAGGATCGCCAGAGGTAGGTCGCTGTTGTTGCTTCTAGTTTTCCAAGGAAAACTGGGATCTGGAGGGAAGGGTCGTTATATTTCTTGGCTGTGTGAGAGCATGTCGATGTTTGTGAAAGAGGGGAAGTGGACATACGGTGAGTGGTGAATCATGAGACAGCCATGGGACTAGGAATTGAACCCCGGCGTCCTGACTCCCAGCCCAGCAACACTAACTGCTTTTCTACTCTGCCTTTCTAGTGTCTTGTGCATTGGTTTCTGTCGCTGCGTGTGTTTACTCTTTGCGGACTGCAAGGGCCCTAAAGAGCAAGAGAGATGGCTTGGCAAGAAATTAAAAGTCAGTAATCCCCTGGGCCCTTGGCCAAGTTTCTATTGCCGGCTACTTCCCCCAGCCACAGCCCTAGCAGTGGCTGACGTAACCCGAGCCCCAGCCCCGCCCCAAGTAGGGGCCAGGCCCCTCCTACAGGCCTGGCTATTTTAAAACTAAACTCGCTGTGCTGGGATTGGTTCTGCTTCAAAACAAAGGGGAGGGGTAATACTCGCTACGGGCATCCTCGTAGCCCTGGGGCTGCAAGGCTGGTTTATGGGTTCGGGCCTCGTGTCTGTGGCACCGCGGTGTCTCGGGTTGCTAAAACCAGCCCCCGGAGGGTGCCAGGTAGTGACTACTGGGTAAAGGTGGCATAATCATCGCAACAATAACAGCTGTAATTAGGCTAACCACCATCTACCTCCGCCCTGTCATTCGCCCTGACTCACCCCGACGGCACGCCGGCTGTCGGGGAAGAAACTGAGGCAGGGGCGGAGCCAGCTGGCTGGAGGGACCAGTTGCCCTGAATTTTGCAGCTCTCCAGGTCCAAAACCTGTTGTCTAGGATCTCGCTAAGGGGCCAAACCAAGGAGCGCCCACAAAGCTTGATTCTGATGTAAGCCTTCCGCCTCGGGTGACTGCCCCACCTCCAGGCCGCGGGGCTCTAAACTTCCCCCAAGGAGGCCCTAGAAAAAGACCCGCTCAGAGCGCGGAGATTGGGAATCAGACTACAGCTCCCCTAGGCCTTTGCGCGCAAAGGCGCACTCCTTGACTACGCCCCGAAGCCACGCCGCGGCCCCTTGCAATGCCTCCTGGGAGTTGTAGGGCATCGGGCAGCTCATTTAAGAGAAGTCCCAGGCTTGAGGACTCTATCTCCCGTGGTGCCCCGCGGCTGTTTCTGACGCGACCCCGGGCCAGAGAAGGGTGGGGGCGTGGCCTGCGCAAGGCCCCACCCCGCTCTCCTATGGCTGGCCGGACGCGGTGGTGGCAGTAGGGGCGGCGGCGGCGGCGGCGGCGGTGGTGGCGGCGGCAGCGGCGGGGGGGGGAGGGGCCGGGCGGGGGGCTGGCGGCAGCAGCGGATGGACTCGCGGGTATCGGAGCTGTTCGGCGGCTGCTGCCGGCCCGGAGGGGGCCCGGCCGTGGGCGGAACCCTTAAGGCTAGGGGGGCCGGCGGCAGCAGCGGCTGCGGGGGCCCAAAGGGGAAAAAGAAGAACGGAAGGAACAGAGGGGGCAAAGCCAACAACCCTCCGTACCTGCCCCCCGAGGTGAGCCCCATGAGAAGTGGCGGGTGAGAGCAAACCACTCTTTCCGGTCCCGGGACTCCAGGGAGGCGGGGCAGAGGGAATTGATACCCCCTTCCGGCGTCAGAACACTGGGGGGAGAGCAGAACCCTTCCTTCCGGGCCCAGGACCCCAGGGAGGACCTTCGTTCTGGTGTCAGGACCCCAGGGAGGAAGAGTGGGGAAGGAGGATCTCCCCATTCTGATCCTGTAACCCCAGGAGGAGAAGTGGGGAAAGGGGATCCCACTTTCATCCCCTTGGAGAGAGCAAAGTAGAATGCCCTGGCCTCATCCTTTTGCTGCAACAGAAAGGAGACTGTATCCTGGGATGGGGAGGCAGCAGAGTTTCCTAAACTTGTTCCACAGGGGAGGAGGGGAGTACTGGGAAAAAGAGCAGTATGTTTCGTCTCTATCCCTGAGTACACGTATACATACACATATAAAAACAGACGAAAGACCGTCGGGCTTAAGTCCTCTTGCTCTTTGTCCTATGAGGAAGTGGGGATGGCTTCCTGCCCCATCTATCCCTTAGGCAGAGAATAACTGCTATTTCGTCCCTCTTAGGAAAGGAGGACCGAGGGGGAAGAGCCTAAGCCAGTGGTTATCAAACTTTAGCATGTCTCAGAATCACCTGGATTGCTGCCTCACCCCTGGAGTTTCTGATTCAGTAGGTCAGAGGTGGGCCTGATACTCTGCGTTTCTTACAAGTTCCCAGGTGGTGCTAATGCTACGGGTCCTGGGATCACACTTTGAGAACCATTGGCCTAGACCATCATCCTTGTACCACTTTTCTGAAGCCACCCATCCTAATTTTTCACCTTTAGCAAAATGATAAAAAGGAAGGTCTTTGCTAATGGGAAAAGATCTCCCTTTTATTCCATAAGGTAGCGATTGTGGGGGAAGACCTTTCAGAGCCTGGGAGTCAGAGGGCCTTGAAGAGATGGAATGAATAAAAAACAGAAATGGCCAGGGAAGAGGAGTGCCAAAATGCAGGACAGGCGGAACAAGCAAATCTCTTAACCTGTTGCACCCTAGAGGGGAAGGCTCAGGCAACAGGTTGCTTCCGTGGTGGGTCCCCTGATGGAGGGAAGACGTAGAGGAGGTCGTGTGGTTGGATTTGGGATTTCAACTGAGGCATGTGAATCTGGTTTATGGAGTCTGTCCCCTTTATTGCATTTCCTGATGCAATAAGTTTCTTCTCTTCATCTCAGCCCCAACTTTGGAGCCCTGCCCCTCATTTTACCTGGGCTTGTCTCATCAGGCTTATAGTGACCAGTGCTGAGCTCACCCTTTGGCCCTGGTCCAGAACCTCTTGCAGCCTCTTACTCTTGGTGACATCAGCTGAGAGGGGTGGGCAGGAAGGAAATGGTGTCTCCCAGACCAGTGGCAAAGAATGATCTCAGCAACCCGAACACAGAGGAAATCTAGACTTCTGGGACAACAGTTTGAGGCCCCAGGGAGAAGGAAGGGGTGATCTTACATCTAGGAAGAGTATACCACCAGTAATCAAAGAAAGGAGGGACTGGGTTTCTGTTTCTGGCTTACGTGGGTCATTCACTGTATTCTTAAAGGCTTTTCCTTCAGAGAGGTCCATTGGGACTGAGTAGAAGGTTTATGTCTGAACAGGTGCCACTGAGTTTCCTGCTGTCTCAAGGTAGCTGCCTGGGCCCCAGCAGGAATCAGAGGGATGTAGAAGTTGGTCAGGACAGTGCGTCATAACTGCTTTCTGTTTCTTTTCAGGCTGAAGATGGAAACATCGAATATAAAGTGAGTCTTAGGCTGGGGAGGGGCAGGTTGTCCTTGCTGGTATGGGGTGATTTTTTTCTGAGATCCTTCTAAACCCATGATGTATAACAATTTAGGGATATGGTTCAGGGTCAAGGCTCTGTGCCTCATTCTATTAGAGGTAGACTCACTGTTAGAGGAGACCAGGGATGAGGGGGTTTAAGTGGGAAGGGAAGGTCCTGGTCCTTACAGCAGGACAGGTGGGGAGCCTGTGGGTTTAGGAGGAACGTCTCTGACTCGCTTTTCTTATGACACCTCACCTGTCCTAAGCTGAAGCTGGTGAATCCATCCCAGTACCGCTTTGAGCACCTGGTGACACAGATGAAGTGGCGGCTCCAGGAGGGCCGTGGGGAGGCCGTCTACCAGATTGGGGTAGAGGACAATGGGCTGCTGGTGGGGCTGGCTGAGGAGGAGATGCGGGCGTCCCTCAAGACCCTGCACCGGATGGCAGAGAAGTATGTTTCCCATTCCCCCTTGATTCTCTTCCCCTGACTCTGGAGAAGACCTGTGAATACCCAATCACCTCGGGCCTGGGGGCCAAGGAGGGCCTTTCCTTCTGCTGCCTTCTCTTGACAAAGGGCTGAAGTGGGGAGGGCTAGTGTTCTGGCCTCCTCCATATTGGACTGAGGCTTTTTTGCTCTTTGATTTAAGATTTGTTTGTTTAAAAGGATGTGGGATAGATCAGAGCGTGGTAGGAAGTGAAGTCGGATGTTGGGAGGTGTAGGAAGGCCACCTGGTCCAGAGCCAGGTTGGAAGGTGGGGGCGGGAGGGCGCCAGGAGAGTACAGGTGAGATGTGGCAGCTGTGGCCTTGCTGTGACAGGGTCGGGGCAGATATCACCATTCTCCGGGAGCGAGAAGTGGATTATGACAGTGACATGCCCCGGAAGATTACCGAGGTGCTGGTACGAAAGGTCCCTGACAACCAGCAGGTGAGTGTACGCCCTTCCCCGACCTCTCACGCCCTTGCTCCCCAGGAGGGTCCCTGGCCCAGGAACCTGGGGGCATGTCCAGGTCATTATTTGGTCCTCAGGGAGTGTCACTGCCCTTAACCCACCCGTCCGTGGAGAGATGTAAGGATCAGAGCCCTTACCTCTCGCAATTCATCCACAGTTTCTAGACCTCCGTGTGGCTGTCCTGGGCAATGTGGACTCAGGGAAGTCGACTCTGCTTGGAGTCCTGACCCAGGGAGAGCTGGACAATGGGCGGGGCCGGGCTCGGCTCAACCTTTTCCGCCACCTGCATGAGATTCAGTCTGGCCGAACCTCCAGCATCAGCTTCGAGATCCTGGGCTTTAACAGCAAGGGAGAGGTGCATTGCAATCAGCGGGACCCAGTGGGGCCAGACCCCGAGGATGGGATGGTAGTGGTGAAGGACAGAGCCCGAGGGCAGAGTGCGGAGACTTTCCGGAGTAGTGTAGAAGAAGACCCTGAGGGCAGTGAACAAGCTCTGTCTCCTTAGAAAACAAATGGGGAACCAGCTGGATTAAATCAGATTCGGGGCTCAGGGGTAGGAGGCAGGGTCACCCAGTGACTGGTTTAGGTCCTGGCGACTCTTGAAGGGTTGGGGAGGCTGGCAGGGGGCACTGAGAGCCCTGGGCTCTGGGCCAGGTGGTGAATTACAGTGACTCACGGACGGCAGAAGAGATCTGCGAAAGCAGCTCCAAGATGATCACCTTCATCGACCTGGCAGGCCACCACAAGTACCTGCACACCACCATCTTCGGCCTCACCTCCTACTGCCCCGACTGTGCCCTGCTCCTCGTCAGCGCTAACACTGGGATTGGTACGAGGCACTGGGGCAGGGACGGGGCTGGAGGCGGGTGCCGACTCTCCCACCCCGAGTCTCCTCGAATCTGAGAGGCAGATGAACTCTCCTGTTCCCTCTGCTCCCGCCCGCATCCTCACCCTTGTCCCCTGCTGTCCGCCCTCCTTCTCTGAGGCAGCCGGCACCACGAGGGAACATCTGGGGCTGGCCCTGGCCCTGAAAGTGCCCTTCTTCATCGTGGTCAGCAAGGTGGACCTGTGTGCCAAGAGCACAGTGGAGAGGACAGTACGCCAGCTAGAGCGGGTCCTCAAGCAGCCTGGCTGCCACAAGGTCCCCATGCTGGTCACCTCCGAGGATGACGCTGTCACTGCGGCTCAGCAGTTCGCCCAGTCACCCAAGTGAGCCTTTCTCACTCCAGAGCCCTGATCCACTGGGAAGGCCGCTGCGTGGCGTCCCACCCCAGGGCCAGACCAGTGCTGGCTCAGTTCTGGGGGCTCTTAGGGTGGGATTGTGGGAGGGAGTCTGTGCTAGCCAGCCCGGAGGCTTGCTGGTGCCCGGGACCCGGGAGACAGAGTTATGCCAGGCATTGGCTGTCTGCCTTGGGCTCGGGGGTGAGCCTCGTGAGCCACATTCCTTGGCTGGCTCACAGAGAGAGGACTCAGAGCTCCTGACAAGGCAGACAGGAGAGAGGTGCCCCTGCACGCTGCCCCTGCTCCTGCCTCGGAAGCTCCCCACTGCATGTGCAGAGCTCTAGTCTCTGCTTCCCGTTAGAAGCTTCCTCATCTGTCCATTCCGTGCCTCTGTCTACAGCATCACTCCTATCTTCACGCTGTCCAGCGTGTCCGGAGAGAGTCTGGACCTACTTAAAGTCTTTCTGAATATCTTGCCTCCACTCACCAACAGCAAAGAGCAGGAGGAACTCATGCAGCAGCTGACGGAGTTCCAGGTAATTGGTCACCTGAACGGGCCATGAGTTGGAGAACTGGGAGGGACTAATCCTGACTGAGCCCTGAGCCTATTTAGAGATTTGGACTTGCCCGCCCTACTTGGCTGGCTGTTGGTCGCATTTTCTTTGGCTGCAGGTGGACGAAATCTACACAGTACCAGAGGTGGGGACAGTTGTTGGAGGGACACTTTCCAGGTGAGTTGCTTTACTTGTTCCCCAACCCCTTTCAGCCCTCACGTACCCCTATACTCGATCGTGGCCTTAAGGAGACCTTGGAGTTGTACAGAGCCCATCTAAACGATACGCTTGTTTCTGGATCGAGCTTTCACCACGACAAGAGCTGGAGAAAGCTAGTCTGTTGACTCAGGAGGGAAAAAATAGTATTGGTGTGAACTCAAAATCTCCAGGCTCCTGGGGGAGAAGTGTGGGCCTTGAGCCCCCGTTGTATTCACCTGACATAATTTCCACGTCGGGAAATGAGAGAGCCTTTAAGACTCTTTTCAAAGCTAGGGTGTGTTTAGTGTCAAAGCGTTAAGGTCCCTCTCGCCACCAGTACTGGCCTTTCTAGGTATGAGCCGTTAGAGTCCAAAGCTTGAGCTGGGGCCTCCTCCCCTGCCCCCACTTCCCCCACTGAGGAAGTCCGCTTAGAAGGGAAAGACTGTTCCAGGTGACCCTCGCAGAGAAGCAGGTGGCCGGGGGGGAGGGGGCTGGACTGATGCTGTGCCACCTGCCCTCTGGGCCGCAGCGGGATTTGCCGTGAGGGGGACCAGCTGGTGGTGGGCCCCACGGACGACGGCCGCTTCCTGGAGCTTCGGGTGTGCAGCATCCAGCGGAACCGCTCTGCCTGTCGCGTGCTGCGAGCTGGTCAGGCTGCTACGCTGGCCCTTGGGGACTTTGACCGTGCACTTCTTCGCAAGGTAAGGTGGGAGGATGAGTTGGAGAGGGAGCACAGAGAAGTGCCTGGGAGACTGGCTGCTTGAATGAGAAGCACCTAAGATGCTTCAGAGGAATTCAGAGGGAACAGTCTCTAAACCTGGAAGCTGTTTACCTAGACTGTATGAAAAAGGCTTAGAATATTCAGAATACTAAATACGGATTGTTGTCGTGCAACCTGAATGTCCAGGAGCCTAGAAATACCAAGCATTAGAAAGAAGGATTAGAGGACATGGGAGGGATAAGGAAGGGTTGTAAGTGGAGAGTTTTGAATATTGGCTTCTGAGGTCTTTGTGTTTCAAGCCCTAGAGGAAGAGGGTCAGGAGCTGGAGGGGGTGGGACGGTGGCGGGGGAGGGAGAGACTAATTCGAGGTCTGCCCTTGGTCTGGGGGCTGTGCCTCCCCAGGGCATGGTGATGGTGAGCCCCGAGATGAATCCCACCATCTGCTCAGTGTTCGAGGCAGAGATAGTCCTACTGTTCCACGCCACCACGTTCCGGCGAGGCTTCCAGGTGACGGTACATGTGGGCAACGTACGTCAGACAGCAGTGGTGGAGAAGATTCATGCCAAGGTGAGAGGGACCCAGCCGTGCCGTTTTTCCAGGGAAAAGTTAGAATTCTTCTGCCTCCAGAAAGGAAGGAGGCCTGGCCTCAGACTCCTAGAGAATTCCCTGATCCCACAAAGGGGACAGAGTCCCACTCTGGGTGGGTAGAAGCCTGATAGGCCCCTGGGGGTGGAGAGCCCAGGTAGAGAATGGGATGGGAGGCCCTGTCCAGGACCAGTGACGGCCTATCTGCTGCAGGACAAGCTGCGGACAGGGGAGAAGGCAGTGGTACGTTTCCGCTTCCTGAAACACCCAGAGTACCTGAAGGTGGGCGCCAAGCTGCTGTTCCGGGAGGGTGTCACCAAGGGCATCGGCCATGTCACCGATGTACAAGCCATTGCAGCAGGAGAGGCCCAGGCCAACATGGGCTTCTGAAGTCCTCCAGGCAGGCACAGCTCCACTGCTGTCCCTACAATATATAAGGTGACTTCTGGCCACGCTGCCCGCTGTTGGCGGCTCTGTGTGTTAATAGGTGAGGGAGAGACCGGTGCTCTCTGCCCCATGCTTCCTGCCACCTTTCTGGAGAGGTGCCAAGCTCAGTGTGGCCAGGGAGGGGCAGTCCTGAGGGAGAAGACAGGAGAATTCAGGGCAGTGCTCAGCAGCCTTGTGTCCACCTGGTTGGCTCATCGACCCCGGCAACCCCATGGCCTGTCTACTGGAGGGAGCTGACCAGCGCCACCTTGACCCCACTGTCCAGACTGGGCATGATTCGCCAGTGCGGTCCCTGCACTTCAGGAATTGTCACAACACCCGGGGGTGGTCCTCGAGAGCACGCCTTTTTCTATACCTCTTCTCAAGGCCATGTAAGTTGCCCATCTCTACTTGACTGTGGACGAAAGACATTTGCTCCTGGCCGTCTGCTGGCCCGGAGTCTGAAGAAATGGCATAGGGACAGTGCTCCCACCTTGTGCTGAGACATGAGGTCTGTTCCTCAGCTTTGTCTCCTTTCCCTTCTTCACTCAAGGGCCATTTCCCATTTCTCTGCTCATAAGCCCCACAGGTGCTATTTGTCGTGCTGACCCAGGCGTGGGGCTGCCAAGCTCAGGTTTGGCATACCGAAGGTCAGCTGCATGTCAATCAGTCTCGTCCCCTCCTTTGCAGTGATTTGTTGCTTTTGATGCTGAATCAAACAGTGTTTTACTTTCCCACACTAGTGACTGGGGACCTGACCCACAGCTCCTCATCCTGCCACCCTTGCCCCCCCTTCCTGCTCCCATGTAAGTCCTCCCTCTGTTGCAGGGAACCTGGAGGAAAGGGAAAGATGTTGCCATATTTCCTACACTTTTAGGGCATGCACTCCCTCCTTTTCCTTTGTTAATGTCCTGGGTTCCCCGGACTCAGGGATTTGTTGGTTCAGGTTTCTCTGCATACCTGTGTATATATATGTATACATTTATACACACACACACACACACACGTATATATATATATACATATATATTTAAATACACACATATATATTGTACAGAATAAAAAATGTTTTATTGAACACACTGTGCTTATGCTTAAGATACGGGCTCAGCTTCCAGAGCTAGATTCCTCTTCAGGATTAGACAAGTGAAACCCTAACACTGCTGAGCCCTGAATGGGGAAAGAACCCATCTGGTATCTCATGGACCATTCTTCCTTTCCTCTCCCTCCCATGCGCTCGGTGTTCGCGTACTGTGACCTGGCTGTTCTGGCTTATTTGCATAGCTCTCAAGTGAGCAGAAAGTGAAACTGCTGCCTTTTCAGCTGAGATAGGTAACCACCCCGCCCTTGAGAAGGTGGCCCCCTGCTATGGTCGCAGTGGTGAGGACTCCCGATTCGTGTCAGAGATTTGGAGATTAGCGTGCCAGCTACTAATGGAGAATGATTTTAGAGTCACGGTAATCTGGCCCTCATGCTTTCCCTAGCAATGCAAGATTGCGAGAAGTGAAGTTTACGTAGCCTGATGAGGGCCGTCCAGCCAAACCTTAGTCCTGTCTTCCTGTATCTGTGTTCAGAGTCCCTGTCATGTTTTATGGGACTGCGTTTTGAGTACTGATCCTTACAAAAGAAATTTAATGATAAACATGGCCCAAGGAAGGTCCCAGGAGGCATTCTGTCTCCAGGGTATTTTTCTTTTTTTTTTTTTCTTCGGAGAGAGAGTATGCACCAGCAGGCAGCTGAGTAGGAGTGGTGGGGGTGTGGAGAGAGAGAGAGAAGAGAATCTCCCAAGCGGGTCCCGACACAGGGCTTGATATCAAGACCCCAAGATCACGACCTGAGCTGAAATCAAGAGTGGGAGGCTTAACCGACTGAGCCACCCAGGCGCCCCTGCTTCCGGGTATTAAAGTAATAGCCTCCCTAACTATTCAAGCTCTGGGGTTTTTAAAAATATCAGTGGCTTAACTTGCTACTGTAAGAAGCCTTTGATTGGAGAACTTCCTCTTCCTCCTGTGTTGGGGACTAAGAGCTATTTACTTCCTTCTGTGCAGTTGCTGATAAACAGCTATGAGAGAAGGTTGTATTCAGCGAAATGGTACTGTAGCTTTCACCCAACACTGACCTCTGCATGTCTGTCTGCTGTCTCCTCCACAGGCTTATTGCCAGTATGCTGGGGCAGGGGCAGTATTTCCAAGGAAACAGAAGGTGTGCTGCTGGTATTGTCGTTACTAGTTACCCATTCCCCCACCTGTCTTGGCCTCTATTAGTCCAATGAAACCAGAGTTTCTACTGCATTGTTTTTCTATATGACTCTTTCCAATCAACCAAAGTGTTCAAAATTTGTACCACTTAAATCTGTATGGTACTCGAAGGAGAAGTATTGCTTCATTTTAGGCTTTTTTTTTTTTTAACTTTTCACTGGATTAAGAAAGGAAATTTTAGAAAATGATCTCAGTATTTATTTATTTTTATTCATTTATTTGTCTGGGGGGGGCACAAGCAGGGGGAGCAGCAGGCAGAAGGAGAAGCGGGCTCCCTGCTGAGCAGGGATTCTGATGCGGAACTCGATCCCAGAACCTGGGATCATGACATGAGCTGAAGGCTGACACTTTACCGAATGAGCCACCCAGGCGTCCCATGATATCAGTATTTAATAAGACATCTTCAGGAACCAGTGAGCTATACCTCGCTACATTAATGCAACATTTAGGAGGATAAAAAGATATATAAAGCAGCCCCCTCCCACAGCAGTAGCATGTACATTTTTACTCTCCCAGTCCCAGTAATCATCTAAAATTATTTACTACATATGTTTCATCCAGTGAGTATCAAGCACCTATTATGTGCAAGGCACTGAAGAATTCTTACCTTCAAGAAACTACAAATCTAGTAGGAAAAGGGCCATGTACACAGTATTCAACTGATACAAGAGGAATAATATTTTTGAAGGAAGAAGTAATTTTTTGCTACAGTGTTTTCCAATTGCTACCCCCTTCTTCTTCAAACTAAATACAGACCCCCAATTTATAAATAAGTTTGAAAAGTGGTGGGTGATGTATGAGAGGGGGATACGTAAACCATTCTTCCTACTCATTTCCCCCAACACCACCTAGTTCAGTTTATTTTCAGTTGGGTTCTCTTTGTAACACAAGTTTTCCCATATCAAAAAAGCTGATTTTCCACATAAAAGAATGCAGATTAAGAATACAGTACTATAAACAGAGACAAGTGCAGAAAGCTACAATAAACCCTAAGCTCAATATTCAAACATCAGAAGGGAAGAGATGAAGAACATGCCAGTGACCCTGAAAGCCAAGCACTACCTCTTAAATTTGTACTTCAGGGTTTAAGGAAATGTATTTGCGCTCTACAAACCTGGCTGACCACGGCATCTTCCAGATCAGGGTTTCTCAAACACCCTGGAGAATCTTGTTAATATACGGATTCTGATTCAGCAGGGGTAGGGGTAAGGCTGAGACAATTTCTAACAAGTTCCCTGATGACCCTCAAAATCACACTCAGCCTAGTAGGATTCTAGAGATGATCTAGTTCTGATCGTGACTTACCCAATCTAAACAGAGTTCCTGAACTGGTCCATTAACAATCTCATTCTGCATTAGACCAATTGCAAGAGGTAGAAGGGCCAGTGGCTAAAACTGTGGCCATAATAGGATTTCCTTGTATGAAATTCAGTATTTATTGAGCAGCTTCTGTGTACAGAGCCCTGCCCTAAACTAGTTATCACTTCAGGTCTTCACCTCACATTCTCAAACCTCACATTTTGGTCAAAGCCATTATCTGAACTGCCCCTGTCACAGAGCTTGGGGAAAATTTTTTAAAAAACTTTTTTTTCTCACTCAGTTCCTTTTTTGTGCCGTCTTTAAGCCACGAACTTTAAATATATTGTCCTTAATCTCCCATAATCTGTAAGGTTAATCAGTTGTACAGATGAGGAAAAGTGAGGAAAGTGCCTCTCCTAGGCTTCAGGGCCCACACATTTGTACTCTGACACTGCCTCCCTAAACTCTAATGATTAAAAACAAAGCAGTTGCATCTCTGCAAGGTAAGTCAGTTTTTACATCTCTGTCAGTAATGGAATTGGAATCCATGCATGTGAAGAGATGAGGAGTTTTAACTCAGCATCTACTGGATTGTTTCTCTTACTAAAAATTTCATAAAGTTACAGATTTCCTCGCAAAGTGAGCATATTTCCATCTCCTAGTTTACAGGTAAAATATTAAAACCCTGCAGCAAGCCTGAGGGCAGCACTAGTGTGTTAGCGGCTTAAAAAAAGATTCCAATGTCTGCATGCCCTCAGGCCTAGGGCGTTTATTACTGGAGGCTGAAGGGCTCCTGGGATTTCTTTTGCTTTGAGGAGAACTGGCAGGAACAGCCTGTGAGTTTGAGGAGTGGGGCTGCAGAAAGGATTTCTGTAGCTCCAATGCAAAATGATAGTCCGTGTGTTCTGGCATCTCCCATACAGGTACCAGAGAGCCACACTTCTCACAGGGCACTTGGTCCTCAGCTGCCACAGGACTTGGGGTAGTAGTTGATATCTGAGCCATCTCCAGAGCAGAGCTGGAAGCTAAAGAAGCAAGCCTGCTTGGGCTGTTCGGGGCCAAATCCATCTCTGTAGGAGTTGTTTTAGAAGATCCTAGCTTCAACGCTGCTTGACAGACAGGGGTACAATCTGGATACTCTGTTGGAAGACAGTTTGTTAACTCTTTGGGGCTAGACCGTGGATTTTGTGGAGGGAAGTAAACTGAAGAATTATTAAGCTGTTTCTGCTTTAGAAGTAGACTCTTCTGTTTAAAGAAGGGCTCAGTTCCCGTAGTGCGACTGGTTTGGAAAGGTAAGGAGGCCTTGGATGGTGAACTCCTCATGGCGGCCTGGGTAGTGGCAGTAAGAGGTGACAGTGAAGCGTCTTTGACTTTCTGCTTTTCTGCAGCTTTTTGAAAGAATGATTCCAGAGAAGTGGTTGCTTTCTTAGTGGGTGTTACTGCTGGGTCACATCCCTGGGTCTTAGCTTCTGAACTGGTAACTGGCACCTTTGGCAGAGAACTTGGATCATTGCTCAAGAAGGTGGTGATGTCTGTGCAAGATGAAGGGGCAGGGGCGGAGAATTTGGTAGCACAGAGGAAGACCATTGTGAGGGGAGGGGACCTGTATAGAAAGTAAAGGAACAAGATTAGCATCAGGTCACAGATACAGTTTGTAAATGACTGGGATTATGATTCTGCCACAAGAGGAAACTATTATTGCAGTGTTCTTAAATTTTAGGGCATCAGATTAATACAGATTGAATAGACCTGGACTAGGCAGAGAATATGCCTTCCTAACAAGTTCTTGGTGATGCTGATGTTGCTGGCTCAGGACCGCATCTTGAGAGCTGCTGACCTGGTGAACACCTAACCAGGTCAGACATATACAAAATGGATCCCCGGACAGCTAGGTATTCTATAAGGTGTATCAGAAGATACATAAGAGCAGTTGTAATTCAGGATTGAGGCAAGAAATTTTATTCAGGGCAACAAAAAAGCTTTAGAATATTTAGACTGCAAGTCTCTTGAAAAAATCCTGTTACCCATTCTGTTTTTTGTTTTTTTTAAAAAGATTTTATTTATTTATTTGACAGAGAGAGAGAGATCACAAGCAGGCAGAGAGGCAGGCAGAGAGAGAGGGGGAAGCAGGCTCCCTGCTGAGCAGAGAGCCCAGCTCAGGGCTCGATCCCAGGATCCTAAGATCATGACCTGGGCCAAAGGCAGAGGCTTTAACACACTGAGCCACTCAGGCGCCCCTCCTTCTGTTTTTAAAGAGGGCACCACCTAACCCTCATTCTGACAGACTTTCAACTCAGATTTCTAGAGAATGAAATCCCACAACTGGAATTACCTATCCTAGTCTCAGAAACATTTCAAGAAATTCATGCCATAGAGTTACTCACTATGTCAATTCAAATAATTTTCGCATTAGTTGTATTTCAGAAGGTAAAACATGCTTTTATATAAAGATTAGTCCTTTGATGAGGTACAGAGTAAATGCCGTTTTAAAACTGTTAGGACGGTATCTCACTATTCTCTGGTTTCATGCTTTTGAACAGTCTTATAATCAGATCATTTTGATGCTTCCTTTTCAATAAGTGTCACACTCCTGGTAAGTATTTGTTAGAGTCTGTCAATTTATAAGGTTTCATATGAACACAGTATCACATTTATCATTTAGTTCAGTGAAACTGTTCAATATTTGAAAATAAACACATGTACCAGGAAGTAAAAGTTAAATAAATTATTCCACACAAAGAACAAAGATTCCAGCTTTAGCGACCCCATCATATTGTAGGTCTGCACATACAATAGTAGTACCCACATAGTTAGATAAGCAATAACTTAGGTGTTCAATGAAACTTTGTTTATTTATAGTTGACACAATGTCACATTAGTTTCAGGTTAAACTTATTTTTTATAATCTTCAATATAGATTGATAAGTAAACAACCAATTTATGTTTCTCACATAATTATATTTCCATTGTGAATTCGAAATACTTTTTTCAATATAACAGGCGATGTTAAATAGAGGATTCCAATACTGAAAATCATTAATATCAGAACAATAAATGAACACATTCCAATGATATATTTGGTTATTTTTCATTACTAAATGAAGTGAAATTTAATATAACATTCAGTATTATACCAGTGGATCTTGTGATTGAGTTGGGATGTTAGATTGAGATTATCAATAAATATAGGTCACTTTCATTATCAAGTGTTTTAAGATAGATTATCTTATCAGGTTTTAAGGTAGATTATCTTATCAAGTTTTAAGATAGAATAATCAGGTGTTGAGAGAGAAGTTCCCAAATGTATTCTTGAAACTCGAGTTCCATACACGTGCAATTGGTGGTTCCCTCTGATTGCAGCAAAGGTGGGGATAATATTGGTTTACTCTGCCTCTGAAACCCACCCCTGAGAACTGGAATGCGCCAAATGTAGGCAAAGAAGCTCTGGTTGAGCTGCCTTGTTTCTGGTGTTTTTGTTGTGTTGTGCCATTCCTCTGTGATAGGTCCTACTAGCTACAGTCACCAAGAACCTACCCTAGCTGGAAAGCTATATACCCACGAATTTTAGATCAAGTCAGGGTATAAGTGTCTTCTTAGAAGACAAGCTAGAATTCGACTCACCAGTCAGTTTTGATTCCTGAAGTGTTACAGTTCCTGATGACAGCAAACGCGTCATGGCTCATCTTGCGAGCATCATAGCGGGTAAGAGCACAGCAGCGGCGCACGCTGCTGAGACGTTTGTCTCCCTGTACACGAATGCTCACCGCCAGCTGGGTGGCCACCCTGTCATTCTGTGGGTATAAAAGGATTGCGACCAGAACCGAAGTTATTGTGAGCATCTGGATTCTATGTATTGAACTGTGTGAGAGGAAATTAAAAGAACCAGGGTGACAGAATGGTTTGGAAATAATCATACTTAATACTTTAAACAGTGAGGTGACAAGGATCTTATACGTCCAGAATTACTTTTGGCATAAAGTCCTTTAAAGCTTAAAGACAGATAAATTTCTAGAAAGATAGATACAGATCCCTACTGTGTTGCATTAGATACAAAGTGGGAGGAAAAGCCCCACTTTAAGGCTTTGAAGGCCTTATGAAGCCTTATAAGGAGAAATGAGAACAGAGCGACACCTAGTGAGCAAAGGCAAGCAGGCCCATAACGACTGGGATCCTCTCCCTCTTTAAATGGCCCACCAAAGAACAAACATTCACCACCATCAATTCAGCTGACAAGGGGCAAACAGGTAGTTGTGGATGATTTCTGACAGTACACAGTTGACTTGTAGGAGTCCTAGATCTGGAAACATGAGAGAACATATCAAACAATACCATCAGGAAAGTGAAAAGACGTACAGAATGGGAGAAAATATTTGCAAATGATTGATCTGACAAGGGACTTAAACCCAGAATATATGGAGAACTCTTAAAACTCAATAATGGAGAAACAAATAAAGCACTTCAAAAACAGGCAAAGGATCTTGACAAATTTCTCCAAAGAAGATAAGAAAATGGCCAATAAGCACCTGAAAACCATAATGAGATACTATTTCACACCCACTACTATGGCTAAAATAAGAAAAAGACAGTAGCAAGGATATAGTGAAAACCTTTTTATATCGCTGGGAATGTAATGCAGTACAACAACAGTCTGGTAGTTCCTCAAAATGCTAAATACAGTTACCATGTGAACCAACAAATCTAATCCTAGGCATATACCCAAGAGAAATGAAACATATGTCTACACAAAAATCTGTACATGAATGTTCATAGCAACACGGTTCATAATAGCCAAAAAGCAGAAACAACTCAAATACCATTCACTGATGAATGGATAAACAAAATATGGTATATCCATACAATAGAATATTATTTATTCATAAAAGGAAAAAAGATACTCATACATGTTACCATATGAGTGAGCCTTGAAACTATTATGTTAACCAAAAGATTTCAAGCCAGCAAAAGGCCACATCTTGCCTTAGTCCACTTATATGAAATGTCCAAAATAGTAAGTCTATGAAGACAAAGCACACTAGTGGTTGCCTAGGATGGGGTGAGTAACTGCTAATGGGTATAGCATTTCTTTTCTGGGTCATGAAAATGTTCTTAAGTTGATTGTGGAATGGTTGAACAATTCTGGAACTAAGTTCAAACTACTGAGCTGTATACTGTAAATAGGTGGATTTTATGGCATGTAAAATATATATCAATAAAGCTATTTTCTAAAGATTTTTTTTAAATTTACTTATTTAAGAGAGAGAAGGAGAAGCAGGCTCCCCACTGAGCAGGGAGCCCGACACAGGGCTTGATCCCAGGACCCCAGGATCATGACCTGAGCCAAATGCAGACGCTTAACCAACTGAGCCACTCAGGCACTCCAATAAAGCTTTTTTTTTTTAAAGGAAAGGATAAAGAAACTAATCATCAGATGTCAAATCTTTGACTTCATACTCTATCTCTAAAACTGCCAGTACTTCTCTGTCACATGGACTATGTTTAAGTTCCAATAATTTACAATCTAATCCCTGAATGCCCTATTTAATGGCTCCGTCCTCTGATGAAGATCCACTGTACATTCAGGATTGAAGGAGGGGTTAGATAAGAAATATCCAAAAGAGTAGAGGCAAATAGTAATGAGGGAGATGGGGTAGTCAGTTCTTACGTTCACCGATCTAGGCTTTCAAAGATCATGAGTTTTATGAGAGTTTGATGGAAGAACATAAGATTTCTTAAAATTTCCTGGTATCTTTTTGTATCTTTGTCTCTACTCCTCCTCCAGGTAAACAACAACTGGTATTTAAATCCCAAACATCACTCCAAGAATAAAGAAAGAAAATCTTACATCATTTCGGTCCTTGATTAGTCTCTCCTCTAGTTCATGGGCTAACTGCAAAAGCCACCATTGTACCTAAGAAAGTATTGAGACTTTAATCTTTCATTTAAAAATTCTAGGTTTGTTATAGTACTAGATGATTTGTTCAGTTCCCTCACAAATGTAAATGTACAATAAAGTCTCCCCCATAACCAAAGGATCACCAGATCATAGAAATTTTCTGACCTGCCCTAGCTCGAGATTTTCATTTTCTTTTCCGGCTGGCATGCCATCAGGTGAACTTCAGGCATGTTCCAACTCTGAGATAAAGGAACACACACACACACAAAAAGGAACACACACAAACTTGGGAAATAATATCCCAGGCCTTCCAAGTTACCACCTACCAAAAAAATGAGTAATTTCATTTCGAACTTCAGTTAGTTCCATTTTATTTATTTTTGGATGGAAAAAATAATAAATCAAGCTCAATTTTCAACACACACACACAAAAAAAGACCTTCATACTTTACAACAGAAAGATCCCATCTAACTTATTGAACTTTCTGCAGTTACCAAAACCTACCCACTAACCCCTTTAAAAGAAGCAATGTTCTTGTCAAGAAGGCCTGCCTACCTGCTCCTGAGTAGCCAGAGCCGTCTTTCCTGGGAAGTTCTTGCTGCAGCCAATGGTTTTAGGTAGCTTCCTGGGTTTAACTGGATCATGTTCAATCCCACGGCACATGGCATATAGCCAAGATCTAATAAAAGCAGCAAAAAAACTTTAAGGTGAAAGCAAACGATTATTCTTGTTAAAATGAAACACATTGCACTACCCTTTTATCTCCTTCATGGAAAAGGAAAATTTTGTCCAAAATTAAGTATACCTCACCTCTGACAGAATCCCTGCCCTTCCCAAAGAATTCTAGTGCAATATATTGCCAAGGAGTGGGACACTTGATTATGCTTTTTAAAGCCAAGTCATCATTTGTATTTTTGGAAAAGTGCTGAGCAAGCCATTGATTCATATCCCCAAGATTTTTGGTGCTTACTTACAAAGATTTTAAGGGAATTAATCAGCATTTCAGCACACACAAATGATGTATATATCCAAGCCTATCAACCTAGTTAGGTAAATGAAAAACTAGACAGGTCACAGCGATCTAATATTTTAAAGCAAAAGGACCAATGAAATCACCTCAAGGAACAAATGTTAAAGATAGGTCTAAATTTTACAGCATGCTTTTGTCCATATTTGAATTTAGCATCTCCATAAAGGTTATGATTGAAAAGTATTAGGAATCACTTACCCATTCTTCTCCCCAAAATGACTCTGAAGCTGAGATTCAGTGAACTGAGTCAGTTCACCCATGTATTCCACCCCCAGGATTTCAATGACAGATGCACCTAGCTTTCCTCCAAGATTTCGGCTAACAAAAGAGATAAAGAATTTATAGGTCACATCATAAGTATCTGGTTAGCAGCAGACATAAGAAATTTTGCTTGTGTAAGTAGCTCTCCAGAGGATTCAGGCAAAATGAGAGCACATATTGGTCAGTCCTGTAAACTATTAATTTTCTAGTATAAGACTGAATGATTCTGTAAATTCAAATACACTGGGAGTTAGGACCTGGGAAGATTAACAATAGCATAAACAAAAGGTTAAAGTTGATTAGTTTTCAAGTCAACTGGATATAAAACTTTTAATTGTACAGGATCTACTGTGCCATTTAGGGATTAAAATTCTAACCCCACGCATGGGGGGCTTAGCCAGTTAAACATCTGCCTTTGGCTTGGGTCATGATCCCAGGGTCTTGGGATCGAGTCCTGTGTCAGGATCCCTGCTCAGCTGGGAGTCTGCTTCTCCTTTACCCTCTTCTCCTCCCCCAGTTTGTGCTTGCTCTCTCATGCTCTCTCTCAAATAAATAAAATCTTTAAAAAAAATTTCCAACCTCAAAACAAATCCCTTTCATGGCCAAAATCTTTTATATTTAAGAATATAATAAAAATTCTTGGGGCGCCTGGGTGTCTCAGTCAGTTAAGCGTCTGCCTTTGGCTCAGGTCCTGATCCCAGGGTCCTGGGATCAAGCCCCATGTTGGGCTCCATGCTCAGTGGGGAGCCTGCTACTCCCTCTCCCTCTGCCTGCTGCTCCCTCTGCTGTGCTCTCTCTCTCTCTCTCTCTCAAATAAATAAAATCTTAAAAATAAAAGAATATAATAATAATTCTTTTTTTTTTTAAAGATATTTATTATTTATTTGACAGAGAGACAGTGAGAAAGGGAGCACAAGCAGAGGGAGTGGGAGAGGAAGAAGTTGGCTTCCCGCTGAGCAGGGAGCCCAATGCGGGCTCGATCCCAGAACCCGGGGATCATGACCTGAGCCGAAGGCAGACACTTAATGACTGAGCCACCCAGGTGCCCCTATAATAATAATTCTTAAGCTTGGCCTTTGAGGCTGCCTATAATCTGTCCTCAACCTACCTTTTCAGTCCTAGTTCTCTCATGTAATTCTTCTTTTTGGTCCAGTTAAACTAGTTTGTATCCCAGCTCACTGAAAATACCTTATACTTTTCCCCTTTGAGTTCAAAACATTATTGAAATCAGAATTGCTCTTCAATTCTCATCTGACAAAACAAAATCTCATGTCTTTTTTTTAATATTTTTTATTTTTTTTTAAATTTTTTTTAAAGATTTTATTTATTTATTTGACAGAGAGATCACGAGTAGACAGAGAGGCAGGCAGAGAGAGAGGGGGAAGCAGGCTCCCCGCTGAGCAGAGAGCCCGATGCGGGACTCGATCCCAGGACCCTGAGATCATGACCTGAGCCGAAAGCAGAGGCTTCAACCCACTGAGCCACCCAGGCGCCCCAAAATCTCATGTCTTTTTCATAAATCCTCAGATTTCTCTTCTATGAACTCTGGTAACCGTAAACTCACTTAGCAACTACTCATGTACAGTCTTTTTTTTCTTTTTTTTTAAGATTTTATTTATTTATTTGATAGAGCCAGAGAATACAAGCCAGGGTAGTGAATGGCAGAGGGAGAAGCAGCCCCCCTCCACGGAGCAGGGAGCCCGATGTGGGCTAGATGTGGGGCTGGAATCATGACCCGAGCAGAAGGCAGGTGCTTAACCAACTGAGCCACCCAGGCAGGTCACTCATGTACAGTCTTGATAGCACTTTCACTGTTGCTTTCAATCGTTACATCTTATCCCTTCCACGATATTATACCCCCTTGTCAAGGACACACATCGGTATGGTCAGCTTAGTTATTCATGTTATTTAGCTTTTTCTCTCATACCTAGTTTGGGAGCAATTCAGCAGCCCTAAACACCTGATCTTATATTAGAAGAAAAATAAGTAAAATTTCTATTTGTTTTGTTATTTAGTAACAGACTTGAATAAAAAGCCTAGCGAGAAATTAACTATACAGCTAAAAACCAGTTCATTTTTAAAATTCAGGATTAAGTAACTTCCACGGATAATCTAGAATTGAAGGTTCATTAGGAAAAAAAGTCTCTGTGTTTTTCAAAATCTCCTGTGTTATCGCCCTTCTACCTTCCTGGCTACCTACTTTTCCTGGCTCCAGTCTTTCATAAGGAGCAGAAGAAACCAGAGAATGCCCTCATACAGTATGTGAGTGAAATGGAAGGTGCTCCTTAAATACTTACATTTTGCCAATAGGCATTTGGCTGAACAGCTGTGGGACTGACCCATGCGAGACCAGGGTCTGGCGGTTGGGCTTGTTTAGTCCACAGGCCAGTTTTGCCAGGACCTGGAGCATGGAAAGCATAAAAACTTCATTACTGCCAACCTCACCCACAGAGAGTTGGTGAATATTAACACACACAAACAAACATAGGCACCACTTAAGGGCTGTAACTAATTTTTCCACATTAAAACCAAAAACGAAACCAGAAATTCAAGACATCTCTAAACCTTGGTATCCCACAACATCCTCAGTGGAAACTATGACCCATTATCATCATCCTCATTGTTCTTTCCACATCTTCTATTCTCGGTTTTCCTTTGTCATTTTTTCCATCCTCATCTATTCCTTAAGGTTCTCTGACTTCAAGAGGGTAAAAAACTCAGAGACGCTGCAGAAGAAACTTCTATACGATGTATTTATTGGCATGTCCATATATGTCCATATAAAAATGCTGAAACCAGGGGCGCCTGGGTGGCTCAGGGGGTTAAAGCCTCTGCCGTCGGCCCAGGTCATGTCTCAGGGTCCTGGGATCGAGCCCCGCATCGGGCTCTCTGCTCAGCGGGGAGCCTGCTTCCCCCTCTCTCTGCCTGCCTCTCTCCCTACTTATGATCTCTCTCTGTCAAATAAATAAATAAAATCTTTAAAAAAAAAAATGCTGAAAACAACCTGTTTTACCCTACCCCATTTATTTACATTTCTTGATTAATGGTTAGTCCATTTTGAGTCCTGGATTTAACACAGTTTACCATAATTTAAGTATCTGTGATAGAGATTAGACTCAAAACCATCCTCCAATAGCACACATCTTATACTAGAAACAAGACTTCAAAAATGAAAAAAACCTTAAGTCCTTGAGAACTCTTTTGAAAGAATAAGGTGCTTCAGTGGTATCATTTCACCAATTATAATTGGTAGGAAAAGTATAAAATCATCCTTTAAATTTATTGGAGAGATTCTCTGGAACTTCTACTAGGCAATATTTAGTCTTGTTTAAATTACTACAGTGCGACTTTGGTTCCCTTCCCTTCACCCAATCAGAAAAATACTCTAAAATTCTGTGGGATAGTTTGGCAATTGGAGGAAGGAGGGAAAAGTAGCAACCAGGAATAATCAGCCACTGCCCAATTATTGAGCCTAGTCAGAAGGGGATGAAGATCCCAGACCCTCACTGTACTTTAATAAGAAAACCAGTTATTCAGCCCCTGAATTATTGACAATTGTCTATAGTCCCTAAATCAAAATAGTGGTCCAAATTAATAAAATTTCATTATCCCATCTTTCTTATTGCTCACTAGAAAGGAGGGAATAGGCAAAAGCCTAAAATACTCAGGCAATTCCACAAAAGTAGTGAGATAATACTAGGATATTCAGCAAGTGAAAAGAAATAGGATTGTATATAAAATTCAAAGACTGACATTTCTATATACAGTTAAGTCATTAAGAAAATATTTTGGACAGGGACGCCTGGGTGGCTCAGTTGGTTAAGTAGCTGCCTTCGGCTCAGGTCATGATCCCAGGGTCCTGGGATCGAGTCCCACATCGGGCTCCTTGCTCGGCAGGGAGCCTGCTTCTCCCTCTGCCTCTGCCTGCCTCTCTGCCTACTTGTGATCTCTCTCTCACTCTCTCTCTGACAAATAAATAAATAAAATCTTTTAAATAAATAAATAAATAAATGTTTTTTAAAAAAAGAAAATATTTTGGACACAACTATATAAATAGGCATTTTCTGCAGATTTTTCCGATTGCTTCTTAGAAAAGTAGATGTTCAATGACATTTCCCTTGTTAGAGAATTACTCGGGCTTTTATTTGGTCTGCAAAACAATTTTTTTTAAAAGGTTTTTATTTATTTGAGAGAGAGAAAGGGAGAGAGTACAGAGGGAGAGGGAAAAGCAGACTCCCTGCTGAGCAAGGAGCCTGACACAGGGCTTGATCCCAGAAGCCTGAGATCATGACCTGAGTCGAAGGCAGCCACTTAACCGACTGAGCCACCCAGGCGTCCACGCAAAACAAATTCTAAATAGAAACCCATTTCAAAGTATACATGTAATGGTTTAAATGCCCCACTCATATCCATCCTTGCTGCGTTTAACTACAGATATCTATGTTTTTCCTTGAAACCCACTACTAGCCTTCACCTTATTGTGTGAAATTCCAGCTGAACACTGAAAGCCCGTCTCCTTCTCTATGGCTGCTCTCATTTCCTCCACAATCACTGCTCCAACAGTGAGCTGCAGGTCTGGAGAGGTGGGGTTATCAATCTGAAGAGAATCAAGCCATTGAAATAAGCCTTGTTTTCGCGTCTCCTCTGAAAGAATTGAAAGGCTGTATTTAGACATTTTTTTTAAGTTAGGATTTTGTGTTATCTACTACAGAAATGCTTCCTTTTCACAGTACTTTAGCTAATGTACATTTTCTTTCTTTTTTTTTTTTAATTTAAGAGAAAGAGAGACAGAGAGCATGAGTGGGGAGAGGGAGATGCAGAGGGAGAAGCAGTCTCCCCACTGAGCATGGAGCCAGATGCAGGGCTCGATCCCAGGACCCCAAGATCACGACCTAAGCTGAAGTCAGACCCTTAACCAACTGAGCCACCCAGGTGCCCCGATATGTACGATATATACATTTTCACACGCAAAAAATGGCAGTTGTTTAGACTTCTAGGTACTCAAAAGAGAGATCAATTTCTCCT
Organism: Potos flavus; assembly: GCA_028534135.1. NCBI lineage: Eukaryota > Metazoa > Chordata > Mammalia > Carnivora > Procyonidae > Potos > Potos flavus. The sequence goes on from CM052886.1 coordinate 96,271,141, forward strand.
TCCTATCAATTCCAGCAGCCTTAGCTTCAGCATAGGCTGAAACTTATAATATTCAACAAATATTTTATATTAATATTGTCTTTCATGATCAATGATTTTAAAGTACATCTATTTTCTCTGGTTCACTGGAAGTTTTGTTTTTTGTTTTTTTTTAAGGTTTTATTTATTTGACAGAGAGACAGACAGCGAGAGAGGGAACACAAGCAGGGGGAGGGGGAGAGGGAGAAGCAGGCTTCCTGGTGAGCGGGGAGCCCGATTGATCCCAGAACTCTGGGATCATGACCTGAGCTGAAGACAGATGCTTAACGACTGAGCCACCCAGGCGCCCTGAACTTTCTTCTTCCAACTCTCCCTGTACCCTCTCCCCACTAAGAATTCTGTTATTCAATTAGAAAATATTCAGAATTAACTCATGCTTCAAAATAAATGTATTTATATATTTTTAGAGACTGGTTCTCCTGGTGAGTAGCTAAAATTCTCGTAAGACACTAGTTTTTATTCTACTGACAAGCTATTGAAATTAGATATAGCTTTGGACTCTGGGCCTTGAAAATATCTTACTATCCAATTTAGAGCTCGTCAGTTTTGAAAAAGCCTAAAAAATGATTATAAAGCAAGGGAGGTAGATATATAGAAAATCTAGATATGCTGGTTTTAAGAGACAGTAATGAGGTATGAACAAGGCAAGAAAATACACTCAAATTATTGTGGAGAGGTATAGCGAAGGTTCACATAGATAGAGGAGGAAGATGAGCACACAGAAGTATTTTCCAACTCTTGATGACTGCTGCTTCCCTCCTTTGCTGGCTTATCTTCTTCTCTAACACTCTGGCAGATACTGAGCAACATTCTCTTCTTGGGGCACCTGAGTGGGTCAGTGGGTCCTGGGATCGAGCCCCCGGGATCGAGCCCCGCCTTGGGCTCCCCACTCAGCGGAAAGCCTGCTTCTCCCTCTCCTACTCCTCCTGGTGTTCCCTCTGTGTCTCTGTCAAATAAATAAATAAAATCTTAAAAAAATTTTTTCTTATCTGTATATATGCTTTTTTCTCTTGGTGAACTGGTACTAGCTTACATTTCAATTTGCTTATGCTGAATACACACAAATCTTAATCTCTATTCTCAAACTCTTAAACTCTAAATCTAAAGTACCAACTCTATAAACTGGCATTGAAGACCATCTGGCCTTTTCAATTCGTCTTCCACTAATCTCAAGTTTGTTATATCCTTAAATTTCCTGAACATATGCTGTTTCAACTTTAAGACATCACTTATTCTATTTCCCTGCTCTTACTTAACTCTGATCTTCCCTTTGCTTAAATAAATACTACTTAGGGTGCTTGGGTGGCTCAGTTGGTTAAGCGACTGCCTTCGGCTCAGGTCATGATCCTGGAGGCCAAGGATCCAGTCCTACATCGGACTCCCTGCTTCTCCCCTCTCATGCTCTCTTTCTCTCTCAAATAAAATCTTAAAATGGTTTTCTTTAAAAAAAATATATTATTTATATTTTAGGGCTCATTCAAGCCTCATCTATCATGTGGTCTTCTCCAACTAGTCTAGCTAACTTTGGGGTGCCCCATTAAAGTCCTTTAGCTCTTATCTGTAAAACGTATAGCATAATTGTTAAAAGAATATTCTGTAGTTAGGCAGTGTTCAAATATTGACTTTACCACTATGTGACTTTGAACAAGTTCCATAATTCTCTGTTTCAGTTTCATGGTCTATGAGTATTTGAGTACTGTATCTCATAGGATTATTGTGAGGAATTATATATATATAATGTGTGTATATATATGTGTGTGTGTGTATATACATATATATATGTAATCTTATATAAAGCTCCTTAGCACAGTGCCTTGCATGTGTTAACAACACTAAATATAACATCCTTCTTTTAAAACCACTTATTATTTATTAGGTTTGGGAAAGAAAAAAATATGAATTTATTGAAATTGTGGGATTTGGGGGGCATTTTCCTCAACTACTAGAGCTAAATTTTCTCTGCTTTAGATTTCTTCATTATTGCTTTCCCAGATTAAGTAATGTTACAATCCTGTTACTCTATATCCATGTCAATTGAACAGGCCACAAAAGATAAGCAGCATTTCATTTATTTCTTTCTCTAGTTGATAAGAAGAATCTATACCATTTTGGTTTTTCTCTAATACACTGAAGTGGACTAGAAGAAGATTCTGGCAGTTTTTGGTGTAAAATGCCCGCTAGAACTGAGAGACTTCCCTTTTCATATCGAATTATCTGAGTAGCTTTGTGGAAACCAAGTGACCAAAAAATGTGGTAATCTATTTGTGTACTTTCTATTCTGTACTATGGATCTGTCTCATCTTACACCAATACTACACTGCTCTAATTACTGTAAATTTATAGTTAAATCTTAAAACCAGATAGTGTTTAAGTCTTCCAATGTAGTTATTTTTCAAAGTTGTTTGGCTACTCCACATCCTTTGCATTTCCATACAAATTTTCAAGTCAGTTTGGCAATTTCTACAAAGTCCTGCTGAGTCTAGAAGGGAATGCAATGAATCTTAGGTGAATGAATTTGGGGCAATTTGAGCTCTAATAACATTTAGTCTTTTGATCCATGAGCATGGCATGTCTATTTATTTCATCTTTTTTAATTTCTCAGGAATGTTTTATGGGTTTTTTTGTTTTTTTTTTGTTTTTTTTTTTTTTTTTTGAGAGAGACAGAAAGAGAGAGCACAAGTGAGGTGAGGGAGAGAAGGTGAGGCAGACACCCCACTGAGCAGGGAGCCCAATGCGGGGCTCAATTCTGGGACTCTGGGATCATGACCTGAGCCAAAGGCAGACACTTAACTGACTGAGCCACCCAGGCACCCCTGTTTTATAGTTTTTACTGAACTAGTTTTTTATATATATAAATATATTATTTTACAAATATACATTTCTCTAATAATTTCATGATTATAATGCTATTGCAAATAATATGGCTTTTTAAATTTCAATTTCCCATTTTAAATTTTAGTGTGTAGAAATGCTATTGATTTTTGCATACTGACTTCATCCCCTGCAGCCCCGCTAATCTCACTTATTTTGGGGGGAGGGGCAGGGGTAGATTCTTTAGGATTTTCTACAAACACGATCATGTCACGTGCAAAGTTTACTTCTTCCTTCACATCTAAATGTCTTCTATTTCCATTTCTGTTCTGATTGTACTGTCTTATACCTCCAGTACAATGATGAACAGAACCAGCATAAGAGTGAGCGTTGAGTTGTGCTAAAACTTTGGAATTAAACTGATAAATCTCTAGCTATACTCCACAACTCCAGGTACCATAACTACAAAAGAGAAGTTGCCGTACAGATAATGAGTGTGCCCTCCTCTATGCTACGAGCTGATTAGTGTTTTCCAAGCTACCTCTGGTTGTTGGCAGAATTTGATCCCCATTTTCTTGCTGGCTGTCAGCAGAGGGCAACTCTCAGAGCCTAGCCATGGGGGCCTTCCCCAAAGGCCCTCTCAGAATTTGGCAGCTTACTTCTTGAAAGCCAGCAGGGAACCCCTCCAATCCCACAACTCATCTTTAACAATGATTTATAATTTCTTACACAACTACACAACTGCTTCATGTCCTAGGCATTCTGAAGATGTTCATTATATGCTTAGAAAGAAATAAATTAAGAGCAAAGGGAGGAGGAGATAACTAAGGAGCTCCTTAGCTGATAAAAACTACTTACAAAATGGCCCTGAAAGGAAAGTTTTCACTCTGACAGTTTTTGAGCATTATTTTTAAGTAATCCTACCACTTAAAGCTTTCCACACACACATAACTATTTCAGAAACAGAAAATAAGTTGCAAAAAAAACAAGTAGGGCTGATTAGGATTGCCAGCTTTGTATTAAGAAGTAGGGTGGAAAAGTTGAACAGAAATTTCAGTATCAAAACATCACAAATACCCGACTTCTTTTCCTAGGTTTGAAATATGTCACATCCATGAAAAATAATTTCTGGAAGAAGATTATACACACTTAGATCAACTAATTTGTTATCAGTTTTTTTGGTTGCACACATCATATGAAGACCCAGGAATATAATATAAAATATCATAAACCACTTACTAGCATTGCACTGTTTTGAGTACTATAAATAAAAAGATGGTTTACTCTATCTGGAAATTTAATACTTAACCTGGACACACTAAAGCAATAGTTAAATAAGACAGAAATAAGACTTCTTTATAAACATCTGCATTTTTTAATAAAAAAGGTGTAGAACAAAGAGGAGCATGTCCATTTGAGTTGAGGTAACATTTGCCACCAATGAAGGTATATACCATAATCTTCAGCCAGAGAGCTCTTTAACAATGAGTTGCAGTCAAAAATACCAATGTAATGTGTAATAACAGTTCTTAGTCTGAGGTATATGGTTTTCGGAGGGTCTATGAAACTCCTGAAAACTGCACACAGAACTATCTTATGTGTAGGTATATATTTTTCTGAGGCAAGCAAGGGTACATAGCTTTGAAAAAACTTTCAAAAGGGGATACAGCCCTCAAAAAACCTGTAAAGAACCAATGATTTTAAGGCATTACAAAATCAATTCCAAGTGTTTTAAAGCATTAGCCACACAGTAAAATGTGGTACACAAAGCTAAGACCAAAGAAAAACCTTCTTTATTATGATCGTTAACTTTTTTTTTTCTTCTTTAATTTGAAGTAGAACATACAAGAGAGAGAGCACACGTTGGGATGCAGAGTGAGAGGAAGAAGCAGGGACCATGATGTGGGGCTCGATCCCAGGACACTGAGATCATGGCTTGAGCAGAAGGCAGGAAGCCAGATGCTTAACTGACTGAGCCATGCAGGTGCCCCTGATCATTAAAGTTCTGACTCTGGTCCCAGACTAATAAAGAAAAGAAAATCATGACATATTTCATCATCAAATGTTTATGTATTATAACTGTCTCCTTTATGTGGCACATTTTAAAAAAAAAGATTTTATCTATTTATTTGACAGAGAAAGAGAGAGCACGCACACAAGCAGGGGGATTGGCAGGCAGAGTGAGAAGCAGGCTCCCTGCTGAGTAAGGAGCCCGATGCAGGGCTTGATCCTAGGACCCCGGGATCATGACCTGAGCCGAAGGATGCCCTACCAACTGAGCCACCCAGGCGTCCCTAAGTGGCACATTTTTATTGTCCATTGTATTTTCTTGAAAGAACTGAAGGATTTGCAGCCTCCAGCTTGATAAACTCTGCTATATCGGGACCGGAGAATAAAAATAATTCAATTGTCTTTCTCACAAGCTTCCCTGAGCAGTTCTACTACTACCCTTCAACATGTTAAAAGGCTTATTATCATACAACTGTTCAATGGCAAAGGAAACTTTACATCTTATGTCTTATTTTAAAATACGGAACCCATGGGAAATTTACCACTTTAACTAGAAGCAAGCTAAACTCTCTTTGAGCTTTTTCTAGACAAATCTTTATTGTTTTTACAATAACAGATTGCCTTAATGTTCCCCCCATAAGAAGTTAACTTGCTATAGGCTGGTATCCAGTTTCCTTTTATTTATTTATTTATTTGTGAGAGAGGGAGAGAGAGAGAGACAACATAAGCAGGGGGAGTAGCAGGCAGAGGCAGAAGCAGGCTCCCCACTGAGCAGAGAGCTGGAGGTGGGACTCAATCCCAGGGCCCAGGGGTCATGACCTGAGGCAAAGGCAGCCACTCAAAGGACTGAGCCACCCAGGTGCCCCAGACAGTTTCCTTTTGGTTAATAGCCAGCATGCAGAACTTTTTACTGAAAAAGCACTTCTGAATAAAAACAATGTTACAAAACAATAGTTCTAAAAGTACACATTACAAATAAAGAGGAGATACACTGTTCTGAAGATAGCCTTTATGAAAAGTACTAGAAAATGTCTAGGACAAATTGTAGATCCCTGTTAAAAAGCCTATAACTGCCAAATTCTTTGCTCTGGGAGCTGAATTGTAGTTTCATAATGTTTGATTTAAAAAATTTAAGACCCAGATTCTCTTAGATCTGGTATCTAGAACTATTATAAATTAGTAATACCACAAAAGCAAAACTTTGTTGCCCTAATTTTAAGAAAATATTTTTAACCATCAAGTAAATTTGTTAAAAGCATTTTCATGCAGATTATAGGCACACCTTGTTTTATTGTGCCTTTATAAACTGAAGATTTGTGTCAACCCCGCAAGAAGTAAATATATTGGCAACATTTTCCCAATAGCATCTGCTCATTTTCTATCTTTATGTTACATTTTGGTAATCCTCACAATATCTCAAACCTTCTCATTCTTGTTATATATGTTATGGTGATCTGTAATCAGTGATTACAACTTGCTGAAAGCTCAGGTGGTTTGCATTTTTTAGCACAAAGTTTTTTAAAATTAAAGTATATACATTTAAAGATATAACACTAGGGTGCCTGGATGGCTTAGTCAGTTAAGCGTCTAACTCTTGATCTCAGGGTCGTGAGCTCAAGCCCTGCGCTGGGCTCCACATTGGGCATGGAGCCTACTTATAAACAAACAAACAAATAACACTTTGTACACTTAATAGACTACAGTATAGTATAAACATAACTTCTATATGCACTAGGAAACCAAAAAGTTAACTTGACTCACTTTACTGAGATATTTGGTTTATTGTGGATAGTCTGTAACCAAACCTGAAATATCTCTGAGGTATTCCTGTATATCACAAGTTTTTTCAGGTAGGTAAATAAAGATGAACTTACAAAAAAAACCACTTGTCATTTCCCTACACATCAATAACCAAGCATAAAATAGAAAAAAAAGTAAATCAATAGCAATAAAAAAATTAAAGCATCTAGGAACTAACACATGAATGCATAAGACCTTTGTTAAAAAAAAGTAAAGCTTTAATAAATATATAATTGGACACACATAAAAAAAGAATTTTGATCCCTATTTCACACTTTACACACACACAACAGACTGTAAATCTAAATGTGAAAAGCAAAACAATAAAGCTTCTAGCAAATGACAGCAGATTGCTTCATAACCTTGAGGTAGATAAGTATTTCTTATATAAGACATAAAAAAATACTATCCATAAAGAAAAAAAAGATATGTGGATCAAATAAAATTAAGAACCTCTGTTCATCAAAAGCCACCAGTAAGAGAATGAAAAACTAGCCACTGACCAGAAGATTGTGTAATACATATTTTATTTTATTTTTTTTTGTGTAATACATATTTTAATAAAGGAATAATTTCCAGACTATATAAAGAAGTCCTATAGATGAATGAGACAAGATAATCCAACAACAACAACAACAACAACAAAATGGGCAAAAAATTTAAATAGGTACTTAATGAAAGAAGATACTAAAATGCAGAATAAACTTACAAAAGGTGCTCAACTTCATTAAGACCAGGGACAAACAAAAACCATTGATATCACTACACACCCATCAAAATGGCTAAAATGCAAAAGAGAAAAAAAGCAAGTGCTGAAAAGGATGTGAAACAACTGGAACTTTCATATACGCTACTAGTGGGATTATAAGTTGGTACAACCATTTTGGAAAACCGTTTGGGAGTACCTACTAAACTGACTATAAGCAAACTAAAGCTGGTTTTAGGCAAATCCTACAACTGAACACTTCTAATCATATACCCAACAGAAATGCTACATTTGTTCACCAAAAGATATTTATAAGAATGTTCATAGCAGCATTATTCTTAGTAGACCCAAATTGGAAACAACCCAAATATCCAACAGCAGTAGAAAGGATAATTTGTGGTATATTCATGTAATGCAATACTACATAGTAATGAGAGTAAACACACTCAGCTACATGCAACAGAATGGATGAATCTCACAAAGACAGTGTTGACCAAATGAAGCCATACTTAAATATACACCGAATGATTTCAATTTTATAAAGTTCAAAAATAAGCTAAATAGAAATCAGGACAGTGGTTACTATAGGAGAAGGGTTAGAGGAATGGATAGTGACTGGAAATGCAGGCAGATGTTCCAAGATTCTGGTTTTATTTTTTGACTTGGGTGATTCTTAAAAAGTTGGGTTTACTTTGTGAAAATTAGTTATGGAATACACTTACGATTTGTGCACTTTATGTGTAATATATCAAATAAAAGTGTAGATGAGAAAGAAAAAGGAAAATATACTGGATTACAGATCTCAAAAGAAGTAATACTACAACAGATAAAACTTTTTAGCTTAAAAAAAAAAAACATTAAAAGGGACACAAATGAAGACCTGAAAAATTGGTGATATGTTTATGGATGACATAAAATTAAGATAACTATCCTCTCTGGAGTGCCTGTGTGGCTTAGTTGGTTGAGAGTCTGACTCTTGACCTCAGCTCAGATCTTGATATCAGGGTTGTGAGTTCAAGCCTCATGCTGGCTCCACACTGGGTGTGGAGCCTACTTATAAAAAAAAAAAGATAACTATCCTGTGTAATATATAAATTCAATGTAATCTCATCACAATTTTTTGAGGAATTCAGCTAATGTATTCTAAAATGCACACTAAGCCACAAAGGCACATATATAGCTAAGACAATTTTGAACAAACAAAAGCAGAGAGCAGTCCTTATCAGATATAACATACTACAAACAGTAATAAAAACAGTATGTTTCTGAAGCAGGAACAGACAGACAAATGGGATACTACAGAAATTGACCCAGTTATATATGTGAAGTTGAAAAAGAATGGATTATCTAATAAGTAATTGTTGGGAAGATGGGCTCTATAAGAATTTTTTTTTTAAGATTTTATTTATTTATTTGAGAGAGAGAGAGATCACAAGTAGGCAGAGAGGCAGGCAGAGAGAGAGAGGGGAAGCAGGCTCCCTGCTGAGCAGAGAGCCCGATGCGGGGCTCGATCCCAGGACCCTGAGATCATGACCTGAGCCAAAGGCAGAGGCTTTAACCCACTGAGCCATCCAGGTGCCCCTAATTGTAAGAATATTAAAAAAATTAAAATAGTAAGAATAATAAATAAGATTTTTACTTATAAACTCAAATAAAAAGGTGAACTCCACATAGTCGAAAAAACCTAAAAATAAATTGTAAGGCAAATAATAAAGTGTAGAAAAATGTCTTCATGAACTTCTAGTAGAAATGTTTGTCTAAAACAAGATTCAAAATACATAAACCATAAGGTGAAAAATTGATGGACTAAAAGAATTTTATTCAAGAAAGTATACCATAAACACAGTTCGTGGATGACAGATTTGGAAGAAGGTATTTGCAATGTCAAAAACAGACAAGGGACTAATAACTGCGATATACACAGAACTCTTGCAAAAAAAAAAAAGGCAAAAAATCCAATGATAAATTGGTTAAAGATTATAAATAAGCAATTCATAAAAGTAGAAACTCAATTAGCTAACAAGTATATGGAGAAATGCTCAACTTCAATTGGTAAATAGAGAAATATATATTTAAACAAAACAAAAACATGAAATACCATTTTATAGCCATCACATTGAAAATATTTTTAGGGGCGCCTGGGTGGCTCAGTAGTTAAGTGTCTGCCTTTGGCTTGGGTCATGATCCAGGGTCCTGCTCAGTGGGAAGCCTGCTTCTCCCTCTCCCACTCCCCCTGCTTGTATTCCCTCTCTCGCTGTGTCTCTCTCTGTCAAATAAATAAATCTTTAAAATATATATTTAAACATCAGAAAATAGCAATTGCTGGTGAGGCTATGAGGTCAACAGGAATTCTTTTGTACTTCAGGAGTAGGGTAACTGTTATAGCCATTCTGGGAAATGATTTGGCAGTATTTAGTGAAACTAAGTATGTGTATGGTTTATGACCTAGTAGTCTACTCCTGAAAACATTTCTCAGAGAAACCCCTGCAAAAGTCCACAAGAGGATGAATGAAGACATTTATCATATCAACAGTAAAAATCATGAGAAACAAAAGTCATAAGAAACTACAGAAAAACCATAAGAAACATAAGAAACAAAGAAAAACATAAGAAACAAATCATAAAAATCATAAAAAATGGTCATCACTAGAAGACTGGTCTGTAAACATGATAGGTCCATACCATGGATTATGCTGCAATTAAAACAATCAATTACACATAAAACAACTACATGGAAAGATCTGACCATACTGGAATTAAAATTTAAATATTAATAAAAAAACAAGAATAAGATCTATAACACAATACTATCTTTTAATTAAAAAGCACAAATTTTAAAAGCATATACACAAAGCAACACTGTACAATTTGTAAAGACATATACAAATTTAAAAAGATACACTAAACACATCAGTGGGTGCCAGAGGGTGGGCCAGGTAGGGAGGGGGTGGGGGGAATCACTATGAAGGGGAAAGTAAGGAAAATAAATAAAACAAGAGAGGCCTTTGCACAGCCCATTGATATTTTACAATACATTTTCTTTAAAGATTTATTATTTATTTGAGAGAGAGAGAGAGAGCGAGCACACAAGCGGGAGTGAGGGGGAAAGAAGGGGCAGAGGGAGAGGAAAAAGCAGGCTCCCTGCTGAGCAGAGAGCCCTGCACGGGGCTCCGGGATTATGACCTGAACTGAAGGCAGACACTTAACTGACTGAGCCACCCAGGAGCCCTGATATATTACTATAAATTGATCAGAAATTTTGAGTGACTCAGGGACGCCTGGGTGGCTCAGTCGGTTAAGCATCTGCCTTTGGCTCAGGTCATGATCCCAGGGTCCTGGGATCAAGTCCCACATTGGGCTCCTTGCTCAGCAGGGAGCCTGCTTCTCCCTCTGCTTGTGCTCTCTGACAAATAAATAAATAAAATCTTAAAAAAAAAAAAAATTTGAGTGACTCAACTCCCTGTACTTGAGGTCTCCCTTAAAAAAACTTAAATGATGAAGAAACCAAGTTACAACGTTATAAATGAACCTACAAGTGACAGAAGTGCTCAGTCTACTGATAACTCAAACCTTCATTATATCTAAATAGAAACTTGATTTCATACAGATTTCATAGCTTCTCAACATCCATATACCTGAAAAGATAAGAGAATTTGTATATCATTCCATGTGAGTCCTTGTGATTCATTCAAGTTGTAGTTTAAGTTTCCTTTCAATCAATCCAAGAAGGATCAGCGTGACCAAGCAAAGCAGATTCCAAAGGCAGGAAGCAGAAGCAATATGACGCTATGGAAGTACCTTTCTGATCAGTCCCTTCTGCTGTTGTAGGGCCTTGGGGCAACCCTTCAATGTAGGTGGTTGGCAATAGGTCAGCTGAGATAGGTTGACCTTGTAGCTTTTGTAGTCTCTCTTGTACAGCACTGGTCAGGTCTATATAAGCCTCATCAATGCTGGCACGTTCAATCACAGCAAAACGAGACATCACCCCCATTACTTCCACACTGGCTTCCCGGTACCTAAAAAGGATTATCATATGTGTAGGCAATAAATGAAGGCAACATTGAGATTGTCAGCCCCCATCCCCTCTATCTCATAATGGAATCATATATATAACCAGTGTAAGGTCTCCTTAAAGGAAGGAATGGTTTGGCAGAGATGAGACAGTAACCCAAATGAAGGGGTCAATGAACAGGCAGATGGATGGTCAATAACAGAAGCAAAGAAAAAGAAGCAGCATGGAGGCAAACACGTTTACTGACTCTAGCACTATGAAGGTGGAAAGCATCCAGACCATAAACATGTTTTTGTGGATCTCTCCAAAGAGGAAAGAAATGCTTCAAACTTGCTCAACTACATTTTACTAAGATCGCCTATTCTTTTTTTTTTATTTTCATATATCCATTATGTATTTTCTGCTTCTACTTTTGTCTTCAAACAAGACATAACTTATAGGAAACACTGTCTTGATTCGTGAACCCAAGAATCTGGTCTTTCTCAAGGCAGTATTTCTCACTATAAATTAACAAAGTGACATATGGATTTTATACTTCAGTCAACAGTGAGTTGGAACAACATGTGGGCTGGTTCTTAACTACACACACACACACACACACCCCCAACCAACCAACCAACCAAGTCCAATCACTTCTGGGTATACTAACATTCAAATAATCAAATTGAAGATAAATGCCTAGAATGTGGTGACAGCCTTCTCCAGGGGATACCAATTTCACCATATATCTTTTTTTTTTTAAGATTTTATTTATTTATTTGACAGAGAGAGAGACACACACAGCGAGAGAGGGAACAGAAGCAAGGGAAGTGGGGGAGGGAGAAGCAGGCTTCCCACTGAGCAGGGAGCCCGATGAGGCTTGATCCCTCTGGGATCATGACCTGAGCCGAAGGCATAATGACTGAGCCACCCAGGTGCCCCCACCATATACCTTCTATTTAAACCATAACAAGCAGCTCTTCTGGCTGTAGATGGCTAGTTTCCTATGGCAATATATGCATATTTTCTTTGCTTTGAGCCTGCTATGGAATTTAAAGTAAGTTCTTTGTTCCTGATAGATCTATCATAAAAATGGAAATATTTGCACCATTTTACAAAGACATCTATAAAAACTAGTATAATTATTGTTCTAAAACATCCTCAAAAGATTTAGAGAAATATTTAGCTTTTTTTCTTTTAATCATTATTTGTGCTGGAAAGAGCATAGTCAGACCTCAAAGAAAAAAAAAAAAGAGTGCTAGTGTGTGCAAGAGCATGAGAACATGATACCATACACACACACACACACACACACACACACACACACAGAGTGAGGAAAGAACACCTCATTGCAGTAGTTGGTGTTCCTTCATAGCCTCTTGGGCAAATTACTCCAAAGCATCTTAAGAATATTTGATAAAATTTATCTGTATGGATTTCTGCAAATCATATTTTATAACTTGGTATCACAAGTTAATTATTAAAACAATAATTTTAAATTGCCAGGTTTTTTTTTTTTTTTAATTTAATTTTATTTTTTCAGTGTTAAATTGCCAGGTCTTAATAACTCTGGTCTATACGCTAATTCCTATACGCTAACAAACTGGCTTTGTTCATTATTTGATGAAATTTTTTTTTTTTTAAGATTTTATTTATTTGTCAGAGAAGCAGACAGTGGGGGACAGAACACAAGCAGAGGGAGTGGCAAGCAGAGGGAGAAGCAGGTTTTCTGCCAAGCAAGGAGCCCAGTGTGGGACTTGATCCCAGAGCCCTGGGATCATGACCTGAGTTGAAGGCAGATGCTTAACCAATTGAGCACCCAGGTGTCCCTATTTGATGAAGATTTTAAGAGTAAAATAAATGATCCAGTTTAAAGCATGCAACTTTTCAAAATCACACTCGGAAGTCAACTATATTTCTGGGAAGTTACATTGTCTTTACCAGCATAAAAGTCTATTCAGTGCAGTGTAGCCTATGTCCATTAGCTGAATTAATATGACTTTAGGGTTAAGATATTAATCTTCGGTCAAATCTGTCTTCTCTTCTGGCAATAACTCCAGGGTGAAGTTGGTTATGGCACACTGCCATTAGACTTGTAATTCATTGGTGAATTCAGGAATGTCTTAAGTCAAATCATGATTGCTACACACCACACTACATGGTAGAGTAAACTGTGAGAATGTGGCTACTGAAATCTAAAAAAACCCCTGACTCCTCAGCCTTCTATTTCCTAGCTGTGTGAACTTGTATTATTTAACCTCTCTAAACTTGTTTCTTTATGGAGGTAGGGAGATGGGTAATTCTAGAATCTATCTTATAATAATATGAGATTTAAGAGATCTTGCCTATGGAGAGTTTAACACAGGCTGGCATAGGACAAACGCTCAATATATACTATCTATTAGGATTATTATAATGGTTGGAGCTTGTACTTACCTCTAACTTGGCTATGCCCATATAGACTAATGTTCTAAAATCTGGGGAGTGACAGCTCACTTCAAACGCAGAGGTAATCTCCTTTGAGATTGTTCAGTTCTAGCAAGTAATTCTAGATACTGCACTATAATGTCAGTTTGACTCATCCTTCTCTGGAAAAACTTAGTTTCGGTCAATTTAATTACTTCAAATATTTCAGACTTTTGGACTAAGAACATGGAAACGGGTATTAAGTTTTAACTATAACACCAAATTTAAACAATTAAGGAACTGAAAGGGTGTTAAAGGCAGCAATTGTTATAGGCTGTAATGACTGCACTGTTCCTAAAACATAGTATCAAAATGTATTTTCATTTCAGAGAGAAAAGCTGGCTGTCCAAAGGAACTCTGTCAGGTGTTAATTATACAACACGAATTCAAAACATCAGTTCCTCGCCTCATAAAATATTATTCCCAATTCCTCCATTCCCCTAAACAATTTTTTCTTCTTACTTGGTGAGGTCAGCTTTCCCACGGGACTCATGAACTTGTGCCAACAGAAGATCGGGACATAACTTCTTAGCATCATCTGCCCACATGCTTCTAGTGACCCCAAATGCACGAGCTTCATAACTCACTGCAACTATTCTAAGGTTAGAAAAAAAAAGACAAACAGAAAAATATTATGTGATCGCAAACAAAAATAACTAAAATTTAACTGAATGCGCTATAAACGTGATAGCAGAAACTTTTTGGTCACAGATGCCACTATTCCATCCCAAACATAGCAGTTCAGAAATCTCAAAAACAGGACCTAACATACTGTCATGTATTCTTATAGAATAAAATAGTTGACAGTTAAAATAACTATGATACATACCCACCACCCTTCCATGATTTGTACTGTACCACTGCACAAGGTTTATTTCTCAAATGAGGATTCTGCCGCTGTTCCACTTGAACAAAAAAACAGTCCATGTCCACTAGGGCAACTACCCGGTCCTGTCCAGTAGCCATTTTTCTGTAAGACAGTATTTTATGGTCAGAAAAGATACCCAAGGAAAACTGTTATTTCTGTTCTTCCATTGTTAGCAAGAGCATGGATACTAACAAGAATGAAACAGGCATTTTAATATACTGCTGGTAGGAGAATAATAAATAAATTGGTACAATTTTAGGAAGGTAGTAAAGCTTAATCATCATGTCTCCTTAGTCTTCTACAATCTGTGACAGTTCCTCAGTCTTCCCTTACTTTTCATGACCTTGGTACTTTTGAAGAGAACTAGTCCTTTACTTTGAGAATGTCTCTCCATTTAGGCTTCTCCAATGTTTTCTCTTGATTAGATTAAGGCTACACATTTTTGGCAAGAATATTAGGGAAGTGATGTACTCTTCTTAGTGTATCATATTGAGATACATGATATTAAAAGGTGTTATTACTCGTGGTACTAACCATGATCATTTAGTTGTGATAATGTTCGCCAGGTTTCTCACGGTAAAGTTACTATTTTTAGTTTTGTAATTGTTATCTTAGGGGAGATACTTTGAGATTATATGATGATCCTGGTTTTCCTCAAACTTTCAACTATTAAGCACCTATCAGTGGGTCTTGCCTGTAATACCTCACAGTGTTCTAATGGTGATTTTCTATCCATTTATGTAAACTTTTGAAGGCAAAAGAAAATACTACATACTATTCACACATAAGCATATATAAAGGTATGGATCATAGATCGGAAGATCAAACCTTATATACTTGATAGTGGATACAGAATAATGTTGTCATTTAGCATTATCAGGAATCTAGAAGAAGGAATGTAAACTAAAGCAATGGCTCCCAACTTTGCTGCAGATTAGAATCATTTTTTTTTAAAGTAAGTGCTATGCCCAATGTGGGGCTTGAACTTACAACCCCAAGATCAAGTTGCATGCTCTACGAATTGAGCCAGCCAGATGCCCCCCAACCTAAGAACATTTAAATAATATTGATATCTGGCATCTACCACCAGACATCCTAACTTAATTGGTATGGGTGTGTTTGTGCCATCTTAACCTATTGATAATAATGCTATCAGCTAGAAATGGCTGGGGGCACTTACGGGGCTCCAGTGAGCTTCCCACGGACATCTCCCCTTTCCAAAGGAAAAGATACAACTGACTGACCCGTATTGTTCTTATTGTGATTGCAAGATCCCCTTCAGCAATATCTATCAGGAAACTGAAAAAATAAAAGTAATTTATTACTTATAGGACTGATCTTAAGGTATCAGAAAAGTTTGAGAGGTTATTTTTTAGGTCTGAGAATGCTCGAAAACTTTCATATAAACAAATGGTAACTGCTTTTTTGCTTTACACCATTTTGCCTTATGAAAGGTTTCACAGGAATGCTCTACTTTCATGGGGTGCCTCAGTTGGTTAAGCATCTGCCTCAGGTCATGATCCCAGGGTCCTGGGATAGAGCCCCAAATGGGGCTCCCTGCTCAGCGGGGAGCCTGCTTCTCCCTCTCCTCCCGGCTTGTGCTCTCTTTTGCTATCTCTGTCTCTTTCACTCTCTCTCAAATAAATAAATAAAATAAAATCTTTAACTATATTATTAATCTTAATTCCAATTATCATTTTAAAATGTTATGTGTCACATGGGATGCCATGGCTTAGGTGGTTAAGCATCTGACTCTTAGTTTCAGCTCAGGTCATGATCTCAGGGCTGTGAGATTGGCTCCATATTGGACTCCCCTCTGAGCATGGAGTCTGCTTGGGATTCTCTCTCCCCCCCTCTATGTATCACAGAAATACCAAATTTCCTTGTTGACTGCATTATAAGGAACTCTCAGGATATCTTTAACTATGGACGTTTTTGTGTTTTTTTTAGATTTTTATTTATTTATTTGACAGAGAAAGATCACAAGTAGGCAGAGAGGCAGGCAGAGTGAGGGGGGAAAGCAGGCTCCCTGCCGAGCAGATAGCCTGATGCGGGGCTCGATCCCAGGACCCTGAGATCATGAACCGAGCCGAAGGCAGAGGCTTTAACCCACTGAGCCACTCAGGCACCCCAACTATGGACATTTTTAAGTTTTTTGTCATTTACAGTTGTTTGCAAATGTGTTTCATCTCCAGAAATTCATGGAAAGGACACTGACAAGTACTCTAGAATACAGGTTTCTGGTAACTTTTAGATCATACCACTGAACTGGGTAAGAACTGATGGAACACTAATAAAGAAACTGATGGTTTCACAAAACTGTTAACAAAAAAGTCAATGAGAATTCCATGGGACTGAATGAACTGATGAGGATGATTATAATTTTTATGACTTTTTGTATGAAACATTGTTGGTTCTTTAATGTTCTGTTTTTTCCAGGTTTGAGAAACCTCTTTTCTTTCTTTTTTTTTTTTTTTTAAGATTTTATTTATTTATTTGACAGAGAAAGAGATCACAAGTAGGCAGAGAGGCAGGCAGAGGGAGAGGGGGAAGCAGGCTCCCTGCTGAGCAGAGAGCCCGATGCAATGCGGGGCTAGATCCCAGGACCCTGAGGTCATGACCTGAGCCGAAGGCAAAGGCTTAAACCACTGAGCCACCCAGGCACCCCAAGAAACCTTTTTTCTTAAGCTATCTCTGACTTATAGCAATTTGGTAAGGTATACTTTTGAGAACACAGATGAAACAATTACTTTTTCTCCCTATCTGATCCCTCCAGAACTAGAAAACTGTTTGAGTGAATATTCTTATTTACATAGCAATATAATTATCTGCAGAAATTCAATAAGGATCTGTTCTTCTTATAACAGGACACAAATGAAAACATTGGTTATATAACCCAGACTTTTACTGGAATGTCATATTTGAGAAAGACATACATAGATATAGTAGTTAAGGAACCAAGGTTGACTTTTTTTTTTTTAAGATTTTATTTATTTATTTGACAGAGAGAGATCACAAGTAGGCAGAGAGGCAGGCAGAGAGAGAGGAGGAAGCAGGCTCCCCGCTGAGCAGAGAGCCCGATGCGGGGCTCGATCCCAGGACCCTGAGGTCATGACCTGAGCCGAAGGCAGAGGCTTTAACCCACTGAGCCACTCAGGCGCCCCATCCAAGGTTGACTTTAAGGAGCCCATAAAGCTCCTTGAAAAATCAGCCTGGTACCTTGCTTACAGAGTTCCCAGTAGCCTTCCTAAGGAAGGTTACTTCCTGGGAAGCCCAGGAACCTCAGGGTATTTTAGGAACTTCAAGAAGAGAGGAATTCGCCCAAATTTCTAGGTATTACCGGCAAGATCTACTGGCAGGTTTCTGGCTTGGCTTCCTAGCCTTCAGAGGCTTTTAGAAGTTCAATCTGAGATTCCTTATGAAAAGTTCCAGCAAAGCAGACTTAAAAGTCTATATGGTCAATTCTTGCTGCAATTATGTAAATTCTTGCTGCAATCATATAAATATTCAGCCACACTTAATGAGATTAGACTTATTTTACAAACAAATTAGGCTTACTTCAACTATCTCTGATAGAAATGGCAGTGATTGTGAGACAAAGAATGTTTCAGTATTACAGCTTTGTGGATATCAGATTTATTGCTGTTATTTGTCTCTGAGGTTTTGTTTTCTACCTCTAAACTGGACTGGATCCTGAATTCTTCTAGTTTCCTCCAATACTTGGCTACAACTCTCCAAACTAACATTTCCAAGTGTTATCCTACCCTTCTGACTTGGAAAGACTGAGAACTAAAATTACCCTTTCCCAAAGCCATGCAAGCTGAGGTGGGACTTAATAAACTTAAGAGACATCATCACAATAGTTCATATATAGACAATTTTTGTGCCTGTTACTGTGTGGGCCACTCAGAAAAGATCACCAGAGACATTCAAACTGCAAACCAGGAAAATCTAAGATTGCCAGTGTCTGCCTTCACTCCATCTGAAGATGCTTTGAGCCTGACATCTAGAAATCTTCCCAACTGGCTGCCTTCAGAACTCAGAAACTGCAATTATAATCTCCTCCAAACATTAACCTTTGTTTTTATTTCTTTTGTTTCCATAGAAATACCTCTTATTAAATGCTTGAAGCAAATACTTCTACGATGTAGGCCTGTTAAAAGAGAGAGAGCAAGCCCAAAATGGAGTCACTTATACTAAGCGCATATCACCAGACCAAGACTGTACCTAATTTTAGTTTTAGCCTCTCCCAGCATGTAATCTTAACCTGCCAGTCTGGAATTTCCTGATCAGCACTAGTGCCCTGCCTTCCCCCAAAAGAAGGTGGCCTTGCTTGAAACCATCCACTCTTTGGCAGTAACTTTCTTGTCATGCCCCCTTCTGCCTATAAAAGTCTTTCATTTTGCACAACTCTTAGGAGTTTCTTTTTGTTAGATGGGATGCTGCCCAATTCATAACCTTTGAATAAAGCCAGTAAGATCTTTAAATTTACTCAGTTTTTTTTTTTTAAACAGGCTTAACTTGGGGAACCCACCCGCATGACCACCTTCTGAAATGAGACACAACCCCTTAATTATTCTCAGGACTAAGAAACTGGTTCCATCGAATATGAAACAATCTAGCTATCAGGACAGGCTCAAACCTACTTATACTATATGGCTGAAGATGTTAAAGCATTTCACAATATTACCCAAATCCTTGAACAGATTTCCAGGCCTAGCCAAATAGTCGGGATCACTGACCTATTTTCATAGCTGGACCCTTTCAAGTTTGGGACAATAGCTAGAGACTGCATTTCAAACTATGGCCTGTATAATTATTTAACCCTGACTTTAACATACCAGCTATCCAGGGAGTTAATGTCCTCATCACTGACCCTGGCATCACAGGATAGATTGTCGTGTAAACCCTGACAGTTGTTCTCCCCCACCCCTTTTTCATAAGGGAGATGCCTGATTTAAGCTTGGATTGGTGAGGCATCCATTTCAAAGATGACGATCTTGAATAAACACACAGCCAGCCAAATGACTAGATAAAGTGCCAGGCCACCCCCCTCAACTGAGACTCCTTTGTTTTAGAATTCTTGGTTGATTTCAATAACTGGCCATTTTTGGGTGCTTGGGTTTTTTGTTTTCCTTTTCCTCTCTTCCTGTACTTTAAGTCCCCACTTTTTTCTTTTTTTAAGATTTTATTTGATTGAGAAAGAGGACAAACGGGGGCGGGGGAGGGAGACGCAGACTCCCCACTGATCAGGGAGCCCCCCCCCCCCCCCAGTGGGGCTCGATCCCAGGATCCCGAGATCATGACCTGAGTCAAAGGCAGACACTTAACCAACTGAGCCACCCAGGTACCCCTCCTGCTCTTATTTTTTAAGTTCACCCATGAAACTCTTGATTGCCACCCTCAATCCCAGGAAAAGCGGAACCCCAGGCCTGTGCTAGCTTGCTCTCTCTCTACCTGTAACCTTGCCCAGTGCCCAACTGGTGTGTTTTGTGAGCTCCAGGTCTTGTAAGGAATAAACTTTTTTTTTCTTTCAAAGTTTTCTGAGGGTCACTGCTAAAGAGTGTCCTGCAATCATGCTAAGAACCATAAGAACACTAGTTTGGAAAGAGGAGATGTCTGTGGGAAGCTCACTGGAGCCTAGGTGAGTGCCCCCAAACATTTCTAAACATAGCATTATCATTGCTAGGCTGAGATAGCACAAAACACACCCATACCAATTAAATTAGGATGTCTGGTGGAAGAAGCCAAATATCAATGTTACTTAAATGTTATTTAAATTTATTATTTTAAGCATTATTATTAACAGAGAAAGATAGCACAACACAGTGTGTGACCTGGGCATTGTGATTTTTAAAAGCTCTCCAGGCAGTTCTAATATGTAGCAGAGATTGGTAACAACTGACCTAAAGTAAATAAGATACTTATGGAAACACCAGTAATTCATGATTTAAATATGAGAAACATAGGTTATACAGTTGAGTAAGCACTGGACTGTATTTAAAAAAAAGCGTCAACAATTAACATTCACCTTGAAAAAAAATGGCATGCAACTAACAATGACAGAAGATTAGTGGGAAAAAAAAAAATGAATTAAAAAATCTGAGTAATCAAGGCATTAATTCCTTATAAATTCCACTCACTGAAAACTGGAAGAATGTATAACTTTAAATATTTATAAGTTAAAACCAATCGCTTCTCGGCCTTTTGGCTAAGATCAAGTGTAAGTTAAAACCATCACATGTCAGAAATCATCTTACTTGAAAGGAAGTGGTTTTTGTGTTGCACTGGAACAGATAATGCCAGAATAAAAATAGTAAACACATTTTCACACACACACACATACACACACACCAGGGAAGTATCATGCTAGATACAAATAGGAGAATGGTTAGAATAGGAAGCAGTGATTTAAGTCCAGCAAACATTTTACTGAGTAAACAAACACAAAACCCAATATGCAAACTTCAACAGATAATGAAACTGCTGAAGTGTTCAATTTATATATTCTGCTGGAGAAGCAAGAGCTTTTTAAAGATGGAAAAATGAAACATACTCGCTGCCAAAACCCCCCTTTCCGAATAAGGATGACACTGTTTTGAAGTCTTATATGTAGCACTTCAAATGATCCAAACTGCACAAGCCTTCAATAATTGCAATTACTCATCTTCAAATATCTCGACTTATCACCGTCTGTCCAAAATAAGTTTGGTGCCGTTCAGGCGATAACACATCTAAAGAAAATAAGCATAAGTGAAGAGGGAGGTTTAAGAGCTAGCGAAAATGCCATTTTCCCACAAGAAAATTCCTCTCAGGGGACCATACCGAGCCCTACGTCTGAGCATGCATTTCTGTTTCACCGAATTTCGGTCCAACGTCACCACCAGCCACTGCTATAGCATAAAACCAACAGCCAAGACAACATGAAAAGTCTGAAAACAGCGATACCAAACGGTTCTAAATTCTCTTACCAGTGTGGCAAGCACCTGGAAAAACCGCCAAGTACGGACGCCAAAGAGGCCAGGCTCGCTGTCCACTGGAAGAAGATGAAGGGGTCCTGAATATCTGCCCCCCTTCCGGGAGAGGACCAGTCGGCTTCGAGAGATTTATTCCCCGTGACGACGGAGAAACGGACCACAAGTCACAGTAGACCTTTGACGGGGGAGTCCCCCGTACTGCCCAGCGGGCCTACTCAAGGTTTGCGCTCTCAACATCCAGCCCTCGGAACGGAGATCAGACAGCGCGCGCGCAGCAAAAAAGCCGTTGACGCGCCTGCGCACTGCTGCCCTTCCGTCCTCCGCTCCGCCCACCAAGAAGCAACCGTCACACCGGAGCCGCCACTTCCGCGTGCGCGTGCGCAGTGGCAAGTCGGGCGCGTGCGCAACCCCTGCTCGTTCCAGGCTGGAGCTTCTGCAGCTCACGCGCCTCCTCCCGCTCCCCGCCCCCCAGCCCGCCGCGGCCCGGTACCAGCTTGTGGTCCCGCGAAGGGAGCGGTCGGTATCTCGTGCTCCCGGGACGGCCGTCGTCCGCGCTTGCGGCGCGTGGCACTAGCCATGGCGATGGATCAAGTGAACGCGTTGTGTGAGCAGCTGGTGAAAGCGGTGACGGTCATGATGGACCCCAGCTCCACCCAGCGCTACCGGCTGGAAGCCCTCAAGGTAGACTGGGTCTGGCGCCCCGGGCCTGCCCCAAGACCCTCCCGTAACCCCAGCGGTCCCCAGCCGCCCAAAGCCCTGCTGGTTTCCCGCCCACGCGGCCCTTGGACCTCCTACCCCAACCCCGGGGGTCCTTAGCCTTTCCCCTCCCCGCCCTCCGCGCCTCTTCTCACTCCGGGCTTTCTCTGCTAGCCGCGCCTGCCCTTCTCTCGGGACCCTCCGGTTCCTTGCTGCTTCTCATCTCATTACCACTTCCCACTGCCCTCTCCTTTCCTCACTTCTCTTCGGTCCGCACCACAGCCGGATGCTTCTATTTTATTACCCCGAGCCCCACATCCCCTAGCATTCCCGTGATGCACGTGCCCATCATGTCCCCAACACCAGCTAGCTGCATTCTTGACGGTCTCCCCTGCAGTCAACGTTTTCTTGCACCCTCCTGACCCGTCCTAGTCGAGTTCCAGCCCCCTAGTGCTACTTTATTTACATTCTTAGACCCCTCACTAATCCTCTTCTGTGTCTTGGGTTATTTCTGGGCTAATTCTCACACACCTTCCTCCCATGTTCTTTTACTGTGTTCTATTCTCAGGCTATTTTGCGCAAAGATGAACTTCTGCCACTTACTTTGCATTTTAACAAGGGCACTTTGGTTTCCTGAAAGTAGTCTTCTTGAGTCCGGATGCTCAGCTGCTGGGACTGACTTATGTGTTGCAGTTTGGGAATGCTAATACAAATTGGGATGCTAATAAAATGTGAACTTATTACACATCAAACTATTTGTGTGGGATGTGAGAGATATCATTAGGAAAAACACCTGTGCATATATTTTTTTAAAGTTTTTCTTAATTTCAGTTAAGTTCTGTGTATGTTTTAAATGATGTAACTTTATAGAGTGAACATCATTTGGAAAAAACTTTACTTTTAAAAACAGATGTCTGCCACAGGATTTGGAATGAGAAACAGTTGGGTTCAATTAGTTTATTTTTTACTGTGAAATATTAAAAATATGCACAAAGTAAAGAGTTATAAAGGAGTTATAAAGATTTTGCCACATTTGCTTTATTTCTTCCCCCCACCTAACTTTTTTTTAAAGCAAATCCTAGAAATTGTCATTTCATCCTTATATACTTCAGGGGTATATCTCTAGCAAATAATTTTTTGCTTATTTAGGTCAGACTTGTTTTTTCAACATTATTTGGCCATAGCATGGAAAATATAACTATCAAAGCGAAAGGAATGTTTATCAGTTCTTTACTCATATACTGTTGATCTAGATTTTGCAGTTTAAAAATACAGCTCAAGTTGGAGTTTCTTAAGATGAAGTTTAAAAAAAAATTTTTTTAATCCCCACTCTCTCTTGCTTCCTAAGGGAAATACTAACTTTTTTTTTGTTTCAGTTTTGTGAGGAGTTTAAAGAAAAGTGCCCTATCTGTGTCCCCTGTGGCTTGAGGTTGGCTGAGAAAACCCAAATTGCCATCGTCAGACATTTCGGCCTCCAAATCCTGGAACACGTTGTCAAGTAAGGAGCTTTTGGACAGTAACACTGAAGTCTGTGAGAGAGCAAATCTTTATTTCTTATATAACTCATAGAGATAATCTTTAGGTGAACAGAAAAGAATAATTGCCAAAAAGAAAGGAATGATCCTCAAGAGATTATCACAGCCTCAAGAGCTCTCTTATTCAAGACTTAACCTTCCTCTTCTTCAGTTTCTTCAGCTATGTAAAATACATGGTATATTCTACAAATAATTAGTTGATAGTGGTTCAATCAGTATTTATTAAGTAATCAGTATTTATTGAGATCCTACTATATGCCATGAGATCTCAAAGTCTTTTTAGAATAATACAGTGTATAGGTCATTAAATCTCTGATTAGGCATTGTGCTTTTAATTTTTTTTTAGTTTTAGTGTATTCTTTCTCTGAATGGCAAATCCGAAGCAGGATTATATGAGAAAAACTGAAAACCCTTCCTAACTTGAGTCTCCTACCCCCAGCGTCTGTCAGAGGGATCAGCTTTTAAGACTTAGCCATAGTTTTTGTGGGATTGTGTTATTCATAAGCCAGCACAAAAAAAAGAAGAGTTAATAGTATCACCATTGTTATTTTCTGAAAAGCAACTACATTTGTTGCAGTTGTCCCAGGTATGTATTTGCTTTTGGCCTATCAGTAAAATCAAGGGGAAAAGCTAATCTGTGCACAAATCCTATGTGAATTTCAATTAGTGGACGACTTCCTATATAGAACTTTTTCCCAAGAATTTTTCTGTTGTCAGCATTTTAGTTGAATATAGAGTGTTCTTGTTCATTCTTTGAAGGATACAAAATCAAAAGTATAATTTCTTGGTGAAATCACTAGCATAATATAACACAGAATCAAAGCTAGTCTCTTATGAAGACTTCTAATGTGGTTCTCTTGACCTTACACATTTTGGTGGCCAGGTTTCGGTGGAACAGCATGTCTCGATTGGAGAAGGTCTATCTGAAGAACAGTGTCATGGACCTGATTGCAAATGTAAGGAATGATTGGAAGACTTGTGTTTCAGAGGTAGTTTAGACTAAGGATGACTTCTTTAGCATTTATGTAAAAATTCACTAGTTCTACATAGGTCAAACAGCATGCTCAACAGGGATGAAAGATTTTCAGCAAATGAACAAGATTCTTAGATCTAAATTAGATTGCACTTTGCTGTTTGTTTCCTTTTATTCCAAACCGAATTACTGTATGATTTTAACAATACAAAATACGCAGGACGAATTAGTATCAGGAATTAGGACAGGACTTTGAACATGCTTAAAATCCACAGCCTTTTTTCTTCTTTTTTACAAACGGCATGAAAAGTTGAATTCCTACCTCTTCCTCTCCAAAGTTGAGTGCCTTTAATAGAAAAAAATTCCCTTGAAAATTATTAATCAACTTAGGATTTGTATTTTGCTAGTTCTTGGGAAACTTGATAAAAATCCTAATTCATTACTTTCGCTATCAAACTCCAGAAGGACAAAGTCCCAGGAATAGTTTGTGTCTTATAATGCTAGAACTATTGGTAAAATATTTCGTTGCTTCTCCTGTCTCATTTTATCAGCTTCATATTGTCCTCCTTATTTCTGTACTCTTCAACTTTGGCGTTCTTACAAAATGAAACCGTATGAGAGTCTCTTCAGTTTGTAAAGGAAAACAATGATGTCTTCCTTGCTCTGTGCAATAGTCACTTTATTAGCTGATGCAACTCTTACTTCGTTTTAAGTGAGGAAAATGGTTAGAATGCAGGACAAGTGACTCAGACTTGGGGAGCAGGTTTGTTTACTCTGTTTAGTTTAAAAGCAAGCCTGCTGTGGAGTTCTGTACACTTTCACAGTGTGGGGTTTTTGGGTTTTTTTAGGTTTTTTAAATTCAGTCTTGCAAACCCTTACTATCTCTTATTCTTTTTCAGGGAACACTGGATATATTGGAAGAGGAGAACCATATTAAAGATGTCTTGTCTCGAATTGTAGTAGAAATGATCAAGCGGGAGTGGCCACAGCACTGGCCTGATATGCTAATAGAACTGGACACCCTTTCCAAACAGGGGGTATGGAATATAACTATATCAGTTCAGTTTATTTTGGGGGGCTGTTCTAGAGTTTGTTTTGTCAACAGAAAAGAACTTTTGGGCATACCTATGGTGAAAAGAGGCTTCTGTTTAATTAGCTCATTTCTATTGATACAGGAAACACAGACCGAATTAGTGATGTTTATCCTTCTACGTCTGGCAGAGGATGTAGTGACCTTTCAGACACTACCCCCTCAAAGAAGAAGGGATATCCAGCAGACATTAACCCAGAACATGGAAAAGATCTTCAGTTTTCTACTTAACACGCTTCAAGAAAATGTAAACAAGTACCGACAAGTGGTAAGGGCTACCCCACCTCCCAAAAGTTCTATTTTCTATTATGAGTGGTTTTGTTGTTTGTTTTTTAAAGTTAAAATAATCTATCAGCAAGGCATTAGGGTGTCTAGTTCTGCAAAAGAAAACCATTTTATAAGCAAAAGAGAAATAGATGACAGGAAGAACTGGAACTAATTTTCCAAGAAACTCAAGTCAGTGAGTTCCCATGTTAAAAAAACAATCCTTTATAGTAAGAAAATTCTTAAAATAGTATAAAAGTGGTTAATTCTTAATATTTAAAGTATTTAAAGCCCAGATTTCTGGTAGGTCAGGATAGCATCCCTATTAAATTTTGCTGCCGTATTTAATCCTGGTCCCTTTGCAGGAAATTGCCAGGTTTTATTCATCCTAACTATATGATTCTTTGTACAGGTTTCCCCCACTACCTGAAAGAAGAGCGTTCCTTTGAAAGCTTTTGTAAGCCCAAGTGGCATAGAATGAAGAAGAAATTACTGTTAATTATATGGAGTAATTTTTGAGCATTCCCATACCCAAAAAATAACCTCTCCTTAGCTTTTCCGACACCTTAGGGACACATCTTGCTAACAGATAAACGAAATAAATCAAGATAAAGCACAAATGCTCACAGACACAGTTCACAGCTATGGCTGCTTGGTGCTGAGATGCTGAGTGTGGTTCCTGGAAAAGGAACTTAGTGGTGCCTCTGTAAGGTCTAAGGTCTTGCTGTGAAACAAGCACTGAAAGGTATTTTTGCTTTTTGCCTTTCTTTAAAGTAAAAGCAGAAAATCCCCTTCAGATTTCTTTCAGTTAGAGAAAACAGATACTAATGTGGGTCTTGGGAAAAATCAAAGTTTCATAACAGGAGCTTACAAAAAGTGGGAAATACCTGTATTTTATTCTTCCTGGCAAAAGTATTCTACAGATCTGGCAGCCAGATACTGTGTTTCCACCCATTGTCATTTTTAACAGAGAGCCTTCAGAAGAAAGCCATGTGAAAGTTTATCTAGTACAGTGGTTCTCAGCGAGGGACAGTTTTGCCCCACATGTTATCACAACTAGGAGGTTGCTGCTGGGATCTAGTGGGTAGAGGCCAGGCATACTGCTAAACATCCTGTAACACACAGAATTGTTCCTCCACAACAAAGAATTATCCAACCCAAATGCCAATAATATTAAAGTTGAAAAACCCTCATATAACCTGGGTGGCTCAGTTGGTTAAGCCATCCAGCTCTTGATTTCAGCTCAGGTCATGATCTCAGGGTCATGAGATTAAGCCCCGTGTTGGGCTCTGCACTGAGCTTGGAGCCTGCTTAAGAGTCTCTCTCTCTCTATCCCTCTGCCCCTCTTACCCCTACCCAAAAAAAAAAAAAAAAAAAACCCTGATCTAGAATTCTTACATGTGCTTATTTCACAAAATATGATTAATTAAAATTAGTTATTTTTTTACGCCCCTGGCAGTTTTTAGAGAAGTGCTAGATACTAACACAAATGATGGGAAGGTACTGTGAGCTGTTGGGGTGGGGAGGAACTCACATTAAGTGCCTAATATATGCCATATACTTGCTTCCACTTTATGTGTTATTTAATCTTCAAAACAACCCAGAGTCAGAAAGTATAGTCTCCATTTTATAGATGACGAAACCAAGGTCCAGAGAATAATTAATGAGGATCCCCAAGAAATGGTTGTGGTGGAATTCAAGTCCCATTCTTTATACTAAAATGACCTATTTTACCCCGAAATATCTCCCCAAGATTTTTCAAAAGAAAATGTCAGGAAAATCCTTGTACTTAAAAACTTAACGTGTATTGAGAGTGAAGGAGGGATTCTTTTCTTTCTCACCTAGGAGATTTAATCTGTAGGAGAAGGGGAACAAATTATGACTCCTCAGATGCCCTGGCAGTCTAGCCAACATGCCCAAGCAGAGCGATGAGTGACGATGGCCTGAGACATTAGAAACACGTCCACTGTGGAGTTTTTCTTTAGCCTCAGTTTCAGTTCCCTTCATCTGTTAAACCAGACTACCTCTTGTGTCCAAGACCAGAGCACACCGAGAGCTATCTTGTGTACCTGGAACAACTTCTTTTGCTTGAGAAGTTGCATCCCTTCTTCCATCCCTTCTCTCTTTCCATTTCAACTTCCTACTTCCTTCCCTTCACCCTCCCAGTTGGGGAGTAGGTTGATGGTAAACAGTGATAGGATGAGTAGGCACACTCTCCCTGTCCAGTGACCTGGGCTCTGCACTGGTCCAAGGGGACATGGAGGATCGAAGTGGGACCGAAAAATTGTTGGAGAGGAAAGACTGGACTTGGCTGTTGTCACTTGGATTCATTTTCCTTCTTGGGCAGCATCAGTAAATGCTGGTGTGAGAGGTTCTCTTCCTCTCTGCCCACTAACACCTCTGTTCCATCACTGACGATGACGGCTTAATACTTGTCCTTTATTAACCTATGTGTTTTTTTAAAAGTTGAGAAAAGGAATTATAGAACAAATCCTTTATAATGCTAATGGCAGCGACTTGTCAGGGACTTCCAAAGTTGTTATTCCTGCTTCTGTTCCCCTTCACCTGTCTTCAGGAATTACTCTTAATTTTAATTTTAGAAGTGTTTTTTGGAAAATATTAATTTTGTATATGTAAATGATAAGCATTTTATAACATTTATGGAATTCGAAGTATAAGGGTAGAAATCAGTTGTAATTGTGCTTTTACCGAATGGACATTATTTTTATCTATTTAGCATGTGATATTTGTGTGTGTCTGATTTTCTTGTAGTTAGGTCCATACATACATGATCATAAATTATATTCATTTAACTTTGTCTCGCGTTTTCCATTTATAACCATTTTAATATTCTTTTGCTAGTTATAACTTGTCTTTATTTGAATTTGAAAAAATGCTCATACTTTGTTTTGAATTATATTTCTTTGATCCCTAGCAGTGTGGAGCCTTATTTATTCATCTGTTGTATTTCTTTCTAAACAGTGTGCTTTGAAGCTGTCTTTGTGGACTTAATGTTGTAACAAATTTGTATAAGCTCTTTAGATACTAACTTTCTGTCATATTGCTAAAAGTAAAATAACCTGTTCTCCTTAGGGGAAATAGCAGCTAAATGTTCTTAGTGCAGTTGTATTCTTTTCCAAGGTTAAAAGTTGAGTCTGTATTTAAAATCATTATTAAAGGGACTTTTTTAAGTGGGTGGAAAGGTATTACATAGCCTTTGCTCATTAAAAACATTGGATCCTTATACTTCTTTTCTTTCAGAAGACAGATAATTCTCAGGAGTCAAAGGTAAGAGCTCTTGTGGAGTTGGAAGGAGACTTCTTTGAGGCGTTCAGGTACAGAGATGCATATACCTAGTGGAGGGTAACCTCAGCCTTGCTTTAGGTGATCACTGAGCAATGGTAGAAGGGAGTTAGTTACAATATTTCCTATTTATCAGAGGCGATGAAATGGCTACCTGTGCCAGTATGATCGTATTGACAGACATTGAGAATGCTGTGGTTTGAGAAGTGGTTGTGCATCAAAAGAAGACCTTTGAGTTCCCTGTCTGGCTGTCACATGAGTGCATCTTTTTTTTTAATCGTTTTCTTTTTAGACTTAGAGAATAGAAGGAGCTCAGGTATAACCACAGCCTCTTTGTTAGTGAGGACTCAACGATTGAGAGTTGTTTCTTTTCACCCAGGCCCAAGCAAACTGTCGAGTAGGAGTCGCGGCGCTGAATACTCTAGCAGGCTACATTGACTGGGTGTCCATGAGTCATATTACTGCCGAAAACTGTAAGCTCTTAGAGATACTCTGCCTGCTTCTCAATGAACAGGAACTTCAGTTAGGAGCAGCTGAGTGTCTCCTCATTGCAGTCAGCAGAAAAGTAAGTTACCGCTTCAAATTGACTTTTATCCTCAGAGGCTCTGCGGGGTGGTGTGTATGTGTGTCTGAAGTGTATGTTGTGGCAGAAAGACATCGGAAAGTTTGGGATTTCTTTTTACCTGACACCGATTTAATTATCCTCCTCCAACCTCTTTGGACAGTAGTTTGCCAATATTCTAGGGATCCATTGGCAGCATATACAGAGATTTGTCGGGCTCCCTTATTCTCGAAACTGCTATGAATCTTGGCACTTCACACCGAGGAAACAAGATGAAAGTAATACTAAAATTTAAAACAGTGTTACATCAAAGAATCTTAGGTGGTGGCTGCACTGGCTTTATATTGGCCTGGGCGACCAAATGACTGGGACTCTTTTCTCCATAGGAATATTATCTTTAGATGTAATTTACTTTGTTCTCTTATCAACATTATTGCCCAACACATTTAAAAATAGAAGAATTAGAAATCCAGTTTTGGTTTTAAAGAATCGGCCTTTTTTCCAGTATTTAGTTAGCCCTGGGACTATGAGAAATTATGAAGTCAAGTATATTGACTATATTTATATAGGTATAGAAAATGTTAGTACTTGGAGGCTTTTAATAACAGAGTTTGTATTTCCTGTTTCCCTAAAATTGGTTCTAGGGCAAGTTGGAAGACCGGAAGCCCTTGATGGTCTTATTTGGGGATGTTGCCATGCATTATATACTCTCTGCTGCACAGTGAGTGTCTACTTTTCTGTGTGTTTTCTAATTTCTTTGTCATTTCTGTAGTTTATACCGATATATCTGAAGTTCCTATCTGAATGTTGGCAGTCAGTTGGCAGTATTTTTAATTTGAAAGTCAGGGAGTCTTAATTTTTAACCTTATTAAAGACCTTATGCTGGAAAGAAGTTGTGGCCGTTGACTCTATACCCAGTCACTTTGACAGTTTTCCCCATTCTTCCCAGATAGCTCATCACCTTGATACTGTTTGCTTCTGCTAATCCCCAAGCCTCCTAGTAGCGCTGGTGCCTAGGCCTGAGAATGCTCTGATCTTCTGGACCAGAGTCTGCCCCAGAGCCTGCCTTGACTGCAGAACTCCAGACGCTGCTCCTTCCTCTCCTGCTCAGAGTAATCAGTGCCTGAAGTCTGAGGCTCTTGGAAGCAGCAGGAACAGTTTGTTGGATGAGAAATGTATGCATGGGACCTGCAAACACATTGTGTCCTAAAATACTGGCTTTCACTTATTTTGATTTTTGATTGCTTTGGAAAATATTTGCACATCTCCTGATGCATGTTTCTTAACCAGGAAGGCAGGTAGAACTGTACTACAAAGACCGTTGAAGCTGTCACAGCATCTTTTTTTATTTATTTATTTATTTATTTTTTATTTTTAGATACTATTCTCTTAGTCCCAGGGACAAATGAAAAGATGAGATATACGTGTATTACTTAAAATCTCTTGCTGTCTGTTTCAACACAGCTTTTATGATGGCTTTCTCTTCTCTGGAGACTAGCTCTGTTTTTAAGGGATCCTTTTTAATTAAATTCATAACATGTCTTTTGGGTGGCCACTGTAGTTAACTGTTCCCCAGGCCCATTTTCTTAGTTTCATAGAAACTGCGACATTCACACTTAGGTGTCCCATCTCCGTTTGTGTTACTTACTGGTACTGCTAGTAAGTACCAGTACTTGCTAGTAAAGCAATGATTCGAACCCAGACAGTAAGACTCGAGAGCCTGCATTAGAAACCATAATACCATATTGTCCCTCAACATCACTAGAGCCCAGGTCTTGCTTACCCTGAGCCCCGTGCTTTATATATTGTACTCAGCTGCCTCGGGAACATGGCTGCCGTCTACACTAGTTATTATTAATTCTTACTAGTGCGAAGAGTCTTGCATCATTTCAGGTCAGGTTTTGCCACCAAATAAGTTATAAATTTTTTTTTTAAGGTTTTATTTATTTTTAGGAGAGAGAGCGTGCACGCGCCGTGTAGGGGGAGGGGCGGAGGGAGAAGCTGACTCCCCACTGAGCAGGGAGCCCAGTGTGGGACTTGATCCCAGGACCTAGAGATCATGACCTGAGCTGAAGGCAGACACTTAACTGACTGAGCCTCCCAGGCGCCCCTTTTTTAAAGAGTTACTGGATTCTAAAATAGTAGCTAAGGGATTACAGATCTGAACTAAATGCCTTTGAGAAGTGACACACAAAGTTATGTTTTTATTGTTGTTGTTGTTTTTTTTTTTTGACTTACCATTTTTAAGACCAATTTCAGGTTCACAACAAAATTCAGCGAAGGTACAGAGCTTTCCCATGCCCCTGCCTCCCACATGCATAGCTTCCCCCATTAGGAACATCCCCAACCAGAGTGGTACATTTATTACAATTGATGAACTTACACTGACACATTATAATCATCCAAAGTCCATAGTTTACTTCAGGGTTCACTCTTGGTGTTGTACATTCTATGAGTACATTTTCTGGGTTTCGACAAATGTGTAATAACATGTATCATTACAGTATCTTACAGAGTATTTTCACTGCCCAAAAAATCCTCTCAGCTCTGCCTGTTCATCTCTCCTCCGTCACCCCAACCTCTGGCAACAACTGATCTGATCTTTTTACTTTATCCATAATTTTGCCTTTTCCAGAACATCGTATAGTTGGAATCGCATAATATGTAACCTTTTCAGATTAACTTCTTTCAGTTGTTAATACACGTTTAGAGTTTTTCCATGTGTTTTCATGGCCTTGATAGCTCGTTCCTTGTTAACAGTGAATAATATCCCATTGTATGGATATTATACCTGTTAATTCGTAATTATACTAGTTTATTCATTCACCTACCAAAAGGCATCTTGGTTGCTTCCAAATTTTGCCAGTTATGAATAAAGCTGCAATAAGTATCTAGGTTTAACATGGTATAAACACGAAGGTCTTTGTGTAAACGTGTTTTCAACTGCTTTGGGTAAATACTAAGAAGCATGATTGCTGGATTATTTGTTAAGAGTATGCTTAGTTTTGTAAGAAACTCAAATTGTCTGCAAAGTAGCTGTACCATTTTGCATTCTCACCAGCAGTAAATGAGAGTTCCTGTTGTTCCACATCCTTGGCAGCATTTGGTGTTGTCAGTGGTCTGGATTTTGGCCATTCTAATAGGTGTGAGTGGTATCTTACTTGAATTTGCAATTTCCTGATGACATATGATGTGGAGCATCTTTTTATATGTTTATTTGTCATCTTTATATCTTTGGTGGTGTCTATTAAGCTCTTTGGTTTATGTTTTAATCAGGTTGTTTTCTTATTGAGTTTTAAGAGTTCCTTATGTATTTTGGATAGCAGTTCTTTTTTAGATGTGACTTTTGCAAATATTTTCTCTCAGTCTGTGGCTTGTCTTTTCTTTCTCTTGTTATAGCCCTTTCAATTTTGTCAGTGGTGTAAGGAATTGTTACATGTTTCCTATGCATCTCTACTTAAGTCCTCTCTAGGTATCAATGAATGCCTGTAAGTGTATGCATTGTTGTATGCAGTCATGCTCAGAGTTCACTTTTTTTTTTTTTAAAGGTTTTATCTATTTATTTGACAGAGAGAGAGAGAGATCGCAAGTAGGCAGAGAGGCAGGCAGAGAGAGAGGGGGAAGCAGGCTCCCCGCCGAGCAGAGAGCCTGATGCGGGGCTCGATCCCAGGACCCTGAGATCACGACTCAAGCTGAAGGCAGAGGCTTTAACCCACTGAACCACCCAGGCGCCCCCAGAGTTCACATTATTAACCCACAGTACTCAAGGACCATATAATGTGCAGAACTAAAGTGCTTCTTTGAGGGATAAGATTGCATTGAACCCTGTTCCTCATTGATCCTTCAGTGTTTGAGTTTTTTTGGTTTTTTAACTTTAATAATCAACAGAAATTTGAATGTTGAAGCACAGACCACATACAGCTCCATTTGGTGAGAATCTTTTTGGTTCTCTTGATGTGCAATTAATCGCAATTATTTTCTCATCTTACAGGACTGCTGATGGAGGAGGCTTGGTAGAAAAACACTATGTCTTCCTGAAGAGACTCTGTCAGGTGTTGTGTGCTCTGGGCAATCAGCTGTGTGCGTTACTGGTGAGCACTTACTTTCTGGAGAGTTTGAGGGCCATTTGAGCAGAGCATTTAGAAAGTTACGTTTGTGTAATGAGTGAAACATGCCATTAATTGTAGCCTTGTGGAGCATTGCCCTACAGGTTATTTCATACGATTTTATAGATAAAGTTATTGTAACAGGGTTTGAATGATGTGAATTTCTTTTAACAAGTCAGCTATTGATGTTAACAGGAGGCATCCACATCTGTTACTCCATAAAGTCAGCATTGCTATTCTTGTGGATTTGGGTACTTCTAGAACATCAGTTTGCTAGAGTCCTATGAGATCATGAAATACTATGCATTTGAATAAAGAACCCTTTTCCCAAATTTAAAGGACTGTGTTATTGATCGTAAAGGAAAACTTTAATGTGATTGACCTAGAAATACCTGTCTTTAGGGAAATATTTAATAACTCATCTTACAAGTTGAGAGATAGGACATTGGTACAGACATTTGCATCTGATATTATGCGTTCTTATGATGGTTTGGATGGTTAGAGAGGATAGAGCTTCAGACATGTGATGTATACCGTCAAGTGGTTATTTAATAGATTTGGTCACAGAGATGTGAATAGACTAGGTGTGAAGAAATAATACAGATTTTTTCTTTCTGTGATTTCTGAAATGAATGCTCTTTTTCATTTTAGTATTTGACTACAGAATGAGTTTTAATGATGATGATTAAGGAGGTAAAGCACCTTTCCTCTTTTTAGCCCTTGAATTGATGCCTTCCTTAGGTCACAAGGAAGTATAAAGTCCTTTCAAAACTGAAATTTGTGAGGATTTAAGTTCTGTACAGTTGACCCTTGAACAACACAGGTTTGAACTGCATGGGTCCACTTAGACACAGATATTTTTTTATATAAGTACATGCAGTTCTGTAAATGTATTTTCTCTGTCTTAGAATTTTCTTAATAACATTTTTTTTTTAGCTTCCTTTATTGTAAGGACACAGTATATAATACATATACAAAATACGTGTTAATCAGTTTATGTTATCAGTAAGGCCTCTGGTCTGTAGGAGGCTGTTAGTAGTTAAGTTTTGGGGGAATGAAAAGTTATATGTGGATTTTTGACCCTTAGCC
Organism: Potos flavus; assembly: GCA_028534135.1. Classification (NCBI taxonomy): domain Eukaryota; kingdom Metazoa; phylum Chordata; class Mammalia; order Carnivora; family Procyonidae; genus Potos; species Potos flavus. The sequence continues at coordinate 96,306,427 of CM052886.1, forward strand.
CCCGTGTTCAAGAGTCAGCTGTGTTTGTTACCCTACTCCTCCCACTATCCTCTTCCACCCCCCATCAACGTCACTGATGTAGTGGTCTTTTTGTCCCTCAGGGTGTGGATTCTGATGTAGAAACACCAGCAAACTTTGGAAAATACCTGGAATCTTTTCTTGCTTTCACAACCCATCCAAGTCAGGTAAACTTTATGTAGGCAGTGTCTGAAAATTTTAGTTAGGTAAACCAAAATTAATCACTATGGCTTGAAGTAATTAACAGCTCATGTATAAAATGTGAGTCTTAAGGCTCTAAGAAATAACTATGGTATGATTTCATTAAGAGAATTGTTGAATCTTCTTCCTGAACCAAGTGTTGCACCATCTAGGTCAGCAAGTTTTCCCCTCCAGTAATATTCTGCTGATGCTCAATCATATGTGAGGTGTGTCCCTGGTGGTTCGCTGCCAAAGGCATTTTAAATGCAAAAGTCTAATTGATTGTGCTATAAAATTAATTTCACACATTTAAGGCTTTACTTGTAATACCACCCTGAGATTCCCATATCCTTTTTCGCCGTTAAAGAAAGTGCTAGAGGGATGCCTGGCTGGCTTAGTCGGTAGAGCATGTGACTCCTGATCTCCAGGTTGTTCGAGCCCCACATGGGGCGTAGAGCTTGCGTAGAATAAAAAAGAAAAAAAGAAGTGGTAGAGCTCAGCTGAGACTCCAGGAATTGCACCTGACCCCACAGTCTGTCTTAACTAATATGTGATCTGTGATAGGCAGTCATTACAGATAGAGTACAATATGGACAGTTTTGAAGTATTATAGAGATTTTTTCCATAAAAAAATATTGTTGATAATTGTGGGGCTAGGTAATAATCTTGGTTATATAAAATCCAAATCCTTAAACTGAGGTTTTTCTTTTTTTTTCCCCACCCCCATTAGTTTCTGCGTTCTTCAACTCAAATGACTTGGGGGGCCCTTTTCCGGCATGAGATCCTGTCCCGTGACCCTTTGCTATTAGCAATAATACCAAAATATCTTCGTGCTTCTATGACTAACTTGGTCAAGGTAGGCAGTGGCAATCAAAATTTAAATGTGGAATGGGCATTCCTGGGTGGCTTAGTGGGTTAAGTGTCTTAATCATGATCATAGGATTGTGGAATCGAGCCCTGCATTGGGACTCAGCAGGGAGTCTGTTTGGGATTCTGTCTCTCCTTCTGCCCCTTTCCCTGCTTACTCGCTCATTCTCTCTCAAATAAATCTTAAAAAAAAAAAAAAAAAGGAATATAGGTGAATACACATAATAAGACTTAGATTGGCATTATTGAAAGCCCATTTTGGTCACCAAGATCCCATAGTTGGATATATTATTCTCTTATTCACCAAGAAGAAGGCAGTCCAAACTGGTTATTATATCTCCTTTTGCGTATTTTGGAGCACTTCTATACAAAGTATTGGACTAGGTGCTAGGAAGAAGTAGGACAAGAGCAGTGACCCATGACCATGCAGTGGGATAATGCTTTTTCCAGTTTAAAAGCAGACAGGGTGGAGCCAAGATTCCAAGATGAAGTCCTGTGTGATTATTTCTGAAGATCTAGTGAGGGTCTGAAGGTGAGTGAGAAGGGAAGACGGAAGGTGGAAGCAAATTGCTCACCACTTGGGTAGAAATGCTTGTGAATTCCCTGAGATCTGCTAAGGGCTCTTGCAGCTGACAGATGCTTAATCTTGATTTGTAAAAATCAGAGAGTAGGACCAATGTAAGGGTCCTCTTATTTCCTCAAGGAATACAACTAGCACATGACACCCTGTTCTCATTCTCATGGTCTTCAGGACTTTTTGAGTGAAACATGCAAAGTGCTATGCTTATTCCCAGGGTTCAGCATTGAAGGAGACAGATAGTTCTCAATTCTTTCTTTCTTATTGCGTGCTGTATTAGCACTTTGTTTTGGGACAGCTTTATACTCAGATACCCTAAACAAATTCCAGAATCTAATTCTCCTTGAGGAATCTGGAGGAGAGCATCAAATGGAGTGTTCTCTTTTCTACCACTCTCAGGATTATTGGAACTGAGAGAAAACTGTGGACTTGGAGTAGACCAGAAGTAGTTATTATAAAAGATCTTATGCAAACCCTTAACTCTTCTTAAATTAAAAAGTGCTTGAGTTCCTAGAGTTTAAGCCTCTTTGGGTAAGTCTATTTTTATCCCCTACCCCAATTATCTTTCTCTTTGCAGATGGGCTTTCCTTCTAAAACAGACAGCCCTAGCTGTGAATACTCTCGGTTTGATTTTGATAGTGATGAGGACTTCAATGCTTTCTTCAACTGTAAGTGATAGTAGCCTGGAATTTCTCTTAGTCTTCTGAGAATGGCATCTAGTGTTACGAATCATGGTGCCTGACCCTTGGGGTTCTATATTAAAGGGCCCAAGATCTGGACAAGCAGCCTGTTTAATCTCTAGTTGCACATTGCAGCGGGTACTGGGATTGCGCTCATTCCGGGCGTAGTATTCTCTCTCGGTCTGTGCATTACACGCACACACACGCATGCATACACACATAGCCTTTGGACTTGGATGTTTAGGCATAGTAACTATATGTAATACCTAGGATTAAATACTGCATTACCTTGCTGGTCTTCTAAAAAAGAGGGAAAACCCACCTTCTGATAATCTAATTCTGTTCTTGGTTTTCTGTAGTCTGGCTGGTTCCTCCCTGCCTTTTTTTTTTTTTTTTATTAAATAACAGCTTTATGAGATATGATTTGCTTACCATATAATTCACCCATTTATAGCATACAATTCAGTGGGGTTTTTTTTGTATTTTCAGAGTTGTTCAACTTTTGCCTCAATTTGCCCCAACAATCCCTGTGCCCCCTGGCAGTCAGCCATTCCCAGTCCCCTCATCCCTCCCAGCCCCAGGCAACCAGTAATCGACTTTCTGTTTCTACATTTCACCTATTCTGAACATTTTTTACAAACATTATACAATATATGGTCTTTTGTAACTGCTTTCTTTCACTTAGGGTTATGTCTTTAAAATTTACCCATGTTGTGGCATGTATCAATACTTTGTTTCTTTTTATTGCCATATTTCATTGTATGGGCGGACATTTTAGTCATTCATTTCATAAGTTGATGGATATTTAAGTTGTTTCTACTCCTTAGCTGTTAAGAATAATGCTACTATTGGGGTGCCTGGCTGGCTCAGTCAGTAGAGCATACAACTGTTGATCTTGGGGTCGTGAGTTCAAGCCCCTCATTGCGCCTAGAGCTTACTTTAAAAAAAAAAAAAAGGAATAATGCTGCTGTATCATTTGTATACAAGTTGAGTGGACAGACAGGTTTTTATTTCTCTTGGGTGTGCATCTATATTCGATCATATAGTAATTCCACATTTAATGTTTTGAGGAACCGCCAGGCTGTTTTCCATAGCAACCACTCTGTTGTACATCTGTACCAACGTAATCTTTTATTGATTCCAAAGAAATGGGAGGCCACTTTTAGTTTGCCCACTAGAGGATCAAGCTGGTAGGGTGGCTTCCAGACACAATTCACTTTTGAAAATTTCTGAATTTGTTAATCTTTACTGAACATTTTTTACATTCAAGAGCTTAAATCTGCAGAAGTTTCTTTGAACACTTTCCTCCTGGGGTGGTTAAATGAATGAACATTAACTAAATACTTATTATCTGCCAGTTACTGATTTATGTCTTTCTCTTGGCAGCCTCCCGGGCCCAACAAGGAGAGGTAATGAGGTTAGCATGTCGTTTGGATCCTAAGACTAGCTTCCAGATGGCTGGGGAGTGGCTAAAGTATCAGCTGTCAACTTCTGTTGATACTGGATCCATGAACTGTAAGGTTTTTTTATTTCTAAACATTAGTGAAGTATCGTAGCAAGTATACATTGGAAATAAGCCCTGTAAGCCACACTTCAGGACAGCATGCTAATAGCATTCAAAAATAATCTGTTTCAGTTAGGGTAAAATCATGTCCCTGTCAGTCTTGCCTTCATTTTTCTTTTTTCTTTTTTTTTTTTTTTTTCATTTTTCTTTTCTAACAAAATAAACCACTTGCTCGTTGTTGATTCTGTTACTTCACTGTAGGCACCATCTTACCAAACTGCATGTCTAGACTTTTTAAACCTCTTCTACCAAATTCTTACATAGAACCACTCCTAAACTTAGAAAGAATGCCTTGTTAGTCAGGTATAATAGGAGCAGTGCAGGGACTTTCTGTGTCACTCAGCCACCTCAGAGCCTTTGGAAATGCTGCTTTATACAAAACCAAAATAACACTTCTGTACCCAAATGCATAAGCCAGGTAACTTCTCTGTACTCCATATCATCTGTCTATTGTCTTGTTAATTAATGCATGCTGTAGGTGACAGGATTTAATAAAACAGGAGAAGATGCAAGTCACTCCTTTAGAAAGGCTCCATATTTATGGTCAGTTACCAGCTACACTAGTTACTTGGCATTCATAGGATTTAACATTTTGTTTCGGGTATTCATAACTGACTCTGAAGGTCCATGGTATCTGGTAATTTGAATGTTTTTGGAGGCCCAAATATGTTGCACCAAGGTAAAGCTAGTAAATAGGAGCACTATAGCACTATATATATATAGGAGCAAAGAAAGTAATTCCTAAATCTTTTTGCCTGTGCCTTTGCTTTGAGCTTTGCTGATACTTGCTGATACTTAACGAACTTGAAGGGTGGCACAGTTCTCTAGAACTTGCAGTTGTTATGAGGCTACTGGATATGAAGTAGCATTTTGTATCTTATATCAGGTTTTGGTTTTTGTTTTTTTTGGAAAGATTATGGTCTCAAATATCTTAATTATTTAGATTTTCATGGACAGGTTATAAAGGACAGGAAGGGAGAGTTTAATTGATATTTATCAGTTGCTTGGTTTTTTTTGATGCTTATGTGTTTATTCTCATTCAGTATTCAAAATGGTTTTACAGACGGACTCACAGAGGTGAATTCTGACAGCTCATTGTTAGGGGTGCAGGCAAGATAGGCCCCTTCTCTACTTTTAGTTCTTTTCTTTCCCCAGGCTGAGAGAGGGATTAGATTATCCTGTTCCTTCAACTGAAATTAAGTGGTCTCTAAGTCCCTATTGTCTCTGTCTTCTGTGATCCTGTAGTTGTGTGTGTGTGTGTGTGTGTGTGTGTGTGTGTTTGTGTTTGTGTTTTAAAACCCTGTTCTCCTACAGCTGGAACTGGAGAAGGTGCCCTCTGCTCCATTTTCTCCTCTTCATTCGTGCAGTGGGAAGCCATGACTTTTTTTTTGGAAAGTGTGGTGAACCAGATGTTTCGGACACTAGATAAAGAAGTAAGTAACTGTTTCCTGTGTTAATTGCATAATGATTTTGATCTTTTTAAAATTGACAGAAGGGAAATCTGAGGATATGCATCTCACAGAAGAGGAAATGGAGAATCAGAGAGGTTAAATAACATACTTGAGTTCGAATTGCAGGTCTGACTCTAAGCCTACAATAGTCAATATTAATTTTAAGGGGATAATAAGACAAGCCTGTTCATATAGCGAGGCGCAGGTAGGGTAACTATTGCAGGGAGGACAGCAGTGGAATCTTGAGTTGGAAAATCTTTGGAGATGTTTGCCATTAAGCCTCCTTTCAGTTTATGGCAGATAGGCATAATATTCATGTTAGCTGATCAGTGTCCTCTTTCCTGAATAATCTGAATAACGTGGTCTTGTTTTTGTATACTTCATGTGACCTGTCACCTTCTCTTATCTACCTTAGATGCAGCTGTAATTAATTGGTTTAAAATCATTGGACTACTCATTTCAGGGTGATTACGTCTTAGTATATCCCAGGTTAGTTGTAGGAAAAATTTAAATCCCTTGAAGATAAGTGAGATGTAGTGCTTTTTCTCACAAAAGGCATATTAACAAATTAGTTCTTAGAGTCATTAACTTCACCTGCTTGTATATTGAGTTTGAAATGATGGCATTCAGAGTTTGTTCCAAAATTTAGGTGGGAAATCCTACTTAGATCCTGCATTTTTTACTAAATGAGCCCTTTCTTGGGTTTAAGTGGGATTATCTGATCAAGAAAGCCCTTTATTGAATCAAGGGTAATGGCCCTGGGGTTTCCTTTCCTAGCATTTTTTAAGTTAGACAACTTGATGGATCTAAGTATTTGCATACGATTCTGCTGGAGAGCAAGAGAATGAAATGGTCAGGATTTGTCAGGTATTTGACTTTAAAATGTATGAAAGGACTGGCAGTATTGCAGGGTTGGGGGCGTGGAGGGTGCTTAGTTGGTTGTAGGCTGGATTGTATGATACATCCTTGAATATGATGGTATTTGGTCAAAATGCCAAATATTAGTTGGTCAAAAGGTACAAAAAGTTTGGATTGTATAGAAGAAAGAAGGATGTGGGCTGGACAAAGCAGAGGTAACAATTAGAAACTGAGTAGGAGTCAGAACAATTAGTGGGGAGAAAAACAGAACAAAATTCTTTTTTCCTCAGGAGAATCCTATATGGTAGTATTTAGGCTTCTGTTGGTGACTTAAAATAAATCTCTGACTCTCAAACCATTTTTTCTTCACCAAAATGAAATGGGTCAGAACGAAGCATTCCTAATCAAGAGAAGTAAGTTTTCAGTGAATGTATATATGATGAAATTACTCACTACTTGTTAAGGAAGCTGTAACACTTTATGTGTCCCAGGAGGGTGCAAATGACAGATCTCAGCCTGTCACATTCCCCCTTGCTGCCCTCAGTTTTTTGTTTTTTCCCCCTCAGTTTCTGACTCTGCATGGTGTTGTCTAGCCCATCAGTCTTGCACACTGCTCACTCTGCACTCTCAACCCCTACCCTCACTCAGGGTCTGTCAGCAGCTCGGCTGGTAACCTGTGAAAGAGTTTGACCAAGAGGTTCTTTGCCTAAAAGAGGTTTTTTTTTTTTTTTTTTAATATGTTATTTATTTATTAGAGAGAGAGGAAGTGCACAGAGGGAGAGGGAGGAGCAGACTCCCACCGAGCAGGGAGCCCAATGCAGGGCTCGATCCCAGGACTCTGAGATCATGACCTGAGCTGAAGGCAGACACTTAACCAACTGAGCCACCCAGGCACCCACTAAAAGAGTTTTTTGAAAAGCTACTTCTCTCATTTGTAGCGGCATTAGCTGAACTTACATTTCCAGAAGACTTACTTTAACAATGGATTAATATAGGGAATACCTTTGGAGGGGGGAAAAGTCCCATTTTGAAGAAGACAATTGATTTATCTCAGATAGTAAAATATGAAGCTATGACATTTTAAAGGCGGTGTGGTACTGACATTAAATAGAGCTCATTGGGACAAAATAGCCCAGAAACAATCTGGAGCATCTATAAGGATCCCAAAGAAATCGAGAAGAATTGGCTCATTTAATAAATAGCATTAGGGAAAATTAACTGTTTGAGGAAAGGTCCCTAAGTTGAAAAACAATGGAAGTAATCATAGAAACGTGAATGGCTTTAACTACTTTTTTTTTAAACATATCGTAAAATAAACTTTGAAAGGCTAACTTGGAACAATGTTTGCAATAAATATGGGATTAATTTTTTTTTTTAGATTTTATTTATTTATTTGACAGAGAGAAAGAGATCACAAGTAGGCAGAGAGGCAGGCAGAAGGAGAGGGGGAACCAGGCTCCCCGCCGAGCAGAGAGCCTGTGCAGGGCTTGATCCCAGGACCCTGAGACTATGACCTGAGCCGAAGGCAGAGGCTTAACCCACTGAGCCACCCAGGTGCCCCAATGGGATTAATGTTCTTACTATAAAAACTTATATTTCTGGGGCGCCTGGGTGGCTCAGTGGGTT